>WEIT01023915.1:0-12091 GCA_013389985.1 Dryoscopus gambensis | reverse complement strand
CATGACACAGTGCAGTTGTTGGACAGATCTGCTTTGCACAGGCTACTTACCACAAAGTGGGAGTAAACACAGACCACCACTGATTTCACAGCACCATTATGGATTGTGTTAGTTTGTTCTCTTCCTGTGATCACAGGGATATTTACTCTGAAATTTAATCTGCATGCTTGCCAGATGCTATGTTTTGCCCTGTTCTCAGTGTGGGTTGAAGTAAAATAAAACTATTAAAGCAGCTAGCAAAACTATCAAAGGTTAGATCTTCGTGGATCCTCAGCAGTAGGTTCCTGCAGGTATGTCTCTTAGATTTGATGAAATATATATAATCATGTTCCAAGCTTATAGTGGCCTACATGTTTGATGAATATTAATTTTTCCTGCTGCTGCCTCTGGGTAACTAAGATGGATTGGAATGTACCTACTTAAAAAATAAAATCATTAATAATCACTTTGGAAGACCACCCCAATCCAAAATATCTTGGTTTCTCCCTCCATCCTTCAGTTCTTTTTTACCTTGATATCATTTAGTATATAAAACATTAATTGAAGTCTTCTTTAAATAGAAGGAAACACTTTCTTCAGTGTTCAGAACAACACAAGAGGTCTACATTTTCTTAGCTGTTGATTGTCCTCCATCTAAAGAGAGAGAATCACTTTTCCCTTTCTGAAATAGGGTACTTAGCATTCAGACTGCAAAAATATTTTTATAAGAATAAACTACCTATTTTTTGCTTGAAGAGAGTTTAAAAACACAGCTTGGCACAGCCGAAGTTCCTCAGCTAGCAGGAAATGTGGATCTGACATTTTAGAGATGTGGTTATGAAATCTCTAAAATTTAAATTTTAAACTGATAGATATTTGGAGAATGATTGCAGGAAATTTATTACATTTACTCTAATGTACAAGTTACATGTGTGAGAGCTGTTAAAAATTAGAAACAGACACATTTTCTTTCCTTTGGCCAAACTGACATGAAAACTACTGCACTTGAGTTTAACTGTTTCAGGCTAAGGTGGTGGGATTTGGAGGTATGTCTTCGCTTGTATTTTACGTTGTAGTGGAAGAAAATATCAAGTAAACTGCACCAAGGCTTAACAATCTGACTTCCACTCTTGATTCCATTTTTCAATTTTACCAGCATTAAATTTCAGCATAATTTGTGAATGCAGCAATCCAAAAGAATTGATTACTGTGTGAGTCACTATTTTTATTGTAATGTGGATACTTTACTTCTAAAAAGCTGAGTGGCACAGGGACCTATTGTCTGATTTTATTGAGTTACATTCCTTTGCTTTAAGATGTGGTACACATTGCTCAGTACAAAAATCATGTTCTAAGAGGTAACTAATCCTCCGCTTTTTGATTCAGAGCTTTTGTGTATAGTAGTGACTGATGATAATATTGATATTGTAGTTCCATTAAGAACACAGTGGGTACATCTGTATTCCATGGCGTTGGTTGCTTTTCTGCCAAGTTGAAATGTCCTAAATCAGGCAATCATCCAGTTCACATGCTGAAATCTATAGCTGACATGAATCCTTGCTTTTTTATAGAAACTTGTGGTGGAGAATGTTGAAGTTCTAACACAAATGAGGACCAGCTTTGACAAGCCAGACCAGATGGCAGCGCTCTTTAAAAGATTATCATGTGGGTAACTCACAAGATCCTATAAAGATTTTTTTTTTAATATCTGTCTTTGTAAAGAAAATGAGAAAAATTAATTTCTCTGTATTGAGTATCCATAAGCAGCAAAATGTACGTGAGCTCATATAAACTGATAGATCATTTTAAACTTTTCCAGGCTTTTCATGTACAAAGTGAGATTTCAGTGTTATTTAGGGCACAGGCACTATATTAGTGTTGAGTTTTGAGCATCATTTCAGGGGTGATAATACATAGCTGTAGCAGCAGTAATCTGGAAGCCTGGTACATAGCTGTAGAACGTGAAACAAAAAATAATTACAATAAAGAGACATTTTTGGCCTCAGGAAAGCACAGAACCAGTGCTAGCATCCAATACTGTCAGCTGTGTATACTAGGTTTCATTCCAGGAAGTGGTAAATGTGATAGTCTTCTACTGAAAATCCCATTGTGGATTCAGCTATAAAAACCTGCTTTATCACTGGTTATTTTGGCTCTTTTAAGGAATGCCATTGTTTCAGTACCTTGCTGTTTTCAATATTTTGTTAAATGTTTTACTTATTTGAAGAATTGAGCTTGTAAACATCAACACTTTGTTCATTATTCTCTTTTCAGCTGTTGACAGTGTTCTGAAGAGAATGACAATTATTGGTGTTATCTTGTCTTTTCGGTCATTGGCACAGGAAGCACTTAGAGATGTAAGAAAGAACTGACTATGTTCTGAATCATTTTCATTGTATTTAACTAAATGGAATGATAGGATATTTGAAGCTTCATTGTTCAGGAATGCTACCTCTTAAAAGGTTGACAACATGTGGGTAAAATGGCAGTACTCAGTTGTAACTGAACTTTAATTTGCAGCTTGGGGTGAGGGAATCTATTTTTCAAGTACTGTTCAGAGAACTGTTACATTGAAACATCAAATTTAGTTTAGATCATTTTTTTCTGTGTTTACTCATTTTAAAGGCTTTTATTTCACTTCTTTATTGCAAACATTTACTAGGCTTTAATGTCTTAAATCTACAAAGGAATAAAAATGTGTGAAATAAAAACCCATTTGAAAAGAAAATAAGCCCAGTAAAATGATGGTAGTGTCTAACTGATGATTAACACGGGAAGTAATTTTTCTCATTTTGTATGTGTTTGTGTCTCTTAGGTCTTATCCTACCACATTCCTTTCCTTGTAAGTTCCATTGAGGACTTCAAAGATCACATTCCAAGAGAGACTGACATGAAGGTAATGTTTGGCTGAAAGGCTGATAGAGTCATTCTGGACTTTACCAAAAATATGTAAGCAGCAAGACTTTCATGCTTAGTGTTGAACATCCAGACACAAAGAGCACCCTTTTTCTTTTTTTTTCTTTCTTTTTTTTTCCCCCCCCTGCCCTTAATAGCTTATTAATTGTGGATCTGCAGCCTCTGAATGTTCTGGGGGAAAAGTCTCAACCAACTGATAGGATAAGCAGAAGTCTCTATATGCCTGTGATCACATTTGAGAACACTCATAGACTTAAGAACAAGATGTATCAAGTGTTAAAACATGACAAGGGGAAGAATGCATAGCTGCTTCATACTGTGAGCAGTACAACTGGTAAAACTAAATATTTCAAGGACTCTGTGTATGTGGTTGGAGCTCTGTGCATGTAATAGCGACAAGTCTGATTTTGACCTTAAATTGAAAATTTTTGTGAACCGACTGTATGAAATGCTTGAGGAAAAAAAAGTTAGCAGCTTAAATAAGGTTCTGAATGAGAGTATGTTTCCATCCAAAAACCCTTGTTGGCACATCACATGGCTTCTGAACATGTATGCACAGTAGCTGAAGTCTAGCAGGGTTTTTAATTTCTTGTTGCAGCTTGGAGTGTGTGAAGGATTTCAGCTGCTTAATGGTATTGCAGCATTTTGATTTGCAGGGAATGTGCACTGGGATATACAATGTGCATCTTTTTAACTTTTCCAGAAACAACTTTTAGAAATCTGCTCTTGAGCAGAGTATGGTTTTTAAGGGCCAGAATATGTTATTGTTATCCCTGAACTTGAAGTTCACATTTTGCTGTTAACTTTTGAGGAAAGTAACTAAGTTCTCTGTGTATGAAAATTCATTAAATAAGAAATGTCCTCTTCCTTTCAAAAGTTCGGAGTCCATCCTTGTGGGCTTCATGATTTCAGAAGACACAGTTCAGCAGTTATATTCTGGCTCATTTTCAGTTAAAATTACTGAAATTTTACATGTATGCTATTTCATTCTAAAATATAATCACATGCTCCTTGAAACTTGCAATGCTGATAAACCAGCCATGAATGTCTGATGTTGTTCTGCCAGTTGATGGGGGCGATTTAAAGAACGTAGACACCAATGGAAAGAATGGTCTTATTTTACTATGAATATAAAGGCAACACAAAAGTAACATGATACAGTCAATAAAACTATNGATACAGTCAATAAAACTATGCACTCGGCTTCAGCAACAAGCAAAAATAGGCAAGGTAATGCAGCTAATCATTACTATAGAAGAGGAAGGATAGTGATTGCGAAAGATCCATCAGCAATTGCCTAAAACTTTACAATCACCCAGAGTCCACCGTCGCTGGGGAGCCTCGTTTCACAGCGAGGACGTGGGGAACCCTTCCTGGCAATTGGGAAAATCCTACACGGTGCATCCACCCATAGGTGAGGTCTCCAAATTCTCCCCAAAAGTTGGTCCAGCTTTTATAGGCCCAAATCAGTAAGTCAAAGTGACTTGATTATATTTTTATCACAGAAACTCCTGGATCTGATGGCACGCGTCCCAACCAGCAGAGGCCAGGGCTTGGCCAGAGGGTTTTCCCCTAAAATACCCTACAAACAAGCCTCTATTCATGTCAGTTGGGAAAGTTTCTTAAAATGATACATTTCTTGCAGATAACTAGACAAGGTTATACAGAGCTAGCATAAGCGTCTTTGTCATCTACTTTTAGCTAAATAATACTGATGGTGTTCACACAGTGCCCAGGATTCATCTCGTAAGTCAGCTCTGTCTGAGGCCTGCTACTCAGGCCTCAGCACATCAGATGTCCCAGAAAATATTGAAATTCATACCACAACAGAGGAATTCTGTGGAAATGCTATGGAAAATTAACCTCAAATGTACAAGGTCATGATAAAAATTATAGCAAAATGGTGCAAGTTGCCTTTGCACTTCTCAAGAAAAGCCCTTCTAAAATTCCCATAGTAGTTGCAGAGAAAATTATTGATCACCAGAGCATCATATTCAATACAGTATTGAACTTGAGGAATCAGCATCCAGAAGAGATGAGATGGGAAGTTCACTGCTTACTTTGCTTGATCTTTTCAGAAAGCATCTTACACCCTCTGGTATCAAAGAAGTGCTGAAAAGTAGGGTGGGATAAAGGCTGCAACAGTAATCATTGGAGACAGTACTTTACCATTAATGTTTTTAAGCTGATGATAACAGATCATTTGAAACATTTTAGTGGATCTCCAAAGACATCACTGAATTCATTAGTAGTAGCAGATACAGGAAAGTGTAGTAATTGCTGCTTCTTTTCTGGAAGTCAGCGGAGTAATTTACAGTCACTGGAATAATTGCATGGAAAACAAAAAGCTATCTACTGCGAAATAAAACCCTGCTGAGAGTTGCTGTCTGGCTCTTGCCACATGGCATTACCTAGTTGCCTTCTGCTTCACATAATATTTGGCTGTTGGCCTTCTCTGTCTCTGCTATAGTTCTCCTGTGATTCTTAAATATACCTATTTTGTGTGTTGGTGTGTGTTTTTTTTAATTACAAGCGTCTGAAATAAATTCTAACTGCTGTGGGTGTACTCCCACATGCTGGTGTACACATGATACCAACCGTAGATGTCATGTCTCGCGGTGTGACGTGATGCCATGTAGGCTTGTTGGAGAGTTCACAGCTTGTCTGGATAATGTTGAAGGACACTGCATGGAGGAGCCAGACCTGGCTAATCTTGTCCGTAGTGCCTGTTGGGTGGCCCACGACATGTACTCCCCCACAACTCTGCAGAGCTTTGTCTTGAAAACATCTTGTTGGAAGGGCCAGGACTGTTCTTGGAGCCTGCTAACAATTAAGCCCTGAGGACAATTAGCAGCTCGTTGTCTGAGCTTTCTCCTGGCCCAGCTGAGCAACTGTAGGTAACAAAGCCTTCTTTTGGGACAATAAAGCAAACTTTTTTTTTTCTGAAAGGCATGTCAAGAGACAGATCTTTCCAAGTTTTTGTACAATGGATTGGAACAGTTGCCCAATTGGGCATATTTTAGGACATAAAAACATAGTAATTTCCTATGTACTGAATTTACTAAGCAAAGTAGAAATAGTTTTAAAGCTGATGATGAAATGAATACTTGTTATGAAATATTATTTTTATTTTACTGTTCCCAAAACTTATGATTTGGGATGACTGTCAAAATGGGGATTTCTTTCCTTTTATTTGGATATTTTTAATATTAAATTCTTGATCTGTTTATACGGGCTTTTAGAAACAGGCTTACATTTGTTCCATTGTGCATGTAGTGACAGGACAAGGAGGAATGGCTTTAAGATGTCAGAGAGTAGTTTAAGATTAGATACTAGGAAAAAATTCTTGACTGTGAGGGTGGTGAGGCCCTGGCACAGGTTGCACAGAGAAGCTGTGGCTGCCCCATCCCTGAAGTGTTCAAGGCCAGGTTGGACGGGGCTTGGAGCAACCTGGGATAGTGGAAGGTGTCCCTGCCCATGGCAGGGGGTGGAATGGGATGGGCTTTAAGGTCCCTTCTAATGCAAATCATTCTGGGATTCTATGATTCTTCTGAGCCTGTTGGCTGTGAACCACGTCCTGTCCATATGCTCTGTAATTCTTTTCAGGCAGGACTGTGCAAACAGCTTTGTGTGCTCTTCACACCAAAGCTGGTGCTCAGGTAGCCAGCCTGGAGCACACAAGGATAGTCTGCACAGTATTCACTACGTGGAGCTGCTCAACTATACATGAGAATTTATGGGAAAAGTGTAAAACTTACCAAATACTAATGTCAGTTAAGACATTGCTAGCGTTTCCTGTATTCATTTGTATTTGGTGTAGACCTGCTTTTGAAGAGAGTCATCTGAACTATGGTTTCAGAACCTTCATTGAAATAGTAAATGGAAAGAGAAAACAACAGTGTTGAATGTTTGTTAATGGTAACAAAAGAGACCCATCCTGGGATGGGCTGGGAGATGGAATACGTTTCAAAATGTTCTTAGTTCCTCCAAGTGCTGTGGCCACTTGGACTGTAATTTTTGGTGGCTGGAGTCAATGAACACTGAATCTGTATAACATTTGCATCTTGTAGGATTTCTACATTACTCTCTTTCACTAGATTGTGACTTTTGGCTTTTGTTTAAAAATGCTGTATTTGTAGATGTTAGCTGATACTTTAGATCTGGTAGAGAAAATACATGAGTTTCTTTGGAACATTAAAGAAATATGTAGAAACAGCTAACTGGAAGTCAGGGTGTTGCTTTGGAGGTAATATAGGAAAGTACATGAGTTTTGTTTGGCTTGACACAACAGAATTACCCTCTGCACAAAGTACAGATGCAGCTGCTCAGTGGAGGTTAGAAACAAACAAAATCCACAGTCGCTCTCTGATATTTGGCAAATCTCTCAAATTCCTTAGTGCCTCAAACTCATTTCAAACATCACAGTAAAAACTGTGCTTCATCATCTTTACATGAAAATATTCTGTGTTGTCTTTCTTCTGGTCCTCAGGTGGCAATGAATGTATATGAACTGTCATCAGCTGCTGGATTGCCTTGTGAGATTGATCCTGCCTTAGTCGTAGCACTGTCTTCCCAAAAATCAGGTAAGACGTTCCAATTTCAAATGTATAAATGTTAGAAAATAAGTGTTTAAAGTGCTGGGAGGAAACTTGTGTATCTTGACTCCTTTTTATTCCTTCAATAAACTTCATAAATGGCATAAGGGGATGAATGACTTGTGCCTGCTGTTTATTGGTGTTAGCTTGAGAATCTTTTCAAATATGCATGAGTGGACATGCTGACCTAGAAAAGGAAAACAGGTAGATGTTGAAGGAATTTAACGGTGAACACTGCTGTAATTTAAGAACAATGACAATAAAGAGTGTCTTGTGAACAACTTGATCAGGTTTGTTGCACAGATGTGTAACAAATCTGTCACCTAAGTAAGCATTAGGAACTGAATGCAGCTCAGGAATTTCACAGTATTTTGTTACCAGTGTGTCCTACAAGTGTTAACATGAAGTTTACAAGGGAAAACATAGTAAAATAAACATGTTAGAGAATTAGCATGTATCCTGTTTCCCCTTCATTGCTTTAAGGCACTGCTGTCTAAGCTTTTCAGTTTTGTTTACTCTGGCATGTTCAAAGACATGAATTAAGGCTCCTAGGTGGTTTTTGATGGTCTTCAGCTTTTTTTCCTATGTTCCTTACTGAGCATTTCATTACTTTTTTCCACCTGTGTGTCGTGGATAGTTAATGTTAGAATGAGACCATGGATATTTTAAATGCTACCTAAGTTGTTTTTCCTTGCTTCAATAGTAGTTATTTTGAGAGGGGAAAAATACGGAGGGGCATTTCAATATTTGAATTTAAGTCCCAAGCACAATTTCTTTGTGCACTTAAAAAAAGGCAACCCAAAGTGTATTTGTTCTATCTACATTATATGTATAATATACAGAAGTGTATCTTTGTAAGGTATCTGATATCTAAAACGGCATTTTACATAGATTATTTTCATTGTGGTACAGCTAGGAAATGTTTAAGCTAGGTCAACAAGACAGAGAATTTCTGTATATTCTCATAATGGTTTATGATCTTGTATTTTGATTGTTACCTTTGGAGTTTGAAATATTTTGCTTTTATTCAGTTTTCATAGAGATAAATTCTGTATGTCACCAATTGTTGCCTTTTTTAAAAGCTAATCTTAGGCTAATGTGTGATGCTGCTGCTATTTTTGTAAGTACAAGGTTTTAGTGTGAATTGACATGAGTGCACCATCACCTTCTGCTCGCTTGCCAAAGGGAGAGTGCAAGAGAAGCTCTTCTTACCTTAGAGCAGTAACTGGATTTATACCAGCATGAAAAGTTTATTATTCTGCTCATCATATTAAGGACTTAGTAACTAAATTGTTAGAAGCAATAGTATGGCAGCAGCTTCTTCTTGTTCTCCTAGGTAACAGACTGGACATTTTGCAGCCATACTCTGTGTCTTTTGGCAAGACTGACATTAATATTCCTCTTTTCACAATACAAACATAGACTTTGTTGGAAAGCAAATTTCAATTTGGTCAAACATTTTACATTCTAATCTACCTGCAGCTGAAAGGAAATATTTCAAGATTACTTCTTTAATTAAAGAACTTTATTATTTTTGTTTTTAGAAAACATTAGTCCAGAAGAAGAATATAAAATTGCTTGCCTTCTAATGGTCTTCGTGGCTGTCTCCTTGCCAACTTTGGCTAGTAATGTGATGTCTCAGTATAGCCCCGCCATTGAAGGTAATGTAGAGTCAGCTTCATATTTGCTGGGAATGCTGTCTTCACAATAGTTCTGGTAGTGTTTTGAATATAGTCACATTTAATATTTAATTACATTTTATAGTGAACAAATTTAAAAATCAGCCTTAATTCAGGCAAGTTCTTCTGAAAGTAATTTTAAAAGCATTTGCTTAACTCTTATCTAAGATAACTTTCTGTGAAAAATTAGTTTGGTACTTGCAATTTTCAGAACAGTTCAGACACTGCAGGGGGCAATCTTGTCCTAATGTGGAATTGTTGGAGCACAAATTCTGCATTAATTAGTGTGACACTTATTATCTAATATAATATATTCTAATACATATTAATGTTTTAGTAATCTTTACATTGGCCTTGGGCCAGTCATGCAATGTGTCTTTTCAAATTTAACATGCTGTTCATATTGCCAAGCATAAAGTTTTGAAAACAGAATCTGGAAGGTGTAAGTGGTGAACAGAATTCTTTCCTACATGATAGTTCAACTTCCTTATTTAAAAAAAATAATCTTTGCCTCAACAAAATTCTTTGCATGTAATCCACAGAAGTTTTCTTTCTCTTTTTAAGTTGAAAAAAGACAGACAGTCCTGTTGCAATACATACAAAAGTCACCTTTGGGCTGTTCAAGCTATTTCCTTTGTAATGTGTAACATGACTCGCATGAAAGACCATGTTTATACTGCTTCCATTCAGTGGGATGCATGTTTTCTCTAATTAGTTTTTAAAGCTGCATTATTTTTAATTTGCTCAAAATTGTAACGCACAAAGTAAGTGTAAACTGGCTTCCGAAAATTTAAAGTACCAGGAAAATAGCAAACATTTTGAAAGCTTTCTGTATTACTTAACATAGCATGCAAATCACGTTTTTTAGAGACCGAGTATTGTTGTTTTACATGGGATTAATCAGACTTCAGTTTTGAATGATTAGGGATCTGTTGACTCTAGTTTCATTTTAAAACAGACAGTGTAGACTTCTCCAGTTGTGGAAAATGTTAGATAAATCTGATGTATGAGTAGAACTTGAATATTGATTTGAAAAGTTAAGAATTTTCAAGGTAAAAGCTTTTTCTGATGAATGAGGAGAACAATCTGTAACTTGCAGAGTTGTTTCCTGTTATTTGTGCTCTCATAGGATTTCTATTGCTCTTTGCAAGCTTTTTCCAAGTCATGATGCTTGAATCAAAGTCTCAGAATGTAGGCAAGAGCAGGGAATATCTGATGTGATTGGTGAGGGGCATGGGTAGAAACTTCCTTGTTTGAAGGCAATCAGGTTGATTGTCTGTACTCAGTCCAAATGAACTTGTTTATGTGTATGTAAGATCACATCTCTTAAAAATTACCTAGTAATAGTTTTGTAAAAGAAATCCTCTGGAAGCCCTTCCTGCTACCATTTTCTCCTTCAAAGGATCTTACCAACCATATAGTCTCAAAACCTGTATGGCTTGCCAAGGGAACAGTACTAAAAGTTTTGCTGGTGATTATATTTTCACGTTTAACTCTCTGCAAATTAATTGCTAAGAACCTGTCAGGCTAGCTAGAGGTTCTCCAGCAGGTTAGAGCTCAGGTGAGTTTGCCTTCCTCAAACTTCCTCTTTTCCCAAGACCCTCTTAGTCATCATGTTTTTAGCAGGCTGAAACAACAGATAATTCTTTATATCACGTAGCTTAAATGTTCCAGTTTATGTGGTTTCATTTACATTAACTCTTAAGATGAAGTCAGGCAAAGCCTTGTTTAAAGTGAGTTCTTAAAATACAGTTAATAGATGACATGAAACTGTGACTGGAGAGAAGTTACATCTTGCACTCAAATAAGCCCATATTAGGAGTTGCTGGTGGTTATGTGAGACATGGCCTATGTTTTACATAATTCTTCACTGAGTGGGCTCTTTTACTGAGAGGAAAATCTCGCAAAAGCTATACATGAAGTATGTTCACTCTACAAAAATAACTGAACAAACAGAATAGACCTTGTCATTCCTGCCTTCCTTGCATAATACTACTTTTTCTTGTGTTCTACCCTTATTGTAGAACATCTGGCTTGAAACACCTAATATAAATGGTATTTCCAGAATGTGAACTTAATAAATTCTGCTTTACGAAGTAAATTCCCTGGACAAATCCTGAATTAATCCATCAACAAGTCACAGATTTGAAGGAGTTTCAGCTTTCTAATCTGGCAAGACGTCTCCCAAATACAGACAGTGCTTGGACAGCTGTAGCAGTGTCTGCATTCCCTCTGCCTACATCAAGATCAAGTCTGTTTCTTCCACTCGTTCCAGATGATGGCTCAAAGTCTAACAGACCTTTATTTTTGTTTCCAGTACAGACTCTGAACTGCTAATCAAATACCAGGCTAGAGGTCTGATTTGTCAACTAGGGGGTAGAATAGAACGCTAGTCTGCAAGAGCCATAGCTCTTTTCTAAATACTCGAAACCTGTTGGAAGACAGCAGTTCCTTTGCTGAATTCCCTTGCTGATGCTTTTTCTACGGCCTGAGACATAAAAATGGAGTTACTTGAATAAAATGAGCCTCTTCAGAGACAAATACAAATTTGAATCAGAATTAAGCAGAAGTGATTTTTCTTGACTGATGTTCATGTAAAAATAGGAGACAAAGTTAGAGTATCAAATCTGGGGGCCCTCCTGATGGAGATCCACAGGGATCTTCACTGGGGCCTACTAGTCAGCATATTCACAGACAACCTGGATGGTGGGGCTGGAGAGTGAGGTGAGAAAATTATACATCATGTGAAGCTGTTGAGGGTATTAGAGGAGCTGCAGAGAGGTATGATGCTGAGTAAACTGGCAATAAAACAACAGCTAAAATTAATTTTAAGTAACAGTAGGGATATGCGTGGAGAAAAAATGGTTTTTTCTCATGTGGAGTGATGGGGCCCAGCTGACCTCACTAGTCAAGCATAAACTT
>WEIT01023913.1:0-19827 GCA_013389985.1 Dryoscopus gambensis | reverse complement strand
TAATAATACTGTGGATAATCTGGAACTGCCTGATCATACATCATTTACTGATCAAGAATACATTTTGCATCGTCAGAATGGAAAGAAATTCTCATTGTTAATAGCAGAATGCCTACCACATCCTGAATACAAACAGTTAAGTTCACAGCACCTGAACTTTCCAAATCACCAAGACAGAACTATTTTTAGCTATAAAGCTATTTTGTAGCATTTGATTTTTCTTAGGAGTGCAATTTTTGAAAAGAAAGTGCCTTGGTTACTGCTTTGCAGCTTTACACTCCAGTTACTAAAGTGTCACAGGTTTTAAAGACCATCTGAACTTCCCTTTGAAAGGTATGAAAATACTCCTGGATGCCTTCTAAACAATCGACTTAAGGGCAGACACTTAGCTTGTGTAAATCAGTATCACTCCATTTAAGATAATGGAACTATGCCAAGATACCAGCTTTCATCTGGCATAGTTTATTTTTTGCTTCCAATTATTCTTTCATGGAGTTAGAGAACTAAAGGGTTTCAGAAAAGATCTTTCTGGGTATGGTCTGACCTCCTTGAGCTTGACTGATGCTTTAAAATAGAACTTTTGCTGATGAACCAAACACTGCATCATATTTCCTCCCACAACAACAGTCTGAAATAATGATCTATAGGCGCTTACTGTTGCCAGCACTTTTAAAATGTTTCCCCTGGTGCCTCAACAGTTGAAATCCCAGGAAGTTAAATTAGCTTGCAAATTTGACTGAAGCAACACCTGCTCATTCAAAACATATTTTAACTACAGGAAGGAATTCTTCACTCTCTTTTGGAGCAGCAAAAAAACCCCACCCCAGAACAAAGAAATCGTGGCCAATTTCAAGGCTCTGCTGGAATACAGAACTAAGCCATAGCAAGTCATTGCTGTTCCATCCTGTTTTGTGTGGTTCTAGTAAACAGGCAAACAGAGGCTAGTAGTAAATTTATTATTTGCCATGTTTCTCCTGAAAAATAGTCAACTCTAGCCAAATACTTCTCTCAGGCAATGTGAAACTAATTGAGAAATGGAAATTAAAATCGCAGTATCATTAATAGTTTCTGCTTCACTTCTGTTTTCTTACATGCATTTTCATTAATACACATAATAGCATGATATACTGAATGCAAAGCAGTGGGAGATATTCAGATTTACAGACCTGTTGAGAAGCTGGTGCTGTGCCTCTCCACATGTACTCAGCTGTGGTTTTTACATGAGAACAGCAGCTGATAAACCATAAGACCGTGGCTGGAATCAAGGAGGGAAGGAACTAGCATTATCTCCTATGTACCAAGGAAGTGCCATAGCAAATGGAACTGTGGCAGTTTCAGTATCAATCTCCCCTTCATGAATACGTATTTTTAGCTGCAAACATTTAAAGAAGAGGTAAAAACTGAATTTCCAGCTAAAATATTCAGGAAGTAGATCTCCTGTTTGCCAGGCAGCCCTACCTGCCATCATTTCAGATGATTCTTGGGCAGCTGTATTTGAAATGCCAGAGTAAACACCAGGGAAGAGACCGCATATGAAAAAAGAAACAGGTTCAGGAGTTTTAAATGCATTGTGTATTCATTTGTCATGCATAAGTGTCAAATGTGTTCTCATTCCTAACTTAGGAAACTGCACGGCATTCCTTAAATACACACTTAGATGAGGGCAGGGGTGCCCTGACATACCCAGCAATCATTCTGTCACTGTTGAGTGTCACTATCACAGATTCCAGGTAGGCACCACTGGACCCCTCACAACCACCAACACATTCTTAACTGGGTTCACAGAAGCACCTTATCTTGAAAACAATCCTTTGATTTTAAAGTGATTCGCTGCTGTGAACGCTGTTAAAAGTCTTTATCAGTGCATCACCATCTCTCACCTTGCACTAGAGAAGTCTTCCTCCCTAGAAATGAATGACAGGAAAGAATGAAACTCTTATACGCACAGAGAAACCAAAAACTAAAGAGAGGACAAAAAAAGGATAAAGAGATGTTAACTGAAGATAACTTTTAGTTATTGGTAATAAATATCTCAAGCTTCTTTACTGAAGTTTCATCAGGGGAGTGACAGGTTCATAATTATGCTACAGATCTATTCCTTGTATATCCATAGATTGTGCGATATTTTTACTGGAAATTTAGCTGCTGCTTTAATTTTGTGCCAGCTCTTTATGGAACCCTGTACTAACTACTGTCAAGGGAACTGTTTGTGTTTAGTTCCATGTAGAAGGGGGTGAGGATTACACTAAGACTTTAGGAAGAGGAGAGATAACAAAGAAAAAAGGCAATAAAGAAGAGACATTGGAAAAAATAGAACATCGATAATCTTGTAGTACTCAACCTTTTAAATCAGTCAAATAAGGATGAACATTAATTTAATATTCTAAGACCAAAAATAAGTGAATTTTGGAAGGCTGCACCTTACAGAATTAGAACAGTCATTTTTTGTGAAAGCTTTTATAGTCCATGTCAAGTTTCTGAAACAATTAAATAAACAATAAACAAAAGTTCAGTGTTTCTGAGTTTTGGACTGTGTCATAGCAGCTAACATTGTGTTAGGTGCTGTGATGCTTGGAAAGTACAGTCACAGGGCTGGTATAAAATCTCACTATGACAGGAACAGAAGTAAATAGCCTTATCCTGATGATGCATTATGTCAAAAATCATTAGCTGAACAGCAACTTCTGATCAAATATCATAACAGTAACAGAAATAAATAAGGAAATAAATAAGAGGGCCTTTGTTTTTTTCAGGCCACAACTGCAGCACAGCATCACACTGTCCCATCACAATGCTAATTGCAACATTACACAGGCACACCGCAGACACCGAACCTCTCCATCATGAGGATCAGAAATAATGTTTAACCCTCCACAATAAAACATGCTTCTTTTCCCTGACCGGTTTTTGAAGACATCAAAACCTCAAAACACTTAAAGCCCCCAAGTAATCTATTGTTAAAGTCAAGACCAGAGAACACTGCAAATCTCTCTCTAGTCAGAGGAACCGTTCAGATGATGCTGCAAAGGATCCTGTTGCCCACCAAACATCACTAGGCCAGTGATGCACACTGACTCGAGTGATTCAGGGAGGGCACTGAACCTGCCCAGGTTTCTTGGACAATAAAACCTTGCTGGGTTTACTGTGCCAGAACAACAGTTAGTAAAGAGTCACAGTGCCTCTGTCGTCTGCTGCCAGTTTTCAGTCCCAGAGTGTAACAACTTCCTCTGAAACACATGAAATTGGAAAGCTGTGGGAGACAAAATTGTGCAGTGTGGGGCTGCCAAACAGTGCCGGGGATGAGAGGGGTCTCCTAGATACTCCTGGGACAATTACAGGGGATGCAAGCTGGCATTAGACCCAGAGTGCTTGAGAGAAAAGACAACTAAACCCCAAACAACTGTTCCAGTCACAGAAGTTAAAGACAGAGTTAGAGAATAGTGACATGATGGAGTGACAACTTGCTCTGCAAAGAGGGAAGAGAGTGTCAAAACTGACACAGGAGCTGTAAGCCTGAATGACAGGGAAGATGCTGAAACCGCTGACGGACAAGTAACAGTAGATGTCAGGAAAATGAGGTGCACCTGTGAAGAAGAGTTAGATCTAAGCCAGCATATAGAATGCAGCTCAAACAGAACAAGGGCATGGGAAAAGTAACACCATGTTAAGACCTAAGGTAGGAAGGCCTCTTCCAGGGACCAAGGGGGAGAGGAACAGAAGTAGGAGTAGCAGGAAAATTTTGATATCTATTAAGAGAAGTGTTAAAAGCAGAACTTATATTTTTCTGTCCTGAATTGTTAAATCCATTTTCAATAACCTTATTTAAAGAATGCAGTTTTGACATGGACTGGATTCTTGTCAAAATTATTTTGGGACAACCAGACACCAGGTAACCCACAGTGAAGTCCCATATTGATATGTGCTTGACACATCATAACATATTAGCACTGAGGAACTGTCTGGATGGTGATATGGGCACACTGACCTTGGATGTCTTGCTGATGCTCCAGAGGCATGTATAGTTAATTTTGAGTTTGCTCTTGGGAGGTCTAAACCCTACTGTGGCGGACATCTGGAACAAAAAAGAGAGGTGCTGAATCTATATCATAGTTTGAAAAGTGACTGAAATGTAGATGGTAATAATGGAATTCTATCAGCATAGGGCTCAGTCTCTCCTTGCAAATACAAACCCTGGGGATAGAGAACTGTTCAGCTGTGGGCTTAATGCTAGACAAACAATAAAAAAGGAGGAGGAATCCCAAGAAACATGAATCACAGCAGGGTTGAGATAATATTGGGGGTGGAAGCTCTTAATGAAAATTGTGGTTTTGTGAGAGACTGGAAAGACTGATGTCTCAAGACATTTTGGGATGCACGTGTGTGAGAGAAGGGACAGGTCAGGCCTTGCCCAGGTGAGGCAGGGCCCTGCCTGGTGCAGCCCACCCCCAGAGCCTGTATCCCAGCCTGGCAGTGGCACAGCAGAGGCAATGCTCCACACCCACCCCTGGAGCCCCTAACCCAGCTCCTGAGTGGCCAAATGATCAGAAGTCCCACTTTGGGAGGGGCCCAGGAAGGCCAAGGGGTATTTAGGGCTGAACATGAGGCAAGAACATGTCTCGACCCTACCTCCTCCTGGAATTTTTATCAGCCGAACACAGCTGGAAACCAGG
Organism: Dryoscopus gambensis; assembly: GCA_013389985.1. NCBI lineage: Eukaryota > Metazoa > Chordata > Aves > Passeriformes > Malaconotidae > Dryoscopus > Dryoscopus gambensis. The sequence continues at coordinate 15,157 of WEIT01023913.1, read as the reverse complement.
AGATGGTAGCTATATGTGCCCTTTTCTGTATCTTTTCTGTTTTTTCTCTGTTTCTCTTTTTTTTCTTCTAATTCCCTCTTCTCAGAATTTTTGAGTAACTTAAAATCAAATGGGTTTACAGTTCACTAAGTTGAATAGGCCAAGTTAATGCTTTGAGATGTGTTTTGTGTTGATTGAATATTTCACTAAATCTTTTGCCAAAGTTCTTTGATTTTCTAAAGTTGTCAGTAAAGTCTTTCTGTTGTTTGACCCCTTGAGAATATCCCATGCATCTAACTCAGAGCAGATGAACAACCATAAAGCCCTCTTCAAAGCCTCATCGAGCAAGTTGTTTGGGGCCTTACATTGTTCCAGTATATTTATCTTTCAGTTGAAAATAAAATCCTTCCTAACTTGTATTCATTGCATGCCTGACATGTGTTTGGTTTTACTTTTTGCTTTGTTCTTTCTCAAGTGTTAAAAGGAAAAAGAATACTTGAAGTCTGGTGAACATAAACTGTGATTTGCAAGTCTGAGATCTTAACTTCAGAGACTGACTACATAGAAGACAAACACAGGTTAGCTGGAAAAGTGTTAAAGGAGTGAGGTAAGTGGGTGTTTGATGAGGAAGGCTCATCAAAACCTATCTTGAAGTTCAGTAGGAAGTCTCTCCCTGCTATCACTAAATGACTGCTCCAGAATGTTGGACTGCTAGAAACCTCCTTTGAATCTCCACCCTGGAGTTCCTCAAGGCTTTTAAGATCCAATGTCCTTTTTAAGGTCTAACAGATTAAATACTAATGGTTCTCACTTAACCCCAACAGTTGCTAACCTCCATGATGTAACCTCCTTTGCTGGTTAGTTTATCTTTCCCTTTCAGGTATAACCCTAAAAGTCTCTTTTAAGTTATTATTTATCTATGCAGCCTGAGGTTCATCCTAATAGCTTTTTTGCTTACATGGAAATAAATTCTAAAATATACTAGAAATGAGTATTTTCCATTTACTTCACCCAACTGATTTCCTAAATTTCTTTCTTTTCTTTATTTTGCATCTCTTTAAAATGAAGCAATAGACTCATCTCTTAACCTCCAGTTAAACTGAATTATTAATCAGGCCATCAAAGTTGTTTACAGTTCTTTGTGTTTTGCATTTTTAACGACTGATCTTCTACAACATGCTCATTACTTTCAAAAACTTTACTAGTAAGGAAATCTATGCAAAAATATGTCTGGGTCCCACCATTACTTGTAGTATTTTTCTTCCCATCAACACCTGGAAATTACATAACTCTTGAGAACATTTATTCTTGTAAAAACAACATAGAGACTTTACATATCCAAACCTAATACTTGCCATACGGTGGCTGGAAGGGTGACATGAGGGGTTTGGTTTGTTTTTTTTTGTTTTTTAATAAGGATGAGAAGGCATCTGAAGGTAAAAAAAAAAGAGAGGAAGAAAAGAAAGGCAAGAGCAAAGCAAGGACAATGTCAGAACCACTGCTGAGAAAAACAGGCAGAGGAATCAGGGAGAAAAGTAAAAAAAAAAATGTGATAAAAGAACACATCAAGAAAGATTTCTAGCTGGTGTCTGTTCCAGGGCTGGAAAGAAGGGAGTCTCTCCTGTAATCCTCTGTAGATCAAAGGCTGTTAAAATCAATATACAGGGAAAGAGAGGACACCTCAGATGCTACAATACTTAGACAAAGTATTCTACAAATTTTTGGCCCATTTTACAAATGCATATGAAGGCACTGACTTTAGACAATCCTAAAAGTCAGGTTTACTCAAATCTGTAGTACCAGCCTAGCAAGAGGGCACTCCTGTCGGTTGGAAGAACACAGTTTTGCCTTATTGGCTGCTACTAAACATCCCACCTGCTCTTGAGGAGACTTTCCCAGAGGGTTTAGGCACCAATCGCTACATGGAAAGCACAGATTTTTAGGCAGTGTGTGATTACTAAATACAGGGACACTTGCATTCTACCAGCCATATAGTTACGTGGATCTAGACTTTGATGAGCTTTGGCTTTAGCCCATTACCTAGGTTACTCTCAAGTATAAACATAATCCTGGAGTGGAAGGTGAGAAAATCAAATGAGAGAAAATCTTATGTAGATACATTAGAGGTCGTGTAAGTCGGACAAAAGACAGAGCTCAATAGACAAAACAAGCTGATTATTTAAGAAGAGAAATTTGCAGCCAGTAGACCATGAAGAAAAGGCTTTTAAAAGTCCCACATCCTGAAAAGACTATGACTGTAAGTGAAGGAACTGATCCAGGACTATAAATAAAATGAAAATGAGCAAGATGAGGCAAGGTGTAAAGCTAAATAAAAGCTAAGTAACAAAAATTGAAAGGAAATGGCAAAGAACAGAGTTCCAGGAGTCAAACTCATTGAAGAAGAAAGAAAGAAAAAGACAGCTGAAACTACAATAGGACTCTGAAATGTAAGAGAGCTATCATTATTTATCAGTGTCTGAGAAGGAATAGAAAAAGAAATGAAAATGATGCCAGACCTACTATAAGAAACAGTGATCATATTAATTCTAAAAGAAAGGAATTATCTGGCTGCAGCTAGACAGTGCACTAATAGAACTGGTACAATTCATCTTACATATCCATTACTATGAGTAGTACCTAAACACAGGTACTATTGTACCTACCTAGTGAAATAGTTAACCATGTAATTTAGGGTGAATGTGCTAAGACAATCTCAGATTCCTTTGAAGAAAAAGCTAACTGAGCTTGTAATACTCTGCTTTATATATCTCTCAGGAGAGACACCATTTAATCAGATCTGTCTCAAATATTAATTTCTATACAAATGAGTTTCATAAAAATACTTTTAAGTGGAATATATCTGAGAGGGAGGGATAACGATATTTCCTCCTTCTCCATCAGAAAGTAAAATATTTCTAGTTAAAAAAAGATAAAATAATATAGTCTAAGTATTGGGATCTAAAAGTGAAATAGACTGTAACTAACAATTCCCATTTCCAAATGAGAAAAGTGGGGGTAGTTATAGCAAAAATAGCAGCATAACATTTTGTGTTTACTTTTTCAATTTAAATAATGTAATTTTTTAGTTCCAACACAGTCTAAGTAAAAGATACTTACATGAAGAGTATGAAGCTAAATTGCTAGTATAAGCAGATACAAGCCCCACAAAGTCACTTAAGTACAGATCTTTGCACACTCCCTATGGAACACCTCAACTGGATGGCACCTCTTTAAGTCAACACTCTGTGCACAGAGCATGGGTGGATGTTCAGTCACTGAAACTTCTCAGCACAGGTGGGAAAGCTAGATTTTTTTTTTAGATCCCTTCATTATTTTTCTTAGCCCTTTCTTCTCCTAAGGTGGATTAAAAGACCTACACCTATCTCAGTGTGCGAGTAAAACATAGAACAAATTAAGGAAGCTCATTTGTCAGATCAACCCTATTTCCCAAGCCAGATAGTTCACAGCACAGGCTTGTGTTTCTACTTCTGAGCTGTCACCAGACATTTAAATGAGTTGAAGTGTGAACATGTCACTGCACACTATGAAATGACTGGTCTTCACTGGTTTTCATTTCTTACTTCTAAAGCACAGAACATAGACCAAACTCCAAGTCAAATTAAAATTTATGTGTGTTTTATCCTGTGTCTTTGCACAGAACTCTTCATATCACCTACTTGGTACAATTCATGACTCAAAACATAGGCATTACATGTAAATTGCTATGACTCATATCAAGCCCAAGAGCTTCATGATTACTTAAAAAAAATTAATAAGTTATAATACATGTTTCAGAGTATACATGGCAGCCTTTTATGCAGAATTCAGGTGACAAAGCTGTATTCCCTTTGCTTCAGCTTTTGTGATAGAGCTGTCTATTCTATGGTGCAGCAGAATGATAATTCTTCATGTGGCTGTAAGAGCCCCAAGGAGTTACAAACACAGCCATGGTCAGAATGAGGTCAGCTTATTCTACATCCCTTTTCTCTGGTACAGCAGCAGGAGGAAAAACATATGGCATAACAGACATGAAGTCATATTGCTTTTTCTAAACATAGTTTTCTATTTCTGCCACATGTGGAAAGTTCCATGTGTAATAAACGTCAAGAGCCCTTGTATTGCCCCAAATTTTTGAAAATTCTTCCTCTTGTTCAGGCAGCTGAAATGGGAGGGATACAGACCAGAGCCTGCACACTCTCACACAAAAGCACCCAAAGACTTGTATTTTTCTTCAGGCTGCAAAGAAATGAACTTACTCACAACAGCAAACCAGAGAAGAGAACTATAATCAGATGTGAAGCGCCTCCTGCTTTTTATTGACACCATTGATCACATAACCATAATAAGCTAAGATGGCCACATTTGGGCTCCTTTTCTCATTGCAGGTTATGCACTAACCCTGAAGTCACTCTGAAAATGAACACTTGGTGCCAGGAGTGACAGGAAGGGTTAAGACAGGCTGAGGTACAGTTGCTGTTTCTGTGTTGTCCCCAGCTCAGCCCTCCTGAGCAGACCTGGTGAGGCAGCACAGTGCCAGGCACAGCCAGGTAACCCCACCACAAGCTCTGGACTTGGGTTCCCAGGCTACATGGATGGGAAGCAGGCCTTGTTCAGTGTGCAGAGATCTTTGGACCTACACGAACAGACTCAGCTGAGAAGTGAATTATGGCAGAGGCTACACCGATTTGTAAAAGACAGGGTGAGAGAATCTTCTTCAGCATTCAAGTACTGAACTTAGAGTGTTTCAACTTGTACTAGAAACTGCTTATAGAGAGCTAGGATCACAAGCCCATTTATCATTATACTGGCAAGTGCTCCCTTTGCATTCAAAAGGAATGAGGGGAGTCTCACCAGAAAATGTGCTGTGCCTCCTGCAGTGTCCTCTGGGACAGCATGGCCCTGTACTTGTACTCAGAAAAATGCCTTAAACCCCTTTCATATTATATATGCTTCACTGGGCTCCTTGCATAGTCATTCAAGAGGAAAAAAATAATGGATAATTAAAAGTGTAGTCATATATTTCTTTAAAAATGGTTGTATATATATTCAAACATCTTCAGAGTACTTTTAACGGAAATATCATTAATAAAATCAAGACTTACTGATGGAACTACACCCTCAGGTGAAGTTTTCATTCACTTCAATGGTATATCTGCCTGGGTAAGGCCAAAGGATTTGGATTCGATATAAATAAAGCTATGAACTATTCCCTCACCAAAATAAAACTGTAGAAAAGCTGCTACTCTACTACCATAACACTGTATTATTCAAAGTGTGTGCCATCAGACTGTTATTATGCCTGCATAGATAGTTGCAGGGGAAGCAGTGCACTGTGTTCCCTTCTCCCAACATAGATCTCTGCAGGTAATTTTAATGGAGCTGTTAATAACCTGGCAACCATCCCAGGCAGATGTAGCACATTTAAACATTGTCCTTACAGCTTTGTCAGAACTGTTGACATGGCACGTCAGTAATGGAAAATTGCCACTGCACCCAGCAACCATCTTCATTATATGGAATCACATTGTTAATCTACAGCCAAATGCAACTTGAGGCGGAAAGAGAGTTTAGATTGCACCCATCTGTATACTATCATTCCAGGTGGCAGGTCGTTCTTCAGGATTAGAGATTGAATCAGTCTTCCCATCATCAATAAGCCCTGCTCCACAACAAGAACCTGTCAATCCAATATTTTACTTTCAGCACCATGAGGACCGCACAGCATGGTAATGAAATTTCCCTGTAAGCAGACCACAGGGATCTATACCAGAGAGATACATCTCTTTAAAAAGCTCAGGAAAATCAGACAGTGTGCTGCACAGTCTGGACAGTAACTCAGTTTCCAGGACCACCCTAACTGTTTCATATGTTTAGGGGTGAGATCTATCAGCTAAACCAGCATTTTAATGCTGGGTTATTTCTTATTCTTTTGGCAGTAATTACTACTGAGTAATTATTTCCCATTTGGAAATGTTTGACAGCCTCAGAAAAGATATTCATTTCTGAAACAAAATAAGCTTGTTGATATACAGCTGCTACATTAAATATTTTTCATCATATATTACAACCAACCTAGGCTAAAAAAAATTGTTTCAAACTGCCCTGTATTAAAACTTACTGGATATTATATATTATCTTCTCAAGATGCAGTTTAGCGTCTTCCAGAACCAACTGGAATTTCTTCAAAGCCCACTTGCTACTTGCAGTAGGCATTTTGTTGCACTGAGAAGTCTTCTGCCCCCTTAAATCACCCATGTTCTCTTATGTATTTATAATATGCCTCCAACTATGTCACTAATCACCATCTCCAGGACTTTCCTGAATCAGAAGTTTATTTCAATACCTCAGACATTTTGACTGTCTGATGACAGGTTTATTTTAAAAAATATATACTATAAAAATATATACATGCATATCAGCTGCAACACATATACTTCACTATTACAGATAAAACTACTTTCATAACAAAAATATAACGAGTGAAATTCTCATATTTTAACAAGCATCTAGCTTCTTAAAATATTTTAATATTATATTACTGCATTCATTCCCACTTGGTTATATTATGGATCATAAATTCAGCTCCCACACCTCTTTATTTCAGTGTTCGAGTTTTAACTGATAATGGTTAGTTACAGCATGTGTTTTCAAAGCAGATAGAAATAGGAATAAGTTCACGTTCTCAGTTTTTCACAATCTATTATTAATTTTTGTAGGTTATACATTTGTTAAACACCTAACAAGTTCAAGCTAACAATTATGATCATTAAACAGAAATGATTATGTGACACGGTCACAGAAACAGCTGAACATAGGAAAGCAAAAGAAGCGGAAGACATTACAACTATGGTGATACAGAAACAGAAGACAGACTCTAACCCTCTATTTTCTGAAGCAGTAGGACTGGTGGAAGTATATCCTGGAATATGCCTTTTACCTCAGTACATCGTTTGGTTTTGGTTTATCACACCTGCAAATACAGAAAACACATTTGTTTACAATATAGTTTCTTAGGAAACAGATAATTTTATTATTATCACTGTATTACTGTTGTGTTTACCCAGGGAAAAAAAAGAACATATCAGCTTTTTTCCTGACCGCTCCTTTTTATTTTGCTGACAGTGGGTTTGGATTGATGGTGCTATTTCCTTTCTAACTAAAAGGACTACAGTCCAGTACATATGGAGGGGGCTCGGCCCACAGGACTACAGTGCAGTAAGTTAGAAATCTCTGCCTCAGCTAGACTAAATTTTGTGGCTTGTGGAAAAGGATATTAGTAAATATTCCGTATTTGGCACCTGTTAAACCCACCCTGCACTGAGAGGGATGCAATGATTCATGTCTTCATTCTGTGATCACTTAATGAGAAATACCAGATGCAATAAATTATCGGTATGGACTTAAATTTAATCTGAAGGACAAGGACGGAAATATGGAACTTTACTCCCACATTCCTCAGTCGTTTTATCATTTATAAAATAAGGCNAAAAAGTTTTCTGTCTAGAACTCAAACTCCTCTATTTGTTGTCAGCCCCCAAACAGCCCTTTTTGATGACCTTGGCCTTGCTTGGAAACACTTATAAGAAGATAAAGGTTACATTTACACTACAAAAAACATTCTCTGCATCAGACCACCTGGTACAGTGCACTTGCATTTACATTTCCTTTGGGTTCAGTTTCATCAATAAAGGATTAACTCTGTCCAAAGTGTACTGCAGCCCACACTGATCAGGGTTTGGCTTTAGACCCTTTGGCCCCTTTTGCTGTTTTGTTACCCATCCTGAATGAGGGGGCTGTTTTTGCTGTTTGAAGCATGCAAAATAACAATCCTGGCACAATCCTGCCAGAAAGGTGTTTTTTAAACACGATACTGAGTCTATATTGTGTGCCATGGGTATAACATGTGACATATGAAGACATTTTAGGGTGCAAGGTTTGCCAAGACAGTGTGGGAAGATGATGTAAACAAAGATACAAAAGCTTCACATACACTTGAAAATGAGTTGTCCCTAGAGTGAACTGACTGCAAAACAACATCCAGGTTTGATTTTAAAAGGATTTTGGAATAGTATTGTACTCCAAAAGAAAGCCTGGGAGTAAACAACCAAGTATGCACTGTGTATGTTAGTCAAACAGGCTCCCAAGGGACCTCAGATGGGAACATGACCCTGCTTCCAAGCATAAGGATTTCCCTTTTCTCAATCCCACTTCATTTTTACCTACTGATGTCTCCTTGCCTGACTTTTCTACACGCTTACACACAACTATAGAAAGAGTTGGAAAAATTTAGGGTACCACTTTTCCCCAGCTGCTCATTACCACCCAGTAATAGCAAGAAGAAGCACAGACCAACCTAAGTGGTCACTGCTATCCTCTGGCTGAACTTCTCTGTTTGTCTCTACCTTTCCAGGGATAATTCCATGATAGACAAAGATTAGTGCTGCAGCTCTTCTATCCCTTTCCAGTGGCCTGTGAACTGGTTCCCTGCACATCCCATCCCATCCTTGTATGGTACAATATAACTGATTAACATTTGAAGGACCTTTTAGATGGCTTTAGATGGACACTAATTTTAATACTGTTCTTTGTGCACATGAAACATCCAATGCAGACAAAGAAACAGCAGAAGGAGCAAAACTTAAAGGACATGAAGTTGAAATGAACAGGCCATGTGTCAGACCCCAAAGGATTTTGGCTCAGTGCTACAAGCATCTTCCAAGAAGATTAAGCATCAAGCATTAAATCTGGCCTCCCACTCTGCTGCACTCAAACTCAAAGTAGGAATTTTGTTACTGAGTTTCCAGGGGGAGAAATTTACTACCAAACTTTCAGAATCATCTTTGTATTTCTTGTACTTTCAGGATGCCTGGGAACCTGTTGAACTTCTGGCATCAATTAGAGAAAGCTTAAAGCTTCTCTTCAGCTGCAAGCATCCCTCATGAGCCCCCCACCTGTCCAGAAGAGCCAGATAATGGACCACTCCGGACCTGCCTGTAACCCCAGAACACCTCCCAAGTACAGAGTATTCCTAAAGGCTCTTACCCTTTTATGACCCCTTTATATTGGCAAAGTGATGTAATTTGGATGAGTCCGATGGAGACTTAACTCTTTCATGTGCATTTTAAGCTGGTGAATGCAGAAATGCACCCCACCACGGTCCATGGTGGATTTATCTGTCAGTCAGGCCTAATGAATTTCTCCTCTCACTAAGCAGCATTGCAGTGAAATTTTCTAGCTATTTAACTAGGAGGAGACTTTACAATGTATGCTGCCCACTTACAGCAATTTAGTGAACATAGCTGTTTCAATGAAGATAGAGGAAAGGTGGGTGATTTGTGTAGAAAGTAGCATCATCTGAGAAATCTTTCTAAAAGGATGATTACAGTCATGATATGTGTGGAGGCACAGTGAAAGAAACTGACTTACATGGCCAGTTATAATATATTTCATATAATGGAAGAAAAGCTGAGTCAATGAACAATTTTGTATCACCGTTATTGCAAAATGATTACAGCCCCCTTTATCACAGCTGTACAATATGCTGACTGAACAGGAAAACATGCAGTACCCACAGCATAGTGATTTCCACCACCGTGTAAGTAAATGTCAGGCTTGTTTCATCCATTCAGTGATTTTCTTAATGAAAACGTCAGCATAATGCTGGCATTTTCCTCCTTTCATTTAATTCCTACTCTCCTCTTTCATCCACTATTTGACCTTTGCATGCACTTGGTAGCTTGCCCAAGGTGCTGTCACACCTTCATTGCTCCTCTCTAATGACGATCTTTCACTGCCAGATTCAAACAGGATACTTGGGAAGGAGTTTCAGGGCCCTGTTCCCAGTACAATGATGAAAATCTGAACACTTCACTACTTTAGGTGACTTTTCACTCCTTCTCTGAGAAGAATAACCAGTGATTGTTTACCAACATTAACCTGTTCAAATAACATCCTGATAACAGTAGTCTAGGACTCAAGAGAAGCAGGAACTACTATTGCACCAGCAGCACAGGGATACCAAGGACTGCTGAATGAGTCACATGATTAGTGGAATATGTTTTCTCAGCACAAAAGGAAAGTGATGACACACAATTAGAATGAGGGGAGCTTTACACAAGGCAGTGACAAATAGGAGTAACATGAGTTTTATAAAATAGGGAAAATTATATGCCATATTGGCCAGTTTTGGTCACCACACAATACAAGAAAGATAGTAAACTGAGAGCATCGAAAGGAGAGCAGCAAGGATGATGAAGAGCATTGAGGGGGAAGCTGTATGAGGAGTGGCTGAGGTCACTTGGTCTGTTCAGCCTGGAGGAGACTGAGGGGAGACCTCATCACAGTTACAACCTCCTTGTGAGGTGAAGAAGAGGGGCAGACACTGATCTGTTCTCTGTGGTGACAGAACCCAAGGAATGGCCTGAAGTTGTGTCAGGGGAGGTTTAATTTGGTTATCAAGAATAGGTTCTTCACCCAGTGGGTGGTTGGGCACTGGAACAGGCTCCCCAGGGAAGTGGTCACAGCACCATCTTGACAAGAGTTCAAGAAGCATTTGGACAATGCTCTCAGGCATGTGGTGCGACTCTTGGGGATGGTCCTTTGCAGGGCCAAGAGCTGGACTCAATAATCCTTGTGGGTCACCCCAAAATCAGCATATTTCGTGATTCTGTGAAAATCAGGCCCATTTATAAAAACATGTTGCACAGAAAAGAATTAATAATACTCTTGAGCTGGTAGTTGCCCTGAAAGATCAACACATCATCTGGATACATATTATGTCCAGTAGAAATACAAATGAATCATGATTCAAGTAGCTGAAATAGGAAGAAAGATAAAAATCTTTTTTTTAATATACGTCCTGATTGTGCACCACTTTTTCTGGTGATCTGAGGTGATTTGTCTCCACTGTACTGTGTTTAACAGCCTCTTGCATGTGTTAGCCAACAACTGACCTCACAGCAGAGCAAGGAAGGGCAAGGTGTACAGTAAATTCTGGAGTGATTTGAAGAAGGAATTAGTAAAAGCTGACCAAATCCAATGCTTCCTTCCTCAGCGGTGCCTTCCTCAGTGGTGCCATCCTGAGGGTTTGTTCTTTCCTTCCAGGGTCTCTATACTCTCAAAGACTAACTTTCCATCACAGAAGTTCCTTCTTCTGCCTCCTGGAATGAACAGAACAGATGCAATTACCTTTTCTACATCATTCTCCCATTTCTTTATGATATTCTTTTATATTGCCTGTGGGTTAAGAAAGGAATGGGCTAACTGAAAGAACAAGTATTTCATGGCTAGTGGTTTTCACAAGGTTCAGTAAGAGACAGACCTGTCTGGGCTACACAAGTACCTTTGCTGATATTGTGCTACATCAATATGTTGGTTTATCTACACACGGAAACACGAGGAATTCCTGCCTTGGGTATAAAGTAGTTACTAGCAGCAGTTAAGTCTGAACTAAAGATAACCTGTTTGGGGAACAGAATTATCAGCTATTTAAATCCCTTTCTACACAGCATAACAAAACATTTCTCATAAAAACAACTAGGCTATGAATTTGACAGGTTTCTTCTGTGCCACAAGTCTCTTACTGTTAGTCAGGTCTCTACCTGTAATACCTATAATCAGCTTTTCCTCATGAATACGTGGATAAAAAGAAGTTGAAATGAGGCATACAGCAAGGTGTTGAACATAATAAGTAGGCTAAAATACTTAAAGCTGTAGCTAAATATTTTTCACTTCTATCAGTTCACTGCATGCTGAGAAAAATAACATACAAAAGAAGAAAAAGTACTTCACATGCTATAGGAAAATGTTCACAGTCTAAAAAAAAAGAGAGACCAAAAGGATCAGAAGTCAGCAAATGACTGCAGTAGGCTCCTCTCTGCCATGGTTAATAGCACACAGGCACTGCAGCACCAGATCAGCATCTCTGAAGTTTGGAACACCAACAACTTCTTTAACCAAGTTTAGACACCTGTGATTGAGATTTTTGGCCATGTGCTCTGTACAAAAGCATAATCGAATGACAAAGTTCTGCCGTAATAAATGACTCCATGTAATGGTGAGTGCTACAGAGCAGATTGCTTATTTCTAGGAGTGAAAGATACAGTACTCATTCAAGGATAATCTGATAATAGATCACAAGGAATTCCAATGCCACAAAAAACTAAGCAGAGCCTTGGGATTTGACCAAGAAGAGGGACGTAACTAACCTAACACAATCTAATGATGAAGGAGATTCACTGCAAGCTGATATACTGTTATACAACCTTCTCTTGTCTCACCTCAAGGAACTGAAATGTTTTCCATAATGGGTCATAAAGCCTGTCTTTTCCCCTGCAGCAAAAGCCAACAGGTTTTACTTTGTAGGAAGGAAATCTGCACAAGCACTCTCAAACTGCGAAAACAAACCACTTCTTTCAACTAAGCAAAATCAGTGCAGTAATACAAATTTCCTATGTCCTACACAAGAAAACATTCTTTATCAAACCCTGCAAAAACAACATGAAAAAGATGATCTGATTGTAGCACATCCTTCAGAACTATCAGTTTTACACCAGCTACTATTTTGTTAGATAGCATTAGTTTGTCTGGAGGAACAGGCTGCACTGTTGTGGTAGTGAATTTTATGCATTGGGAAGTTTTTACGTTAAATATTGCCTCTTTTTATATTGGTAAAACAATGGCAACCAAGATACCACTTTGTTAAACAATATATGAGGAAAGGCAAAAAGTGCAAGTCTTAGAGTCACTGGAAAAGAGAATTTGAACTAGCTTTCTGCATCCTCCAGAAGAGGAAAATGCATAAACAGTTGATTTTAAGTAGGAGAAAAAATAAGGAGAATAAAGCCCTCGTAGATATAGAGAAAAGCTGATTTTTTTCACAAGTGATATTTCCATAGAAAAGTTCCAAAGGAAAAGAGTTGAGCACCCACTTTTCCCTCTCGCTTCAGAGTCTGGGACCATTATTCCATAATGATCAAGGGAAAAGGAGAAAGCTCAAATAATTATAAAATCGTAAGCACCACCATCCTGGATGGACTTTTTTTTGTTTATCAGGAGATGTGTTGTCATTAGATTTAATCTATGTCTTATTTCAATCAAAATAAGCAAGTTTTCTTTTTACTTTCAGCAATTCTTTTTTTTTCATTTGCACGTTTACCAAGGTTTATAACCTTAAATTAAGGGATGATCTTTTTAAAGCTGCATACTTGACAGTGCCAGCTACATAATGCATGAGCGACAGAGTTTTTCAGGATCGAGTTAAATATTATCCAACCTGTACAGGCAGAGAGTTTTTAGTGTGTTGGTATCCAGGAGGCTTCTCTAATAGTCACTCCTGCCTCTGCCCTGGAAAGTAAATAACTACTGGGTTACATTTTTAATTCAAACTTGCTCCTTCCCATCTGTTCCTTATCCCATGACATAGTTGATCAAGACTAGCTGTATGTCTTCTGCTGTAGAAAAATGGAAAAAAATAATTTTTTCTATTATTTTTTTCTTTTTCATCCAGTTCAAGATACAAATGGCTCAGTTTTACATGCTTCCCCTCCTCTCTTTCTCTTTCCTGATCCTGTATAACTTTAGATAGTTTTACAGCCTAAGAGAAAGGTTACAATTTAAGGAGTTTTAACGACTGAGAAATTTTGGAAATATCTGTTTCTGCTGCAGCACATTACTGAAGTTTGCCTATGATATTTTTCACTACACTAACTGTTAATCTGACTAACAGCTCGCTTGTTAATTTAAGCAGCTTCTTCTGTTTTGTCGCTTAGAGCCCCAAGTTGTCTTTCAAGATATTCTTCTAGAAATACCTGTGAGCCATCCTGTAAAGTTTCAAACATAAAGCTTATTAACCATTTAAAGTAGATAACCTTACTTAGTTAGAAGAAGTGATTCTATGACATAAGTCAAGTAATTTTAGCAGAAATTAAGGAAACAGAATTTTTGAAGTACCATAATTTTCATGAATATTCCCCATGTTTGAAAGAGATTGACTGAGATCTGCACTTCACACATTCTTTTCCTCTTGCTTAAGAGGTTGTGCTTTATTCTTTTATAATAATAGGCCACTTTACAGAGTATTATTATTCTCAGTGAATCCTTTTGAAGGAGAGCATAGTAATGACCTAACAAACCATGAGTTCAGAATTTGAAAATCAAACAGGAAAATTTATTTGATAATATTCTTAACCAAGAGAAAAGTCTTAAGTGCTATTTGAGAATTTTCTTGATTACCACGGTGTCAGTTTCATGGCTGATTCTGAGCCCAAACAGTCTGACTGACAACTCATGTGCTTAATGTTAAAACAGCGCTGAAGTGCTTTAAACCAGGATCTAAATATTTCATATAGATATGATCAGAAGCGTGTATTCATCTTGGACAGGGAATCACATTCCATTTACATACTTCCTTGTCTTTGAGTATGTGGTCTGAAGTTCAGAGCCTTAAAAATACATTTATTTCAAAGAGTGCTGGATCTGGCATAAATGAATAACTCTAGCCGCAGTAATATGCTATTTGAAAATATTTAATTGAGCTCTGAAAACTCCAAGGAATACCAAAGCAATTTTTAGTACAGTTTGACTGAATTCAATGGCCAAAACTTTGTAACACTTCTGGGTCAAGCCCTAAAAGAGCTGAAACTAGAAGGCATAACCTTTATTGATGGCATAACCCTTATTGCAAGAAAACTAAGCATCAGGATGTGTCCACATTGCTTCTGCCGAAATAATATTTTCATTCATTGTCATCCAGAGGGCAAGCTCAGCAAATGGCTCCATGGGAATTTCATGAGGTTTAACAAGACCAAATGCTGCTGCTGCACCTGAGTTGGGGCCACCACTGTTACCAATCCAGGCTTGGGGATGAAGAGATGGAGAGCAGCCCTGCTCAGAAGGACTCGGGGGTGCTGGTGGAGGAGAGGCTGGACATGACCCAGCCATGGCACTCACAGCCCAGAAAGCCAAACGTGTCCCGGGCTGCATCCAAAGCAGCAGGGGAGGGAGGGGACTCTGCCCCTCTGCCCTGCACTGCTCTGGTGAGACCCCATCTGCAGTGCTGCATCCAGCTCTGGGGTCCCAGGATAGGAAGGACATGGACTTGTCAACATGACTCCAGAGGCCACCAAGTTGATTGGAGGCATGGAGCATCTCACCTGTGAAGAAAAGCTGAGAGAATTGG
>WEIT01023909.1:1686-20126 GCA_013389985.1 Dryoscopus gambensis | reverse complement strand
AGGAAAGAAAGAAAAAAGGAAGAAAGGAAAGAAAGAAAAAGGACCGAGCTGATTATTTTAAAGGAGAATAATTGCAGTATAATGAACCTCTTTCTTGAGACATCTATATGTTGTTAGATACATTTTAAAATCATGGAAAGAAACTTACAGGATCAGGACACAAAATTTATTAGTAATAATTATGGTACCCTGTGCTAAGTCTCTATGTTTCCACATCTTTGAAAACAACTGCATATGTTGAGCTTATGATGGATATCCACATGTGAAAAATATTTTGCAAGTGTTAACTTCTTTTTCTAAGACAGCAAGGGCTTGAAAATCCCAGAAGCACTAGAAACTGAGTCTTGTCATAAGTGCAAAAACATTTTTAAAAAGTCTCTCATTTATAGCCCCATTCAGCAAAAAACTTTAAACTGAAACATCAAAGTTTTGGAATTTGGCATGGTTATTTTGGCACAGCACCTAGAAAAAAAATGTTAGTGACTTTCAAAAACTTTTGAATAGTCAATCTGCTTTGACAAAATGTGATTAAAGTGCAATTGTCAAAAATTGTCAAAGTCTGGGTAGGAGTGTTGAATCAACCAGGCTATTTTTTTCCTCTACTTGGAGATATGTACACTCCCTCGATTTCAGAACATGAAAATGACACCAACAATAAATTTCAGTTAAGTGATATAGGTATGCATAGGCAGATATGTGAATGTTTTATGTTGTAAAACATTCAAGGATATATATTGAGGTAATTATTTCTAGGAAAGCTTAGAGTTATGCATGTTGCATATGGAAGTTTAGTGGTGCCTAACTGCCCAAGGTGTTTTGCCTTCCAAAATTGATCTGAATCTGCTCAGAGCTGTTCCTTCTGAAACATTAATTTATGATGGAAGACAAATTTGTTTCTTCTTCAGACTGATTATTATTAACATCTATGTGTAAAAATTTTCTGTGGAACATTCTACAGGTCTTTATGGAATGACCCTACAACTTTCATATGCCTCAATCTTCCTATGCTTTTAGTGTATGTTTATCTTCAAGCAGGAGAATAATTTCACTAAATTAATTTCATAGGATTAAGGCCAGTTGTCACAGAGATTTTAATATAACTAGAATTATTATATTTTTCAGTGTGATGGAAAGCAAGCAGAGGTTCAGGAAAGTTAAGTATCTTCTTCTCTGAAGGTCATATAACAACTCAGTGAGAGAACAGAGTGTAAAATGTCATCTCTAGTCTTGATTATTTTCTTTGTGAATGCTACACTGTGGGGTTTTTTTTAAAGCCGAATGCTTATAGTTATTGAATGGAATAACTAATGGATATGCTAGTAAAGGTATTTACCCTCTTAAATACTCAAAGCTAAAAATACATTCAAATGTCTCAGTTCTATCCCTACTTTTATTGTGACATGTAAAAAAATCACCCACAAAGTATCCCAAAGCCTTGCTTAGCTCATAAATCTTTTTAAAATTAAAAGATATAACTTTTTGGATCTAAATAATCCCTCATTGGTATATCTGCTTTTATACTCCTTTAATTTTGCTGTTCTTGGGAAACTCTGCATGGTCCTGTAGAACTGATCACTGTCTTGAAAGAATACCAGAAATTACCCATCAAAATAAATGCTAAATTGCTACCAAGTGTTATAGCATAGCCTGTCCTTTAATCAAGTTCTTTGAAGTTCCTTCAAATAACACATTATATAAGAAACCCCTTATTGTGCTTTAAAATTGAATCTGAGGTAATATAATACAATTTTAAACGTGTAAATTGTTTTACCGATTGGCTATACATCTTTGCAGAAAGAAAACAACAGATAACAATTTCTGTAACAAAATTTTGGAAACAAAACCAGTTTTTCTGGGTGGACACAATTACTTGTCATGGGCTATGGGAACATATTAAGATTCCATGGCTGCAGTGTATTATTATTGACACTACTAATAACAATAATTGGAATATTTGTCATGTTTCTTCACCTACTCTTGCTTACTCATGCTTTTTCTTTCTTCCCCCTCTTGTTTTTCCTCATATATGCAAATTTGTTATGGAAAGTAAAATAAAAAAAGAACTGATAATAAATCTTTCATGATATTAATTATGTTTCTCACATATTTCTTCCTTTCTACTTTATCATCTGGACTTTTTAAGAAATATATATACCTGATATAATATATACACACTTAACATATATACTAATATCATATATATATGTAGGACTAAGATGTATAAGATGTTTAGTAATATCTCATCTAATAGTGGTTTCTTATGTTGGATTTTTCATGTAATCCAGTGAAACCTTAGTGAAAGTCAACAGAATGGGTCCTGTGGTCATTCACTTACACTGACTGCATAGTCCAGGATCCCAATCTGTAGTAGTCACCCATCTAGAGCACGCTGTATTTTCCAACTATCCAGGAAGTTTAAATTTTCATATCATGAGAAGGAATGCACGACTGCATTTCTCTTTAAAATGGCACATTAGAGAATGCATCACAATTGTCCTTCAGACCTGGTAACAGGGCATAGGCCTCTAAGATGGAGATGAGAACCAGGCTTTGAGACGTCTTAAGCCCTAAGGTACTTAATGCTTATGCCACAGCTCTTGAATCCCTATTACTTTGCTCATATTGTGTTTCCTTAATGTCCAGTAGTCTTTGGGAATCTGCCTTGTTTCCACTCACACACAGTAGAGAGAAGAAATAGGCCATGAGAGTGTTGGAAATCAAAACAGGAAGATACTGTGGAAGTGGTGGACCGGAAGACTGGCAACAGTGATGGAATGACTTCTAAAGGCACTGCAAGAAGACACAGGATAGGGCCAACCTCTAACCCAGATGCTGAACACAGCTTCTAGCTTTGGGTGGAACAGTTGCCTGAAACCAGCAAGAGTTTTTAAGGCATGTGGTTGTTATGTTTTCTGTTGAGGGATAATTTTGTTAAGCATAGTCCTGTATGTTGTAAAACATCTCTAATCTTACTTTTAACAGACATCTGGGTTCTAAAAATGTTTATAACGTTCCGAAAAACATGCAGTGAAGCAAAGCAATCAATAGCTGAGAATATATCCAATATTTAAGAATTCTTCACTTATTTCTTTTTGTGTAGTGTAAAAACAGAGTTAATCATAGAATTTGAATTCTATGACCAATCAAAACACAAATTGTCCAAATACATGATCTATGAAGGACTTTGGCCTCAAATCACAATAATTTCTTTAATCTAATGAACAAATTATGTAAGAAAAATATTACTGCCTCTTAATTTCTTATTTTGGCCTGCTTTTTTTATCTGTTTCCTTTCCTTAATTCACAGCATCATAGACTCACAGAATATCTCTTGTTGGAAGGGGCAATATGACTAAGAGCATCATCCAGATGCTCCTTGAACTCTTACAGGATTTGTGCCATGACCCCTTCCTTGGGGAGACTGTTCCTTGTGGAACTAGTGACTAACCATCCTCTCAGTGCAGAACTTTTTCCTGACCTTTAATCTGAACATCTACCGACACAACTTCATTCTATTTCCTTGTGTCCTATGGCTGGTTTCCAGAGAGAGGGGATAAACACCTCCTCCACCTCCTCTGCTGCCCACCTTGAGGTACTGTAGACTGTGATGAAGTCACCCCTCAGCCTTCACTTCTCCAAGCTGAACAAACCAAGTGACCTCAGCCACTCCTTGAAAGTCTTGTCTTTGAGGCCTTTCATCATCTTGGTTGCCCTCTTCTGGACACACTCTAATAGATTTTCTTCTTATATTGAGGCACCCCAAACTGCACACAGTAATTGAGGTGGTGCCACACCAGTGCAGAGCAGAGAAGAACATTCCCCTCCCTAACCCGGCTGGCGATCCTGTGCCTGATGCATCCCAGGACACGGCTGGCCATCCTGGGTGCCAGGGGACTGCTGACTCATTAAATTTATCATCAACCCAAACCCATAGATCAATTTCTGCAGGACTGCTCTCCAGCTTTTTATTGCCCAATTTGTACCTAAAACCTGGATTACCCTGTCCCATGGTGCCTGTTCATGCTAAATTTCATATTGTTGGTGATTTCCAGATCTCTCTTTAAGGCCCTCTGCTTTCAAGGGTGTCCACAGCTTCTCCTAATTTAGTATCATTGGCAAACTCATTTAATGTACATTCAAGTTACTTCAACCAGAAAAAAGGTTTTCATACATGAGCAACAAAAATTCAGTGAGAAGTCAAGAAACAGTAATAAAGTCTGCTTACATATATATGATACCTGTTATTATTAATTATGTTGATTATTGCTATGACTAGGAAATAAGAGGAAACTCCAGGTTTGCCTGGCCAAACACGGAGTAGTGGTACCTTGAAGAACACGCAGCACAAACATGCAGATGAAGTGTATGTGAGAATACAGACAATCAAGTCAAATGAACTGTGCTATCAGCAAATATCTTTCCAGGCCTTTAGTGGAGGTAGGAGCCCAGGTAGGGGGCAAATAGGTTAATTAACCAGAAAGGAATGAAAGTTCTGTGTCAGCAGCAGAGAGAGAAAGGGAAATAAAGAGATAAAGTGAGAAAGAGAGACTCAAAGTGTGCTCTAGGCTCTTCCTTTCATTAGGTCAGACATTTCTCTCTGATGAATATTATGCAGATAATAATTAATTCATGACACAATTGAAGCTGTCTTGCTGGCTTAAGTTTAGAATTTAGAGCTATTCACTGCTTTAGAAACACAGAATAGAGTAAATGCTACTTAACTGCTCCTGCAATTAATTAGTCCACTTATCATTCAGCCAATGATGACAGTTTTCACTTCCTATCAAAAAAGAATAAAACAGCCTCAAACAGTCAGAAAGAGATTAGCCATTACTTTTAGGTGGTATCCCATACCACCATATATTTTGGCATTCTTGTGAGAAATGCTCTTAAAACCCTCCACTCACAAGTACCTCTTTTACCACACGAGAATATCAGTAATTGAAAATGTTAATTAATGCATATTTTTACATTTTAAAGTTATATTTGCTTCTTCCTAATTTGTGGCACAATCCATTACTTTTGAAATAATATGTCCTCTATGTTTTGTGGATCTATTTGAGCTGAAGTCTTGGTATCATTTTTGCTGTTTTCTCTCTCCCTCTCTCTCTCTCTCTCTCGCTCTCTCTCTCGCTGTCTCTCTCTCTCTTTTTTCTTCCCCCTCTTTTTTTTTTTACTGTATACATTCAATTCAAATATGAAATTCAAAGCATTTTCTACTGGTCTAAAGACATGGTACCTCTTCACAAGTGGAAGGCTAGGCACAGACTGAAATAAGTTGGAAGAGAAGTGACAGTTGTCAATACACTCATCAATACTATCAGATGAGAAGGAATCAAAATGCAGTCACAGAGAAGAGTGTACTTTAAGGTAGACAAATTCCTACTTCTTTTGCATGCCATAATGAAAACAGAACTGTAGGGGTCATATCAGGGACTTCATTCTAAAAATAAACCACTTTAATTATGGAATATTCACAAGTATCTTAGCATAAGCTTCACCCATCTGCAATCAGATTTAACCTCTTCTAAAAAGGAGTTGTCAAAGTATATAGCTAATATCTATTTTATATATTACTTCTTTAGTAAATCCATTAATTTTATTTTACTGAAGGGAGAAATTTTACTCTTAAGCGCTGATTACAGATGACAGAGAATGACATCTAATTTTTTTTGGTGGATTTTCTCAGAAAAGTAGCTTATAATGTAAGAGGCATCAGACTGGAAATTAGTTTTTTGCTGGTTGCCTAATGCCATTCCCAGGGTGACATCCTTTTCATGCTTGTGGCAGTGGTTATATTTCACTTCTTGTTGCTTTTCAGTGCTAACAGTGAATAAACGAAAATGCTTTTTCCCTGGTCATTCCCCTAAATGTGCTCATAGCCCTTGCTTATCTAGCATGTATAGGCAAGTTGACACTTTTCCCAGCATAAAGAGCACAGAAAGGCTGGCAGCTACAGAGCTCTGGCACAAACATCCAAGCTGATTCTCACAAATGGACACACAAGTGCTTAGGTCTCTGTTAGGGTTTCTAAATCCCGGAAAGTATGCCAAACAGCTGCTCTTCTATTGTCCCAACTTTGCCTTCACTGGGCAATAAAATGAGTATTATTTCCCTTTTGTAATCACTATTTATTTCTGCTTTGCAGTTGATACAAACACTGAAAATAGCTGGTCACAAAAGACTTCATGATCCAGCTGCCAAGTGACCACATGGATACATCTGAGGCACCTTGCAGATTAGGGCGTCAGGCACAATGAAGGCACATATGGTGCACAGGAACAGGACTCGGACTGTACGTGACAGTTAATTAAATGAAGATCACAAATCTGGCCTTGGGATGGCATTCAAAATGTATGGAGATATCCAGTCAAACTCAGTGAAATCTCCACAGCTGATGATGATTCAATGTGTTCCAAGCACTGGCCCTGGAAAAAAAACTAGCAAAACTTGTAGAAGTCATTGTCTTTTCTGTCTCTTCCTGCTGGCTCTGGGAAGCACATTACAAGTTATGCTTACTTTACATGTTTAGCATTTTCAGATATCTCTCTCCCCTATATTAGGAGAGGTACTTGTTGAGCCTGAGTGAAGGGTAAGAAAGTTCTAACTAGGTTATTTACTGCAGTGTTATGATAGCTACCTTCTTTTTTTTTTTTTTTGGCTGCATAAACTTGCACAAAAATATTTTGGGCTTAGTAACTATATTTTCCCTGCTAAACATTTCCCTGTTCAACTCTTAAATACTTCTCTGGTAATTTTTCAGATTTTGCTATTTAGGGGTAATTCAAGTAATCTACTTTTTCAGAGATGTGTCTTGACAAGATTTTACACAATACAATAATGCTTTTAATTTTAACATTCCTTCTTTCTACTCTGGTTATTGTTTTCTATACCAGTTTGATTTGTGGTCCTTTGCTTTCTTTTTGATCGAACACATATCTCATTTCAGATTGTTTTGTTTATTGTTCTCTCAGGCTGTTGCCAAAATATTTTTATACAACACTTAGAAAATTCTATATAATACAAAACAAATAAAGAACCACATGGTAAAATGTTAATCCAAGATTCTTAAAAGCCAGATTCCATTAAGTCTTAGTTATAAACTTTTTATATGACCTTATCTTACCCTCAGATTAACTCACTTGGTTAGAGCATGGTGCTAATAGCACAAAAGTTCTGGTTTTGATTCCTTTAAGAGTTGGACTTGATGATCCTTGTGGGTCACTTCCAACCCAGAATATTCTGTGATTCTGTAATATGCAGCAATAAAAAGGAAAAAAAGGGAGCAAATGCAGAACATTTTCTATGTTATGTGGGCACCCCCATTACTAAACTAAAATGATCCTGACATCATCATAGTCAAGTGGTGTCTGAGTCTGCTGGCTGTGCAAGCTTACCTGGGCCCCAGGGTTCATACATCTAGACTGCATGTGAGACTTGCCAGTTGCCCAAGGAGGATCATCAGAAGTGATGTTCTTGGAGCTGCCACACCAGGATAACCTGATCCTGGTCCTTAAAGGAGCACTCACAGATAGGGGACAAATATGTAGCAGAGGCAAAGCCAGTGTGTAATACTCACTACACCCTAATAGTGATATTAGAAATCTGCTTTTAAATCCCTGGTCGGTGTCAAGTAGAGCAGCTGGACAATTTTCCTTCATCTCACCTTTTTATCTTATTTTCACTATATCTAAATGTGATACAAAACTGGAAGTTTTCTGTCCTACTGCATAATTGCTTACTCAGTTCTGCAAGAACTGCAAAAACTATTTTCCTAGAAACAGAGGCTTTGGGGGATTTTTCATAATTAAGGACATTTGTTCTATGATTTTTTTTCATGACCCTTAAATAAAGTAAGTACAATACAGGTAATAGGGGCAGAGGTGTTTTTTATTTTTTTTCCCAAAGTAAATTAATTATTCCAACTCTTATTTTCATCCTGAATTAAAATGACACAGCAAAGCATCAAATTATTCCTGCACTGGAAGCTTAAAAAGCTTTTCTTTAAGCAACATTCTAATTTTAGTTTTTATAATCATGCCTGCTAACATATTGCAATTAAATAACTGTGGGCCAACTGTCTGGGATACCCTGGACAGAAGGATGCTGCATGCACATACTCTGAAGGTGTACAGGACTAGCCACTGTTTGTCTGGGATACCCAGCTCTCCAGAAGCTCAGTCTTAGTGACTGTCACCGTTCCATCAGAGATCTGATTGGGGGTCATGGGGTGGGAAGGAAGATTCATGGATATGACTGTTGCTATTACAGTGTTTTCTTTTAATTCATCAAGCTACTGTTGGATGCTTGCTTTTTTCTCAGTTTGATACAAACCTGAATACCACAGGGATTTATTATAATTCCACATGCACTGTGAACTCCAAATGTGGGGTAAGCTAAATCATAGTATAATCTGCCCTAGGAGCTTTAGTCACGCATTCAGAAGGGAAACTGAATTATTTTATGGGAGATAGAATTAAATCAGTGATTCCTCCCTGCAGAAAAGCTCTATGAACCATCCTAACAAATGCTGTTACATGCTTCCTTAGGGACTAATACAGGGGCAAAAAATATTGAAAGAGTTTTTGATTCTATTTTGCAAATGAAAATGTCAAGAATCAGATCTACTTGCCCCAATAAAAAATATTATATTTAAAATTACCTAAAACAAATTTGAATGTTGTAGTAAAATCGAAATTTTAACAGAGAAAATTTTTTATTATAAAATTTTGAGCAGAAATTGTTCAAAAATTCCACAATTTTTTTTTGACATTTCAAATCACCATAAGCTATCAATGCTTTTAGTGAATTACTCTGGAAGTAGCATTGTCAAAAAGAGTATATTAACAGATAAACTACTCTTAGGTCTCATTCTGTTCTTCATGAGATTAATGAAGTGTTACTGATGATTTTCTCCAGCTTTTAAAATTAACACTGTTCCTCAAATTGTCTCAGCTTAGAGAAAGTAAAGACATTTCTCATACTGTATCTCCTTGGTGATATAAACCAGCAGAAGAGGCAGCAGCATGACTTAAACACATTGCTGTTAAGTACCCAAATCTTTAGCTACAAATTAGTCAGAGTTGATATGAACATCATGAAATCACTTGTCTTCAGAATTCCAGTATGTTATGGTAAGAAATTTGCATGTGGATACTTTGAGTAAGGATTGGTTCCTTACTCACATCATGTCATGATATTCCTATTACTTCTCTGAAATTATACCCATACAGTCTCTCTTGCCATTGCTATCCTGCAACTGCCATATTATACTTTTACAGTATAAAAGTAGTAATTGCTGAAAAGTAAAGTAACTGTGTTTGAAATTTAAGAAGAGGGACTGCATTATGAGAATTGATGAAAACAGACTGCAAATGAAAATGGTGGTAAAGTGCATTAAAAGTTAATGGACATTGTGAAAATGGAATCTATGCATATGCAACAACATACAAATCTGTCCCAGCAGTGTCTCCAAACATTCACAGTCCGGCACCACAGTTGGTAGAAGGGAATTGAGTTAGAAAGAAAAGGGGGAAAGAAGAGGGAGGTATGACTGTTGAAATAGGGGAGACCTGTGTTAGAAGAAGAAAGTAAACAGTGGGGTTTGAAGTGAGCAGTAGATTTTTCATCAAAGATTTAGTTAATGAAGGGGAGACGGCTGCAGAAGACAGAATCATTGAATTCCTTATAATTCAAGAATACTTAATGTTCCAAACCTTATTGCTTTCCTGATTTTTTAAATCCTGTACCTGCTCCAAATTCCTTTCACAATGCTGCTCATATCCTAAATAACAAGGCATTTTTATCCTTTCAAAAAGCATCAGACTCTACTGTTTGTTGCATAGTACATAAGATATCATTGTGTCAGGATTATGATAAGGGGCTGACTTGATTCATGTAAAAATAATGTGGGTGTTTTTTACCCCAAGAAAGCACTTGAGAGAAACATATAGATGAGGATCCAGAGTTAGCAAGATAATGAACTATTTTCTATAAGTCTTTGGCAGTTTGAGATACACACTACAGAAATGATTTTTCATGCAGAATTCTTTAAAACTCTTGTACATTGTACCATCTGCCTCAGAGTTCTATTTCTAGCTCATTTTTTGATCTTTACAAAAATCTGGTAGTATCACTGTCTTTTTTGCAAATAGTTTTATTCTAATTCAGACTTTTTCAGCAAGCAGCTGGTTACAAGAATATGTATACTCACATACATAGCTATTTCCTTTAAGTGGCCTCCACACCATATGTTAATTGATACTGTAAAGAAACGGCACTTAAAACACATGCACAGAGATAAGCATAGATATCTCTGTCCTTAGCTTTCCTTCCCGAGTAATTAATACCAAGATCAACAAAGTTAAATTGTGAGACATCATGCTTCTTTGCATTCTAACTTATAGACTGATGGCCGTCAAGATTTTGGTAAGTTTCTCAGCAAAATAAGTAAGGGAGAACCATTTAGTTTGTCCCTGCATTACTCTATGATTACTCTGTGATGGAAGGTCTCTGATTTTTAGACAGATGGGAGCTGCATATGATTACTCAGTGTTTCTTGCTGAGCATGCTAAGGGCATTGGATGAAATCATCAGGCACCAGCCCAGGACAAATGAAAGGTACATTTCACAAAATGCTTAACTAAACTGTAGAAATCATAAGTACAGACTGTTGTAAATGATGTATCATAAGGATTCAAAAGGGATTGGATGTTCCAGTAGAAGCTGGCTTACACAAAGTCCTGGGTATTCGGCAGAAACAAACTTACCCTTGATAACCCTCCTCCACCAAATGTCTCTTGGCCATTTTGGAGGCAGGAGAGAGGGCTAACAGCATTTTTTACTTCATCATGGTCATTCCTATGACATGTTCCATGCTCACCAACTGATGTGCGGAATAAATTCTTCCACTTTCTAATGTATGTGATCTCTTGATGACCATGCCAAGCAAAATGGATTTTGGTGAAGTTTAAAAATCACTTGAGTAATCCTAGCATTCTCAGGTTGCATTATCACTTCATTTACTCCTAATATTAAAATATGCATTCTACTAAAGTTTCAGGCACAGTTGTCTTTCATATGGAGTATTTTGCCTTTTTTTCTTTTGAAAAGCCAGCTATCAGTTTCAGATAACCCCTTTAAGTATAAAAAGAGTATTACAGGACTTTGAAGACTTGAAAGAACTGCTTGTTGCTATTCTATAAAAACCTGATCATTTCAGTACACTGACACAGCATTTTTTTACCACACATAATTTTGCACTTAATATTTGCATCATTAAATCTTAAAATTCATTCAAATACATAATTTAATACAATTTTTTTCACATGTGTAGTGTTTCTATTTGACTCAAAGAAATTTTAGACTTCAGAAGCAGAGTGAACATAACTCCTTGGTGGTTTAGAGCCAGAGAAACTTGATGCAATTGTTTCATTTCAATTAAGTTGCACATTCTTATGTCAGATCTATCATTAATCCATACATGCTCTCAAAAAATAAAAAGGTCATATTCCCTGTGTTCACAGAATTACAGAATGAGGTCCGGAGGGACCTCTTGTTGACCTTCAAAGGCTTCTCTTAGCCCATTTTTACAGCGTGTGAAAGTCCTTCTGGGTGGCAGCATGACCATCTGAGGTCTCAGCCACTCCTCCCCATTATGTGTCATTGGCAAACTTGCTGCTACAGGTACATGCTGTCCTGTTATTCAGATAGTTAATAAAAATACCAACCAGAATTTGACTCAAACTTGATGCCTGAGGTAAACTGGAAGTGATTGGCCTCCAGTGAGATTTCGAACACTGATCACTACCCTTTGAACCTGGCCATTCAGCCAATTTTCAATCCAGCTCACTGTCTACCCATCCAGACTAAACTTCTTCATGAAGATCTTAGAAGAAATAGTCTTGAAAGCCATATTGAAGTCTATTCTCTCCTCACTTACCAAGCCAGTAATCCAGTCACAGATGGGTATCAAATTGGTCAAGCATGACATTCCCTTGGTGAATCCATGATGAAGACTTCTACCGATTTTCATGTCATTCATATATCTGGAAATGGTTTTCAGGGTTAGCTGCTCCATCACCTTCCCAGAAATCGAGGTGACGTTGACCAGCCTGTTCTCCTTGACCTTGAAAGTAGGAGTGACATTTCTTTTCCTCCAGGAAAAGGGCACTTCTCCCAGTCACCACAATTTCAATCAAATTTTAAGAGGGACCTTACAATGACAACTTCCAGTGACTTCAGCACTGTTAGGCGTATTTCAGTGGGGCATATGAGACGTCCAGGTTGCTTAAGTATACCAGGACCTGGGAATTGATTGTCCACCAATGATTTTCATCCATGTTACATCTTTCTTCTGCCTTTCCCTCAGGTCTCTGGGACCTGAGATTCCAGAAGGATGGTCTTGCTAGTAAAGACTGAGGCAAAAAAGGCACTCTGCTTCAACTTTTTCTATATCCTGTGTAACTGAGTCTCCTGACTCATTTAACATCAGGCATACCTTTTTCCTAGCCTTCTTATTATTACCTAAGGACATATAGAAACCTTTGTTTTCTTTGACATTTCTAGCCAGATTAAATTCCAGTTGGGATTTGGCTTTCCTAATATCATCACACAGTGTCTTTGTTTTGTTCCTAAATTACCCTCCAGGCATTTTTGATTGACTTCCTCTTAATTGGAATGGAACTCTTTCAGCTTGAAGGAGGCGATCTTTGAATATTAACCAACTTTCTTGTGCCCTACTTTTTTTCAGAAATCTATCCCATGCTATTCTACCAAACAGATCCTTGAAAAGACCAAAATCCACTCTCCTGAAGTCTAAGGTTGTAAGCTTGCTTTTCCCTTCTACTCTCCCCTCATGATCCTGAATTCTACTGTCTCATGCTTATTGCTACCAAGGTTACCTTTGACCTTCACATCCCAAATGAGCCCTTCATTGTTGGTGAGTTTGAGGCTAGCTGAGCACCTCTCCTTGCTGGCTCCTGTGTCATCTGGGTGAGAAAGTTGTCATTGATGCTCTCCATGTACTGTGTGACAGTCCATCCCAGGAGACAGTCAAGGGTAACCTAGCTTCTTGTTAATAGATCCCTAGGGGAAGAGTAGAGTGAAATGACACTGAATGATCAGTGTTTGTAAATGTATATACATACAGTTTATTTTAGAACAATTTAGTTGCAAAGAAAAAAAAGTATGCTGCCATTTTGATTATTATTTTCTATAGTTATATAATAATATGAAAGCATTGCAGTATGAAAGAGCAAAAATATCACTCAGGAACATGTATAAGGGAAAATAGAGAGAGAAAGAGAGAGAAAGGATAAGAGTGTGAAAATCTCACCACCTGTTGACCTGTGATGAGTCGTCTCCTGGTCTCAATTTGTCAGAGGTGTGGGAAAACATGAAGCGGCTCCAAAACACAAAGTCTGATGGGTTATGATACACTCAGGCTAGGTAGGACAGCCTAGATACCTCCCCTAAGGGGGAGTTTTCATCCTCTGGTGGAAGGACTCATATCCAAGTCTGGAGGCACTTCAGGGGTCTTTGATGGTTTATGACACCTTCTGAGACATGGCAGTTGTCTCCTCTCATGTCAGCACGGTAGGGCTAGGAATGCCCCAACAGATCTTCCCTAGGGGAGGGGAGGAGGGAGAGTTTTACAACCCAGTCCTTTGTGTAAGGGAGGACAATTTAGCATAAGAAGAGGCACCATCCTATCTCCATAGCATTTGTCTCTTATCTCACCCATAGCCCATCATTCACCCTGGGTCTTAGCAGATCACAGGTTAGCCATTGCACACCCAAAAGTTCCCCTCCTTCATCTCCAAACCTGGCTTCAACAAAGCACCCTGGTGCTTCCACAAGTGGGGAATTTTTTGAGTCATTAACCCAAAACAGTCCAGTCTTTCACACCCTGTGTTTTCCCTTTAGCAAATAACAGGTTGATTGAAGACCCCTATGAGGACAAGGGCCTGCAAATGTGAGAATGCTTCCATCTGCTATGTAGAGAATGTCTATATCTACCTGATCCTTCTGGTCGGGCAGCCTGTATCAGACACCCACTACTCTCTGATGTTTACCCATCAGTTCTTTGCTGGCTCATCACCATCCCCAGGCAGAGCTCCAAATATTCTGTCTCATAAAAAGAGCTGCTCCACTTTGTCTTCCCAGCCTGTCTTTCCTAAAGAGCCTGTATTTCCTTGCAAAGTCAACGGATCCATGTCACCCTATCTTTGTGATCCCAACCAGATCATAGCCCTGGAACTGTACACAGATATCTGATTTATGTTCATGCCTCATGTTGTGAACATAAGTGTGTGTGTACACCAGGATGTTACAAGGCAACATTCATTGTACCAAATACCTCTACTTATAAAGGTCCAGCTGCCTTCATACTAAACAGATAAAACTAATGCTTGATTTTTACTGGTGTTGCTGAAACACCCTTTTTTGGACCTAGTAGAGATTTACACGTTTATCTAGTTTTGTTGATGAATACATCCAGTGCAGGTAGTTTGGTTTGCAAGCTGCAGTGTGAGCTGCAGTGTGAGCTGCTGGGTGACAAGATCCTGAGGCAAGAGGCCGTGACCTGCCAACCCTTTGTGTGGTGATCTATTTTCCTTTAAATGGTTTGTTCTGTTTCCCCCTTCCAAAATACATGGTGTATTCCCAAGATGTAGCCCTGCCTTTGATCCCTCCCCTGTGAGCTTTTCANAGATACTGTGTTTCTCTTACGGCTTGCTGCTGCCTGCTAAGGTGTAGCCCAGAGACACTGCATAAGCCCTGGTAAGCTGCTTGCAGCCCTCCTCCCTTCCAAGGACCCACCGGGGAATGTTGCCCCCTGACCACAGCAACACCTTTGCACAACAAAGAGCACAGGGACTTCTGGCCCAGCCAGAGGACGGGACATGGCAGGTGGCCTTGCCCCCCAGACTATCTCACTCAGACTGTGACAGTATAAAAGCCCGAGGGTTCCTTTGTTCTGGATCCCTCCTTGGAGGCACCAGCTCAAGCTTTGTTTTGTTATTTGGTTATTGCACCATGATTAAATTATTTGAAGGATCTAGATGTCTGAGACTGCAATGGGAAGCCTGGGATTGAGCAAGTGAGGAAACCTGGTGTGACTGTGCAAGTGTGGGGGATGTAGATATGAAGGGGCCTTGATCCCAGCTCAGGTGGTGCGAGAGTGACTGTGCCAGAGGGCCCCTGGATGGTCAGACAGAAAGTTTCTTTAAAAGTTTTATCTTCACCCATAAATCATTTCTGCTCTAAACTGTTGTTAACCTGTTTTTGCGTTCCTTTCCCATGAAAAGGTGCTTAAGTTTAAGTAGAGTGCAGCAAAGAAGAACCCATTGTAGTGCCAAGACAACTTAAAAAGGTAAGATGTGACCAAGGACTCAGAGGTTTTAAAAATGTTTGCTACTATCTTAAAAAATTCTCCAATTTTGCTTGTAAAAAGAAAAATAAAGGGATTGTCTCCATCTTTTACCACTGAAAACTGTCAGACATATGTTAATGGAAACAAGCAGAGTTTTCTTAGGCCTCTAATATTTTGATAGTATAAAGCAGAGAATGATCATATTTACACCAAATCCTTTTTTAGTAATTTTTCTTAATACTTTTCAGTTGAAAGCACCTATGCTGCTTATAGACTGTTTGGGTATGAAGTGATATAAAAAAGAACAAAGTTTTATTTACTGTTATTCTCATTCCTGTGTGATCCTTCTAAAAGACTGAACTTTCTGGGAAGGATGTTGAGGCATTTTCTTTCTTCATAATGGAACACTTTCCTTGAGAGTTTTCTCCCCAAAAATCTCAGCATCAGGTTGCCTCACAGCCCTTGTTGTTCTGAGTATCATGAAGTACGGCTGTACATGGAAATCTCCACTATTATTAGGTGAGAAGGTTGTGCCCCTTTCCCTTTAGGTGTTGCGATATTGCATTGCTCATTAATTAATTATTAGGCATATTGTTATAGGTGACTTTATGAAGGCATGAAAGCAGTTTTTGCAAAGCAATACCATTTGTTCCATGCATGGCAGTCTGCCTTAGCAACGAAGTCTGGAATCACATTTCTTCTCATTTTGAAGTCACATTGGGAGATTTTTCAGGTATTAGAACTGCAGTTTCAGACCTCTCTGTGCTCTCACTTAAGATGTCTTTGGGATTAGCTCTTCTTGTGAAATCCTGACTGCTGACAACAGGTACATAAAAATGGAAAAGAAATTTCATCTGCTTGAGGAATAAATCCCATAGGTATTCAAAAGAAAGCTTTCTCTGAGCCTATCAATCAGCAAGGCATGTAGGAAAGAATTCAGACATCACTAAATAAACATGACGACTTGCTCTTTGTTGAAAATACTGATGTCGAATATTCAATATATAATGACATAAGAGAAAAAATATTTGTTTGGTCTGATTTATACACATAGAACCAGAATCTCTCCCAGAAAGAAAAGTGAGCTACATATTATTTTATAGTAACACTTAGATATAACATATGTATATGTCTTTTGGAAACATCTTGAAAAGCAGAGGAATTGTGAGAAAGTGAGAAACAAGCCTTGTGTTACTTGTTCCAATGCTAGGCTCAAATGATACTGTAGCAAAGAGCTGTAGACAGCCAGTGCACCTTCATTTAAAGCAGTCAGTACAATCTTTTCCTCCCGCCTCAGTTTTGTGACGTTTCATGGTGCAGAAGGGGGTGGTTCTTCATCAAGTTGAAAGAAAGAATGGGATCACCAAGAGTTCATAGGAACTTCAATTTCAGAAAATCATCAAAAATACCTTTCTTGCATTATATGGGGGTTTTTTACCGTTATCTCTTTTTCCTTCATATTCTAGGAGAGAACTTTGTTTCTCACTGGCTTACACACTGTTCTGAAAAGAAGACAGAAGGCCAAAAGACCCCCAGAATATTTCTCCTTTTAAGGAAAAAGTTGTTCTGGAGTATCAGACATCATGAATTTCTATCTCAGAAACAAAAAGTGTGCATGTGTGCATGAGTGCAGTGATATTACAATAGAAACATAGAAGACAGAGCTGATTAATTAGTGGATTAAACAGAATAGCTTCATTTTCCTTAGGTTTATCTCACAGAGAGAATCAAAAATTGAAAAATAATAAGTATACTAAATAATAAGTAACCTAAAACTTTTTGTTTATTGCGTATTTTGCCACTAAAATAGGTGGACTGCAGTTGTTTGACAGCTCTAATGACTCCTGACCATATCCAGTGGACTACAGCCAGGCTTGCCGAGTGTGCCATCCTACTCAAGAAGAACAGGATACCTGAAAAAAGCACATTCTTGAATTTGAGTGAGGGCATCTGGGTTCCAGCAGTGGAGAACTAGATTGACCATGACTCTCTATACATTATCGAAAGATAATGTTAAGGCATAGTGGTCCACATCTAGTGCCAAAAAATAGTTCTGTACAGAACCCTATTTGTTGTAGATAAAATCAACTCTTTCTTTGACTTTACTTGACTTTGAGTGTTTCCTTTAACCACTGTGAGAAATGGACGCATACTTACAAACCAATTAGATCATATGGGACAGGTATGGGAAACAAGAAGTAAAGCTCTCTGACTAGATGTCGATGCCTGAATTAAATTCCTTAGAATAAAAATTGGGCATTTCAATCACTGGGTTTTTTTGTTTTGGCTTTTTTTTAGGAAGGAGTTAGTTAGACTTAAAGTGATTCCCTTACAGATATTTAACTAAGCAGTACTGAATGCCATTCAAATGGTCCCTCGCCTATTACTTATACATCTTGGCTGTAAACTGTGAGCATTTGGCTGAAACTCAGTGACTCTATGGGCCTGACTAATTCCCAAGATTCAGACCTTTGAGCAGTCCTCCCCTCCTTTGTCCACAGAAAATATTTTATTTGCCTACATCATATTACACACACTGCATATAGCAGAGTGACTGATGTAGGGAGTTGTCCTACTATACCATGGAACTAGTACACATAAGAGATCCGTAGACTTTGGCTACACAGCTGGCCAAGCAGTAGCAGAAAACTTCCTTTTGAGGAAGCAAGAGAAGTGATAGGACCAGAGGTAAGCCAGGTTTTTAACCAGAGGTAAGCAGCAGACCCTTGTGATGTAATATACTACAAGGTACCTAAGTTTTCAAAGTCATAATTGAATCTTCTATTATCCTGACATCTGGGATGCAATGACAGGTTTTTCACTGAGAGAATAATTATAAAATCACATTAGAACACATATCTAACACAAGGGCCTCCAGTTTCTTTGCTGTTTTTTCTTATATATAGGGTTATATGTGCCTACACTTCTGGAAAAGTACCAGCTGTTCCAAGTATGTTTGGCCAGAATATTAGTGAAATTAGGAGAATAAGTGCACAGATATGAAACTCACAATTCAATTTATACTGAATGTTTTGAGGAAGGATTTCTAAAAATTTGTTGTTGTTGT
>WEIT01023907.1:180393-276457 GCA_013389985.1 Dryoscopus gambensis | reverse complement strand
CAGGGACCATGTTAATTATTTCACTTACATTTCTAAGACTTTATATTCATATATTGACCTTCATGTGATGAGTTGAAAGGTACATCTGATAATGATGGGGCACAACTTCCAGGCAGGAGATTGGAGTCAGACCATGTTTTTAAATGAGTGTGCAGCCCAGTGGGGTAGGTGTGTTCAGGAAAGGAGCATGTCTCCTCAGATGATAGCTTTGGTATTGGAGCAGTTAACATTCTGCTTTATCCTTGGGAGAAGAACATCCCATGTAATTATGGAAAAAGGCTGTGCAGCTACATGCATATATAACCACAAATCCCTGGAGCATTGCTATTGATAGAGAGAGGAAGATGCCTTATTTACATTTGCTTTTTGGCTCATGTGCCACTCACTAAGTTTATGGCCTGAAATTACAAAAACAAGTTAAAAGAGAAGGGAAATAAAGGCTGAAAGAGCCAATTGAAATGTTTATGGAATTACATGGCTAGGTCTAGAGCTTATTCTATTGCTCCTATTTAGCATTGGATGAATATTTTAATGTTTTAAGTCTTGAAATAAGTGTATTCTGGTTTTGTTTATTGTAGGTTAGCTTTGTTTGACTTGCATGTTTTTGTGTATCCAGTTCCTCTGTGTTGCAAAGTGTATGGGAAGTCTTAAAATGGTAATATCTCAACATGTTCTTTTATGCAGATTTCTTGGTTTGAGTTACTACTTGAGTTTAAGTTCACTCTCCTCAATGTCATGATACACAAGCCGTATAGCAAAAGATCATGCAATTGTTCTTTCAGATGTTATCCCCTTGATCAGACGGCTTCTCTGAAGAATGATAGATTCTCCCAGGAACTGTTATCTCTTGCAGTCTGTAGTCCCTAGTTAAACTGAATGTGCTGTTGAACAGCAGTCCTTGAGAGCACTTGGACACTATAAACCAGTTCCTAGCGGCTTGAGCCTTCCCATCCATCATGTCCTACAGTGATAACTAGAGAAAATTGCTAACAGCTGCTGGTCAGGATTAAAGTAAAATGGATCTTTCTTTTCCCTTTTTCGTTCTTCCAGTTGCAGATACGCACACAGTGTGTGCCTAGCAGTATCTTAAATTATGTGCTCCTGTGACTCAAAATTAGATGACAGAAATGAAAGACTCTTCCTACTTTTAACTGCTATTTTCTTAGGTGAGGAATACTGTTTGTAAGAAATTAGTAAGCACTGAATTTTATGTGATAGAAAACTTGTGAAAAGTCTGAGCCTTTAGGCAATTTTAGAGTTGCCAAAAATGCTGCAAGAGAAAACGTTCTGAAAATTAATTTAGTTCCTTTTCAGTAGACAAGTACAATTTGATTGTGTAAACATCAGGCTTGAAGAAAGTCACCTGGCACCTTTGACTCACCAGTCAGTGCACGTAACATCCTGGGAGAGGTCACAGCAATTGTGCTGGTTTTCTTTTCACATATTCATAGTTTCCAAGTTATTAGTCCTTTTATTTTTGAGCTATGTTAGTGATGACACCAAAAAAGTCATGCTTCTAACCATCTTCATTGTATTTCATTTTAGTTTGTTATAATGACACAGAAGAAATGAACTTTCTTCTTGCTGGTGATATTAGACCATCTTTAGATGCTGGTTTGCACAAGTGGTGTTACTATGCTAAAATATTAAGTAAGAATTTTTTTCTTGTTAGGTTAGCATTGCTTGTTTGATTTAGTGCTAATGCTGGTTATGGTTTAACAAAAAAGCAGCTATCCCTCTTTGAGATGATGAGCAAGGAGTACAGTATACAGAAATTAATCGGAATCTTTCGAAGTGCCTAAAGGTAATGCCAAACTGATTTTTGCTTTTATATATGCTTCATATATATTCGTAGCTCTGTAACTATATGAAGAACATATAAAAGCAAAAATTAATTTGGCATCATTGGAAGTAAGTTGGTTGTGCAGTGCCTGCAGTTCCTGCTGTGCACTGCTATGTTACAGGCACTCTGTACCTGCCTCTTGCTCACGTTCAGTAGGGGGATTAAGTACCTTCAGTGATGAGAAATAAATGCCAAAGTGTTACAGATTGAAAAAAGGTGGAATTTTGCAGTCAATACCAGTTTATGGGAATGTAAAATGATGAGGTTGGTGCAGACATTGGCACTTGTGATGCTGGAAGGGATTGATCACCAACTGTAGTTCTGATCTGACTAAGAGAGCTTGACAGTTGTTACATTTTACTTAATTTTATCTAGTCTGTGTACTTAGCTTCAAGCATGTATGTAAATGCGTTCGTGGATCATAGTTCTAATGTTTGATATGTTCTTTTTCTGAAAGACTTAAAGTTGAACTCAGTTTGCAAATTTTGAAATGTGATGTACTCTTTAATTGCATTTGCATGATATCCATCCTTTTATGACAGCCTTAGTAGGAGTAATATTTGCTGCCTCAAAGGTGTCGGTGTCGTGTTGTTCAAGATAGCTTTGGAACTTTTTCAAACTGAGAGTTGTTTCTTAAGTTGTACATATATGAAAATAAAAGTTAATATGAACCTGATGTCTTCTGGTAATTCTGGTACACAGGGGCCTGTTACTTGGATACTTTCAAGATAGTTTAATCTGGTTTTGTTGCTCTTGTGCCTCCCATAACCTTCAGGCCATGGTGACTGAACATAAGGGGCGGCGTGTGGCTGTTCCACATCTGCTTTCAAATTACAGTTCCTTGTCATCTAAAACTATACTAGTAGTGCCTATGTTTTTGTGACAGCCTTGCCTGTGTTGTCTCTTAGTACACTGTTACACAATATATGTTGATCCTTTATTAAAGTATATTGCTGGTTCCCTTTTATTTCATACCTCTGGTGTGTTACTAAAATGAAATACTTCGGAGCTTAAGTCCAGCTGACACAATGGTAGGAACCAAGAATTTTTTTTGTTGCAATTGTTGATCAGCAGTAGACTAGCTAGATACTGTGCTTGAAGAGGTGCATGCCTTCAGTGAAAGCTCAGCTTTCTACCTTTTTTTTCCTCAGGATGACTTAAAAAAAAAAAAAAAGACAGACTGGAGGACCAGATTTTCTGGTGTTGGCTGGTAGCAATTCTGTCTGCTCCACACTGAACTTTTGATAGACCTCACTCTTTTTCAGGTGAGGCACCTAGACCAGGATGAAGGAGCTGGGAACAGGTATGTTGTTCCACCTTACCTTGTCCTCAGTAGCAGCCAAAACAATTTTTGGGTTCACTACAAGACCTATAGTTCTTCCAGATAGCTTTGCTCCCTGCCAGGCTGAGCAGGATCCTGTAGCTAGTTTCTACTTGAATATATTCAGGGGTGGTTTACCAGCACAAAGTCTACTGTTTCCAAGATTTTCGTGGAAGCAGTACCTGCCATCCCTCCTGGAGGAGATGCTCTGTTTAAACAACAGAACTTTTAGATGGGAGCAGTGATCCTGTCCGCAGAGCTGCTCAGTGGGTGTGGGGCTCGGTGTTGACACAGGATGATCGTTCTCACGTGCTCTGTTTTGGGGAAGGTCAGCCTATAGATAGCTTCTGCAGGGAGCAAACAGTTCTTGGCAATTTCTTGCCGTAAGAAAACAGACTGAAAAGTCATCTTCATTTATCTTCTCATTTCTTAATTAGGTGGACAATGCTGAAGGCCACAAAATCTTAAATACCACCCATCAGTTTGGTAAATGGCATTTGTCATGTGTTTTCTTCTTTTAGCTTAACAGGTGGATATTACTTGAGAGATGACTTTACATTGAGGTTTTAGAGTCCAGTAAGGCTTTTGTTACTTCTGTTTCCTTACACCTGTAGTGCTTGCATTTTCTTAAAATGATCTGATTTTCTAGATGCCTTGATTTTCATGTCTTTGTTCATGGAGGGCTGTTGGTCAGGAATTTTTTGTTTGTTTTAATTGGCTTAGAAGGGTGTTTCAGCTGGGGGTGTAACCCGGGTGAAGGTGTGGGATGATGTTCACTTCAGGAGCCCCGATGCTACAGGGCCCTTTTAGCCTAGGTGTTGGTACAAGCATTTGTGTGTTCCCCGCCTGCTCTGCACCACGTCCTCCCCTTGCCTTCGGTCAGTTCCTCTCAAAAACCCTCAACCTGACATGGCCTTGTGCCTGCCTAATTTCATCTCTGGGTGGCAGGAAAAGTCTTCTGGCCCTCTCTGTTGGGAGGTGACACTTGTGCCTGGTCCTTAAACTGAACAAGGCCATTTATTGGCTTGGAAGCCTTGAGTGCCATGTAGGATTACAAACGTGGATTGTTATTTTCATTCGGTGTCCTGTACCCTGGCACAAGGGCAGCTGGGGCTTGTCTGGTGTTCCCTTCTGCCATGTGGTCCTTGTGAGGCTGCCCTTGTGAGGTTACCATGCCCTGGCTGGAGGCTGCAAACCCAGGCACTTGTTGCTCTGCTGTGAGGAGTCTGTCTGACCTCTGGACACACTAATTGGACCATCCTGGAGGCTGATGCCAAGCTGTGCTGCTGGACAGTGCTCACGAGGCTGGAAAATGGAGGAGAAACAAGAAGTTGCCAGTTGTTATTACAACCTACTTTAAATACTGCCTGGTGGTGAAGTCAGGAGCAGGAACGTGCACAGGTACGTGATGTGCTCTTAGCTGGGGCTGAGCCTTTGCTTCTAGACTTTATTCAAATCCTGCTGGGTCAGTTGACATTGTGGATATTTTCATGTGGAGGCTCCTTGGAAAGCTGTGCAAATTAACAGATGGGGTGTCTTGGCACAGTTCCCAGTCCCTGTGCAAGCCCTGCTCTCCCAGCAGGCTCCCCTTCCAACATTTGAAATGGGGAGTGGAAAGGCTGAATCCTGGAAAAAATTGCCTGTGCCAGGCAGGGATGAGAGCTGGCCTGGGAAAATCTGTGTGTAATTAACTGGAGATTGATGGCTAAATCTATCTATTTTTATTGCTAGTAAATGGAAATTTAAAGTGAAGCTACTGTAACTTGCTGCTGAGTGCATGGAGTTAGGAAGGCACTGGAGCTGTGCGCGTGCCTGGTGTGGAGTGCGGCTTGTGAAGGCAGCGTTGGGCTTTGCTCATCTCTGCCTTTCCTGCCTGCAGAGCTCCCATGTTCTCACCCGTTCAGACCCCAGCTGGTGGTGTTGGATCTGAAAGGAGGAAATGTGAAGATGGAGAATCTCCGTTCACTGTGGACAGGGCCAGCGGTGTGGCAATACTGACGTGCTCTATGCAACTGCTCAGATTTCTGTGTTGACAGGGCTGTAGTTGAGCTGTCTCCTCAGTGTTGCCACTCCTTTCCAAACATACATTCCAAGTGCCTGGCTGGCTGGCTAGTTGCCACATAAATAGGTGATTTGAAGTGGCCTTCCCATGCAGAAATTGCATTATGTTCAACTTAAAAGGCCTCTATCAAAGTTTAAGCTGAGCTGTAGCTGATGTGGCACTCGATGTGACACTCAGAGCAGCTCAGAGCCAGCCTGCAAGGTCTGTGTTGGCTTTGTATTGGAGCATATTCAATGACTGCTTGAAGGCAGGCACCCCTGCATCACAAAAAGCAGGACTTTTCTTCAGGGACTTACTATTAAAATTATGTTGCTGTAATTTTAAAAGAAAAAAACACCAAAAACCCCCTACCCTTTCAAAATGTGTCAGCATTAATTTAGGGCTTCTATACATACATATCTCTGAAATAATTTTACTTATTTATGTTACAAAGGTTTGATTAACGTTACGTGAATGAACATGTGGAAGAGGTACAAGAAATTTCTTTTTCTTAAATGTCAGCCCTGGAGACTCAGCATTTTCTTTCAATATTCAAAAAGAAATTTAATTTTAGCTTTTTGTGATACTCATTGATAATTAACTGCTCCATGTACTGCATCTTATTATGCTATGGGCCTGAAAATTTTCTGTTGGAAACGAAAATCAATTTCAACAAATTCAGTTGTTGCCATCTTATTAGGTTATGGTACTCAATGTAAATTAAAGTTTTGAATTTGTCATCGATCAATAGATGCAATTATTGATTTGGAATGTATGAGGTAAAAAGTGAATAAATAAGTTTTTGTCTTTGTTTTTATAACATGAAAACATGTCAAAGTTTATTGAGCTGCAAGTTACTTCGTAGTGAACCTGAGGCAGAATCAGAAACACAAGAGTAATGTTAGTCTGTTTATTTCTTGGATACTGCAGGATTTTCTTAAAATGCTGTCTGTCAGGCATCCTGGTTTAAAAGTTTGTTTAGAAGCCTGGGGTGCACAGATTGGCTGTCTGATCCCAGGTCCCAGGGCCCATTCTTAATATTGTACACAGGCAGACCCATCATCCTTCCGAAATCGACATCTTCTCTACACAGAAGGCCCCTTGCAGCGTTCAGTGTGTCTGGAGGTGGGCAGAAAGTCTTCCTCACTGGAAGAAACTAGAAGTAATATGGAGCAAGTAACACCCTATCGATACACCCCGTGCCAATCAGTGCTATCTTCTGGATTGGAACCACTGATTGCACTCTAACTTATTCCCGGAGTTTGGAGTGGGTGTGCCATCCCTTGCTCAGCACTAGATGTGCTGGTGTGGGCCAGATGAAGCCGTGTGGGAAGGCTGCCACTCCCAGCCTGCCTGCGTGCGCCGAGCTCGGGAGGGCTGGGAGGGGTCGCTGTAATTAGTGCAGCAGGATGGGTGTGTTCAACACAGCCTTGCTCACACTGTGGTAGTGGATTATGTATCTCGGTTTTCTGAGTTGCTCTGGTTAAACAAACCAAAAACAAACCAGTGCCTACAACCTGAAAGCAGCAGTGCTGCCAGTTTCTCTGCATTAATATGTTATTTTTAATTTAAAGAGCTTTGAGAGCTTTGTTTGAGGGTTGCTATAGAAATGTTTGTTCTCACTGGGAATTAGCTATAGTAATAAAGGTTGAGAAAATGCAGTAATTTTTACTGCTTTCATGGTCTTGGGCCATTGCTTTTAAAAAGAGAGAGGAAAAAAATCAAGGAGAAGAGTTGATTGAGGACATAGTTCACTTGATCAAATGGATGCAGAGCCTAGCTGGCAGGAAACCGATTAAAATAAAAGACAAAATAGATAGTTTTGTCAGATAGAGACCACATTCCTGTGGGAGATGAGAGGAATTGTATCAATCACAGCAGCAGTAACTGCAGGTTGTATGTAGCAGGGCCTCTGCAAACACTATAGTTTGTGTCTCTGTCTTATATAGGTGGAAATAGATATGGATATCTTGTCAGAGTTAGTGGTATCCGAAGAAAAAGCATGTATGAACTCATGTATTAGAGCTTGGTAGATGTTTTAGCTGTTGAGGCAGATTTGAGGAAGTATCTCGAAGGTTTGCTGTATTTTCCAAATAGAAAAATGGAGACAAAACACCCTCTTCCAGTTTCCCAGTCACCTATTAGTCATTCATTTCATTAGAATGAAATAAAAATTAGCGTTTTGGAATTGAAGTGACGCTTAAAACCCAAGACCCCCGGGAAAGTCCTTGGCTGCTGTGTCAGGTCTTTATTATCCTGCTGCTGCCAGGAGTGGTTGTGTGCAGTTTCCTGATGCTGGAGAGCCTCTTCACTGGTGTGAGCGTTAAGTAGAACTTCCCAGTGAACCCAAGATTTTACTTTTAAATGTGGTGACACAGTCCAGCCTGCTTTGCCTGTGCTCACTGCTGGTGGACTAGTGCCTAGGTTCCCTCAAGTGCGGATACAGACAGATACAGATACCAAGACTGGCTTGCATTTTCTGTTCTTTCCAATAGTTTCTTTGGTCAAATTCAGCAGGATTTCTCTGGTGTGGTTGTAGAGAATTGAGCTTGTTGTGTCTAGATGTTATATCAAGACTGATGTAGGACTGACAGTTCTTTTTCCAAATGTGAGGTCTCATGCTCACCTGAGTTGGGTAAAACCACCAAGAAACAGCAGAGAACATCTGTGCTCATATATGGTGGGCTTGTGCAGCCATGGCAATGGCAAGGAACTGGGTAAGAATGGACTGGTGTCATTGCAGCTTGTTGGAGTCCCTGGTCGTGCCTGCAGGATTTGTGTCAGGCAAGGCAGGAGAACCTTGGGACTGTGAGCTGGGACACTGCCATGCTGTTCTGTGTCACCTTTGGGACTGCAGCACGCTCCTTTCTCTGCAGAGTCTCTGTTGTGTCTCTTCTCTGCTAAGGTCTGTTTATGCCATGTATTTAGAGGTAGGATGGATATTTGTCTCTGGGTTATGGTAGCACTAAGTGATGTGTGCTATGATCTTGGGTAGGCTCTCGAAGTGCTGCTGCAATATTAATAAGAGCCTTGTAATAAGATTCAGTGTCTACAGTTCTTTCCAATTCATGGCTATTTTGAGTAGTTCACAGTATCAGGGCCTTAGCTATATATAAAAATAAGTAATTGATTTGCTTTCTATTGAATAAATGATATGCTGGTGGAATGATTAATGAGTAAGAAATCACAAGTGTCACTGGCACACAAATGGGAATCATTACTCCCTTAACAAATTTTTTTCTAGTTGGATTTAAGTTTCCATCCGGAAGTACAGTTTCACTAATTTAACAAAACCACCCGATAAATAACTCATCATTTTTTATAGATGCCCGTTAAATAAATCTCTATTGAAGCACCGAGAAATGACACTTGTAGAAGAAACATTGCCGCAAATAATGAGAAAATTGCAGATGTATTTTATACCTCTTCTGAAAATCAAAAGGTCCCATAAATACAGTCTGTAAAAATGTCTGTGGAAGAGTTAACATAACTGTACAAGCAATAAGCCTGACCTTTCAGTGTAATTTATTTTAGATTTGCTCAATCCTTTTTTATTAAAACTAGCACATCTGAAGCAGAATTAAATCCTATTATACCGGCTCTGTGATTGTATCAATTTTTCTCTGCCATGGCATACTTTATTAAAAATTACTTTGTTTCATATTGGTTAATGAAATCAGGGGAGTAAATGAAGTTTTGTGGTCTTTGGTAAAGAAAGAAGCATGTGGTTTCTATCCTTGAGAGCAGTGTAAATTGCTGTGAGGATCAGGTGAGTTCCAGCCCTGCAAAAATCAGTTCAGGTGTTTCCCCTGTGGTGGTGAGACCCAGGTCTCCATGTTGTCCCAGTGTCTGCACTGGTCCAGGGACTGGGTTACACGGGACCAGCTGCAGTAGATGTTTGTCTTAGCAAAAATATTCCTATAAACTAGATACCACGTCTTGTTTCTGCCTCCTACGCAGTTCTGTGTTGCAGTGCAAAATCTCCAGTTACCACCAGTGGAGCCTGTTCTTGTTTCTGTTCCCTGAAATGGCTCAGATACACCTTTGATCTGAACAAGGATGCGTGCTCATAGGCATCCCCTGCCTGCGTTTCATCCCTCTCTTCAGAGGAGTGCTTATCATGCTGGTGTTGGTGTTTGCTCCAGCAGCCAGCAGCTATGAAAGTGCTCCTGTATGTTCTGTCCTTGTGTGGTTTTTACCTGCTTGCTTTTTTCTCCTCAATTTCTTGCAGTGCAGCATTGAGTCGAATTGCAAGAAGGGGATTTAGATGGAGCCAAGTATTTTTTGTGGTTTAGAGTCTGTCCAGTGCCTTTAAACTGACCAAGATCTACAGCAGTTTGGAGTATTTACTGCTCCTATTTAATGGTCTGTTTACAATTTCAGGACCAGCCTCAATAGCCTTG
Organism: Dryoscopus gambensis; assembly: GCA_013389985.1. Classification (NCBI taxonomy): domain Eukaryota; kingdom Metazoa; phylum Chordata; class Aves; order Passeriformes; family Malaconotidae; genus Dryoscopus; species Dryoscopus gambensis. The sequence continues at coordinate 266,849 of WEIT01023907.1, read as the reverse complement.
CTGAGCATATTTCCATGCTGATGACATGTTTACAGTGAATAATAAGAACTGACACATTTTGTGTGCACAGGTTAATGCCCCCAAATCAGGTGCTATAAATCGTTACGGGTGGGTGGCTGGTGCAAGAACCTGTTTTTCTTTTATACAGCATCGTGGCAAGATCTGGAAAACACACCAGTTAATTTCTTGCTGCCTCTACTCATTGCAGGCAAAGTGCAATGTTGCCTTTTTCTTCCCCTCTCCCTCACACATCTGGTGTGCATAGACTGGGGGAAGAGCTATGGCTAGAGCAATCCTGAAAGGATGCACTTTGTGGAAGAAGGTGACCAGAAGAGCCTCAGAGCAGCTCTTGATCCTTTGAGGATCACATTGGTGTCTGCAGCGTGGGTTTAGGAGGCCCTGAGGCTGGGAGGATGCAGCAGCCTCTCTGCATTCCCTCTCCAGCGTCTCCCCTTCCCGCAGAGCACCGAGCTCAGCACAGCTGCTCTCAGTGACTGTCTGCGGTGCCTTTATTGCTGCTGTGACTCTGCTAAGGTCGATGGAGCAGCCTTCGTGGGAGCAGTAGTCTTCTCCCTGAAACAAAGTGTCTCAAGTTCTGGCCTTTAAAACAGTGTTTCAATTTGGGAAATCTCAAGTAGCCTTTTGCTTTTAAAATACATTAAATGTGTTATGTCACAGGAGTAAAAGTAACTCAATATGCATATCAGGTAGGGAATGAGGCCTCTGGGCAGTGTTATTGGAGGTGTGGGATTACATAAAGGAAAAATGGCTTATTGCTTATTTCCATCTGCCCACAGCAGACCTCTGCAGGTGCAATGTGTTTCATCTGGTGCTTCTGGAAATGCTCCAGAACTGCAGTCTCCCAGACTTTGGGACTGTATATATTTCTTTAGAGAAATCCACATATCTGCAAATAGGCAAAAAAGGAGAAACTTCTAGAGGGGAGTAGCGTATTCAACTCTGAATCAGATGTGAGTTTTTAACTGCTTCTTCTGGCTGTTAAATGCTGCCTTAAGCATTCACTTAGAACCATTTTAATTCTGGTGACAAGCAATGAGCTATTAAGACCCAGTGTCAAGAAATCCTCTGTTTTGTTACTGAACAACTGCTCAAGAGCAGACTTCCCTTTATGGAAAGGAAACTCAGGAAGCAGGAGCGTTCGCTGCTCACTGCACTTGCCCAGTCCTTGGCCTCACCACTAAGACACGCAGTAGTGTTACTTGAATGGATGGCACAACAACAAAACTCATTTCACATAGACCGCTGAAATTAGACATTGAAAAAATCTTCTGTCCCTACCTCCAGATGGAACCTGAACCTGTGACCTGGAGGTGTAATGCTCTTCTGCAATCCTCTGGAGCCTGCAGTGTTTATGTTTATCCCACAGAGCACATTTTCTGTATCAAAAAGCAAATTAATCTGTCATTGAGACTAAAGCTATTTGTCTCAGAAGTAAACACAATTTTCAAATGTAGTAGGGGCTATTTGAGATGATTTTTACATTCTGAGTTGGAATGTCAGAAAAAATGTTTGCATCTATTTGGTTATGGTTTTTCTGTGAAAGTCAAGTGACTACTTTTGACCTAGGTGATTTTTATATTAAGGAAAATGTGGACAACAAAATAACGTAAATGATAATATAGGAGCCTTTCACTTCCAACAGACAACTTTTTTTTTTCCCCCCTGATTTGGAAGTGGAATAGACAGAAAACATGATCTTTATGCCAGCAGGTGGATCCATCTGTCATCCCAATCACTGTGGGCTTTGCTTCTCTTTCAGAATTGAGTAATCCCTTCCAGGCCAGGGAAGACTTGGAGAAGTGAACAACTGCAGAGAGAGTGGCAGCTGCAAAAGTGCAGAAGTCTTTCTTTGTGCAAAAAGCCCTGACAGTTTTGAGCTTTTTTGAACTGTTGACTCTCCAGTGAGGTCAATGAAGAGACACTGGTCTAGTACAGTAAATCTCATCTTGTACTCATAAGACTCCACAAATGACCTGCTTGGACACCTTGTCTGGTACAGGGTCTGTGACTGAGAAAGATTCTGTGAACACAGCTCAGTTTCAGTGCAGTTTCTGAGCAGACCATTAGACAGTGGCTCACTGCTGAGGAGACCATCTTCTGATGTCTCTGGACAGTACAGGAGGGGGAAGCTGTTTATATTCCTGTAGTTTATATCAAATGCCAGTGATGATGTGCATAAAAATAATTAGTGAAATAAATACTCAGGTGTCAGTGCTCTGGCAGGAGATAGCCAAGGGAATTATCTGTGTGCAAAAGGTTTTTTTAAGTTGAGAGCATCTACAGGGATAATTGATGCCAAATCTACCATTACCATTGATTTGGGCATAATTAGTTTGGATGAAAACAAAAGACTGTCATCAAAAATAATAAATTGAAGCAGAGCAGGTAATTCAAAAGTCAGAAGCCTTCATCAAAGATGTTTGAGGAAGGTGTTTTGATCCTCCTGCACTGATTATGTGACTTGATGCACTGGCTCTGGCTGGTTTGCACTGTGGTTGGGCACAGACACTGTACTACAAGAAAATTATCCTGACTCTTAGCATTAGCAAGCTTGTTTGTTGTGTTGTATTTGGAGAGCTCTACAGTGAAATGACCTTTCTGACCTGTTACTATGTTGGGGATTTAATGTGTTTCCTTTACAACTCACTTTAAGATTGGCTTTTATTTCTGGATCTGCTACTAGTTTTTAACGTCTCACGTAGCCACTCTTTGTAACTTTCATAACTGGCTTTTGTAACTGGCTCTGAAGTAACCTCAATTTCTCGGTATTGCCCTTTCGTTGGTACATAGTTTGAACCTCTTTCCCTTTACCCAGTGGACCAGGCTTTTCTTTGACTCTATTCCCTGCTTGTCCTGCAGCTTTTTTGTCTTCTGTAAAGGGAAGCCCGGTGCAATCATGTGGTCCCCTAATCCCTTGGAGAACGTGTGGTTCACAGAGGATGCGTGTTATAGACTCAGCTACGGTGAAATCATGGGCTTTATTCTTTCTTGTGTATTTAGTAACAGAGATCTCCCTCCTGCATCAGCCTCAGTGCTGGTTATCCCACCAGGATTTTGATTTTCTGGTGAGCACCCCTTGCAGGTGTCCCATGGCAGCTGCCTCTGTAGGATGCAAAGCAACCTTACAGCTGGTAAATTAATACCTACTCTTTTTTTTTTTTTTTGCATGGTGGAGTGAACGCTTTCCTGGTTTTTCCCTGGCCGAGCTCACAAGGCAGAGGCAGCGCAGCAGCGTCTCCCAAGCGTCCTCGCCGCTCAGCAGGCAGCAGAGGAAACGCAACGGAGAATCGCAGAGCTGGGTGGGAAATGCGCTTTTTTCCCTCTTCAGGCGGCTCGCACCAGGTAGCCTGGTCTAGGGCAAAAGCGTCCCAAGAACAAAGGAGGCAGAAAGGGCTCAGTCCAAGAAGCTGTTAATCCGGCGAATTCAGGAACTAGACTGGCACTGAGAGGGGCGGGGAGCCCCTTTTTCAAGGGGGGCGGTAACAGAACGGGAACAATGGGGAACAGGTAAAGGGGAGGGCACAGCTGAGATACAATCCAATGAGGGAATTCGGGAGGCGGGAGCTGTAACACAGAACCGATGAAGAACTGAACTTAACAGAACTTTCCAGACCAAGGGGAAGAACAATCTTCAGGGTGCCACCCAGTGGGCTGCGGCTTAGAATCAGGCTAAGCCACCCCCACAGTGGACGGGGAGAAAATGACCATGGTTAAAGCGTAGGAGAGTTGACTATGAACTGACATGGTGAGGAGGGCGCAGCCTTCCCAGCTCGCTGCAGAAATGGCTCAGGTGAATTGATGGCATCCTCATCCATCTCCTGAGGGACACTGATGCAGACTGAGCAGTCCAGGGAAGCAATGGAAAGGAGTCACACCTATATGAAACTTGTGTGCAAGGTGTTTGTTCATAGGGGAGCGAGAAACTAACAATATACTGGAAAACTGAGTGGGACAAAAAAGAATTTGAGAACTGGAAGGAAGAAGCAATTGAAAACAAATCTGTTCCAAGGCAAGTGTGATCTTCACTCTAACCATGTTGACTCTAACCATCTCAGATGTGAGTGAGGCTGTGTTTTCCCCTCAGTTTACCAGCATTTTCTATGTTTTTCACAATGAGTTGCTGACCTTTCACTTGATAGCAAACACACTGAGCAAATGGCCCATTGCCTTCTGCTGAGCTGTGCCAGCTTGTCCTGGTCCAAGACCTTCCCGTGTGCTGGGTTCAGGGGACAGGCTGACTCCCTGCCAGCTGGCTGACTTGGGAGGTTCTGCCCCTGTTCTAGGGGCAGATCCAGCCTTTCAGCAGCAATGTGGGAATGAGATGCGCTGTGTGGGTGATCCTCACTTTCACCATCAGCCTATAAATGTGTCAGATGAGTAACAGTGCATTGCAAAAGTGTCCTTGAATACCCTGGCAGGATGACTTTCTGCTTAAGTCCTCCAGGAGCAGGCTGAAAACAGCACAGGCACTGTGGAAAATGGTAAATGGGGATGGAAAGTGGCCAGAGGTGTGAGAATACCATCCAACTGGACAGCCTTAGCTCTCCAAACAATCCAGCTCTGTGCAAGAATGGAAGCTAGTTTCCACCCCTTCTACTGAGGTTATTTCTTCTCATCATAGAAGGTCACCAATTATTTCTGACTGATCAGCAGAATGGCTTCCAAGCTGCATAAATTTAGTGGGGCCTTTTATTCTTTCGCGTGGCTACTTCTTCCAAGGGGCATCTCTGTATTGCTGGGGTGGCTCATGGAAACAGCACTGCTCCAAGCAAAGGGGAGGAGGAGGAGGACTTGTACAGATAGTCTGCCTGGAGTTTAGATAGCAAGAGGCCAAAAGAGATTGTTTATGGTCTGGCCTAGTAAATGAATTTAATCTATATAAACTCTTGATAAGGAGCTGGTTCCTCAGACACTTAAGTGTCAAAGTAATTCACTGGTACCGGGTTCGATTTATGCTGATAGAGGAGCTGGCTCATATATATTTCCTTTTTAATTTACATTTTGCTGTTTTCTATTTCTGGGAAATGAATTAAGCAGAATTAAGGCCACTTAGGGAAAGTGTCTGTGTGAGGCTGGAGGAAAATCTAGCTGGACAAATCTGCTAGTTCAAGTTCGTAGCTGTACTGAATTTGAATTAGGCCTTTCAAAGGTCCTGGTTTAAACAAGGTGAAAAGGTAGGCTGGAGGAGCAGGGCAGGGGGAAACTGGCTTTGTCCTCTCTGCTGACATCCCCTTTTGTACCGTGCACATGGCCAGCACTGGATGACTGGGATTGCAATGGATTTACTGGGAAATCATTGATCCCAAGAGAAAAGGAAATTAGAGGTTAATGCTGTCCTCACTTGCACGAGGGTCAAGGTCTTTTAGCTCAGTATTAAAAGAGGACCAGTGGTGGCTGTGAGGGGAAGAGACAACATGAGTGTGAATTTGCTTCCCAAGGCCTGGAAGGCATTTTTCTTCCTGCTGAGAAAGAATTTTGAGGAGGGTTGTGCACAGTGCTGCTGCCTGGTCCTTGTGTATTGCAGCTGGGGCCCATAGTCCCACAAAGCCATTTCTTTGGAGACGGACTAAGAAGTAAAGATTTAAAATGAAAACATTCTGTGAAATGCAAACAATGTGGTTTATAGTAAGAAAGTATAAATTAACTAAGGAGAAGAAAATAGCATCTGTTGAAAACAGATTAGTAAGAAGTGTGCCTGTGGATGCCTGGGTAGCTTTACCAAGTAGTCAATTAGAGTCAATTATCATCCTCAAACTCCTAGCCCTGTGTTTAGTATGCTTGCAGTGTGTCCAATTTCGCTTGTGCTGTTTCATAGGTTCACAATTTTCTCTCTGTGTCTGAAATGATCTAGCTGGAGACACCAGGAAAGTGCCAAGCATTAAGTATATAACAATTGTAATTCTTTTGACTGAAACCTGATTTGATTCAGTTGAAAATGACTTTAGTGTATTGGATTTATGGTTCATTTAACAAGTGCTGTAGATGTCAATACATTAGTGCAAACCTGATGCAGGTAGTAATTTGGTTTCTAATGAGGTTCCCCAGCAGTATCCAACTATGAAAAATGGGACATTCTTCTTTGGAGCACAAAGTGCACCTGCCTGATGGCAGATGTTGTCTGAGGCCCTGCTACTTCGCTTTCTGGGAGGAGTGTGGTGTTATATCTTGCTGTGGGCTTTAAAAGTGCCTTAAACTGATAAAATGTTAAAAGAACAGATTGGAAAGAATAAAAGATTGCTCCTTAGAATTTTTGTTTTAATTATAGATTTAAATTACAACTTTATCTCTTACAGTCTTAATTGTGCAGTTGTTGCAGATGCAAAATTTCAGCCAGATTGAATGGAACTTAAAAGAGAAACCTTTTATTTTTATGAGACTGTGTGATCAGGTGCTCTCCTTACCTCCCTACTGCTTTCAAACCATTTCACTGAATGATCCTTCTGGTGAGGTATGGAAATACGTGTAGTACAGAGAGGCCAGGGCATAGAAGGCAGTGATGTGTCCCGGTCCCCTGACCCTCCTCTTCCCTCTCTGCACACGAGAGAAGTTTCAGAAAAGCAGCTGTAGAAAATATTGTCCCCTTTCAAGGCAAGGTGTGTGGCCAGAAGTGTGTCAGGTCTCACAGTAGCTCTAAGTTGCCTTTTCCCTTTGGGAGAGACCCTTCTAGGCTGCTGGGCAGCCCATGGGCACACCTTCCTTCAGCACTTGTGCTCAAAAAATGCTTTTAAATTTTTTATGTGCTGCCAGGTAGCACATTTTTGTTTCAACATTAAGCTGATTTCCACAGGTTGAGACATTACTGATCAATATGAGGGTATTTGAGAGCCTGACCCCAGAAGCCTGTGTTGATGTGATTAAGGGTACAGAAGATATGTGTAGTCCTGCTTGAAGCAGCCTTTCCCTGTCTCTTAATTCTCTCCACGTCTCGGCTGGAAATACAACTCCTTTTGCTCCTCTATACTTCTTAATTTCCTTTCTTTGCTGTTATTTAGCTGCTAAGTGCTACATGCTGCAGTAGATAATGGAAGAAGCTGTTCAGAATGAAATGGCGTGGCATTTTCTGCCCTTCTGTAAACTATATAAAATAAAGATGAACTTTCCTGCCCGTTCCAGCCAAGGCACAGCTTGCTGTGGGGTGTTGGCTCTTTTTTTTCCCCTGGATCACAGCTGACTCCAGCCAGCAGTGCATTAGGAGCACTGTTCACAGCCTCTGTGTAAAGACAAGTGTCTGTGGGGCTGCTTGCCTATGGTCACACTTAGACGTGTCTCTTTGGGGTATATCATCTCCAGAGGAAGGAAAAACAGTAAACTGAATTCCCTTGCTGCACAGAGGTGACTCTGGGGTGATGTGAGTGCTCAGAATGGCAGTGTCTGTAAAATGTCTGAAAAGACACTGCAGTCTGCAAATACTGCTCTGGGTGGGAGCCCCTAGGAAAATTATTCCAAAGTACCTTTTAAACCAAATGATCAAATTCTGGGTAAACTTGTTACTTCAGAATTTAAATGACAAAAAATCATAATAAGCTTTTTTCCCTTGGGAATTAATAAGCCTCACTTGAATCAGGGGTACTTTAATTCTGAGTGAGAGTGTCCATACAAAGACTTAATGCAGTTTAACTGAGCCTTTCAATCTGTGCTTTTTAGATCTGTTAGTTTTCTTAACAGTGCACTGATCTAGGCAAGTCTCTAGCACTGTGTTCCTCTGCTTCAGAGAGAACTCCTCTTCTGAGGTACTGACTTGGAAGGTGGCAGACTACAGCTGCCAAGCAGAATTTACAGGCAGGTTGTGTGTATTAGTTTTATTGTCTCATTTTGTATATTCATGTTTAATGGATCCAGATGTAATTAATAGTATGGGCATACCCGACTACTAATCTAAAATAAGAAAAACTTACCTGTTGGAGTCTCAACACACCTCAGCACCTTTCTCAGCTCTCCTCTCCCGCCTGGGATGGAGGAGCCGCAAGCCTGCGGCAGAAGAGCACGTGGCCTGCCTGGGTCATGGTTTCCTGCAGGATTTGCAGCAAACAGCATCTTTCTACCACCACCGTGAGATATTTGTGTGGCCACCAGACGGCAGTAACACCTGCAAAATGTTTTGCAGCAGCCAAGACCTCAGCCTTTGGTGATTTTGTGTCCTCAGACGTTTATTTCTAGGTCTAGTCTTGTAGCACTGTGAAGATACGAGAGGGCAGAAGCACAGCAATCTTCTAATGGTCTAAAATCAAAAGCAAGGTCAAAACAGTCACAGAATTACAATACATAAATTCAAGTGAAGTTATTTTTCTTGTCTTCCTCCTTCTGCTTTCATAATTCCTGTTTTCTAGGCTTTAAGAACTCCACAAATGAGTTGGTGCGTTTTCGGTTGGGCTGCTTTAATAACTGTGTGAGTCTGACGCAACCTCACGTTTCCAAGCTCTGGAAATTTAGAATAAAGAGCCTTTGTTGCACATGTCTGAGTCTGGTAATTCTGCTTCTTCCCTTCTGGTCCCTTTTATCATGCAGCTTGACAGAAATATTTTGTTTGTTATTTAAAAAAATGCTTTTGTTAAAAGTTAATATTTTTTTTCTTGTAAAGGCTCATCCATCCTGATATTACATTAACAATTCTACTTTGTTCTTCTGTGAAGCAAGTTTCAGTTTACAGGTACATCTGCTTTCCATTCCACAGCTTAAAGAAAGTCATCAGAAAAATCTTAAAACCTACTAATGAAGCCTTTTAAATGCTCATCCTGCACTTTTGAGTGAAGAGCAATTTATATTTCATAAAAGTAGAAGCTGAGCTGCAAGCTGTAAGTAATTATCATATAATTAAATGTCTACTATGAAAGAAATGAAAACTCAGGCTTCTTGGGAGGCTTCCATGACTGGTTTATGCAATCACAAATTAAATTACATTTCTTTACCTAATGAATGTTCTGGAGGTACATTAATCTGGTTTGGAGGTGCACCTTGGAGATTGCTAAGCTGTGTTAAAAGGGAAAGGGAGTTTATCAAACCAGTAAATTCCATGGGCCAAGAAGGACAACTCATAAATATCTGTGATGAGCTCTGCAAATGTGATTGTGCTTTTCTTGTCTGGAAACGTTTGCAGCTAATAATGAAGAAAACCCCCATGTGAGCAGCAGTTTAGGTGGTGTGGTGTTAGATTGCTGGGTTCCAGTGGACATGGTCTTTCTCTGCAGGAGAGAGAAATATTGTCCGTTTGTTGGGAGTGAGGTGGGGGGTGTTGGACATCAGGAAGTTTGGACAGAGGATTAACTCTTGATGTGTGCTTAGCTGGGAATCCTCTTCCACTACCCAAAGGGCAGTGAATTTGTGGGTGGCACATCTCCTGGAATGTTGAAGGAAGGAGCCTCAGTTCTGCATGTGAACACTTCCTGTCATTTCACAGGGGACCAACTCTGCTTCTGTCACTACTTACTGGAATGATGGCACTCACTGAAGAAAACGTCAGGGTAAGAAAAGTGATGAAGCAGTAGCACATCAACAGGTGCACTTAGTTTTCTTGTATGTTGTTGGCATTTTAGATGGTACATGGTTCACTTTTACCTGAATGTGGGAAAAGCTCAGGAAACCCTGAGTTGGAGCTGTTCTAATTTAAGGAGCTGCTGCCATAACAGCCTGTTGTGGCTTTATACAAAGAATGAGTGAAGAATTTTCCTGCACTGATGGAATTAAAGAGCAGTTTCTGTATGACTTATCTTAAAGAACAGGAAGAGTGAATGTTGCATCATATTTTTGCAATGTGTTTAGCTTGCACGAAACTCTTTACAACAAAAAGGACTGTTCTAGTCATGGCTCTCTGAGAAGCTCTGGTACTGTGCTGCTAAAGGGGCTTCACTTAGATCAAGTGTCTCTAGGCCACAATAATATAATTCTTATCTCCTCAAATGAAGATAAATTTGATGGTGCCTTCGATGTACAGTGATGGTTAATAATCCCAATTTACAACTGTGTGCAGTAGGGTGATGACAACGTAATGGTATCCTTTATGGTGTGTCAAGGGGACATATAATTGGTGTTGGCCTTTCTTTTCCCTCTTTTTTCCTAAGGTTAACTACTTTAACCTTGACTTCAGGCTGTATTTTTTTCTCACTGCATTTCTCCATTATACATTATTTGGTTTGGTTACAGTCACTAGACTTTAACTGCTCTGACATATTAATTTTTAAGGGCACAAATGACTTCATTAAAATAATGTCCTTCAGATAAGTGCACTTGGCACTGTGATTGGAAGTGGACAAAAGGAAATATGAAGCATCAACTCCTCTACATTAAGAATTTATTATGGGAACCAAACCCAGTAGAATATATATTTGAAACGCTTCTTCATTAGCTTTTGGAAGCTCAGCGTGTAGCCTACATCCATGAATCGGTTAGGAGTTTCTTTTCTAATATGCTTTCAGTCAAAGATTTCTTTTATGTTTGCAGTCTCAATTATATGGAACACTGCTTTCTTAATATCACAGAATCATAGAATGGTTTGGCTTGGAAGGGACCTTCAAGATCACATAGTCCCACCCCCTGCCATGGGCAGGGACACCTTCCACTAGACCAGGCTGCTCAAAGCCCCATTCAACCTGGCCTTGGACCCTTCCAGGGATGGGGCGGCCACAGCTCCTCTGGGCAGCCTGTGCTAGGGCCTCACCTCCCCCACAGTCCAGAATGTTTTCCTAGTTTCTAATTTAATCCACTCTCTTTCTGGTTTCCCTTCCGGCAGGCCCTTCTCTCTGTGCTGTCTGTGAGTGCTCCCAGAGCCCTGATGTCACCTCGCCTGTGGCTTGAGGGGGATCATGCAAAGCTGCCTCAGGGACTGCAGGCTCACCTGGGGCTCCCATGGCACCCTGTCAGCTTGTTCTGAGGTGACCTGAATTGAACAAGTTATTCCAGATGTGTACTAGTGCAACTGAAAGCTTTTAGCTGAGTGATGACTTCTGCTTACCCTTCTGCAGGGCTGTCCTTAGCCCTCGGAAGGGCTTTTAGCTGCATAAATCAGCAAGTTTGTAGAAGTGAAATGCTTGGAGACAGCAAAGGTCCAATGGGCCCATGGGCACATGCGTGCCACAAAGCACGTCCTGACGTCCAACATCACCTAGCCGTGATCTTACCTCATGCTGGAGGCTGGGGAGGGCCTGAGCCAAAATTACAGCCTATTTTTCCTGTCTCCCCCAGAGCCTCGCAGCACATTTGCTGAACATAGTGCACTGCTTTGGGGTGATGAGGCCTTGGCCACTTCCTTCATTTCTTCCAGAGCAGCACTGTAAAATGAGGTACATAAATGCTGAGCTGCTGCAGATTAAAAAACATTTCCTAAAAAATAAAGTTAAAATTGAAGCTGACCCAAGTTAAAAAGCAATTTTCTGAGAATGCAAAGGCATAAAGGAAAGTGCCTTAGCCTGATTTTAAGTGGGCTTCTGAATGTGGAAGATAGACAGCAGGAATAAAAGGATGCACGCCTTGGTGGGGTGCTGCAGATGGGAGAGGGCCCCAGAGTAACATGCTACGAGCAAATTTCAATTAAATGAGCATACTTCTTGTAACTATTAAATTCTGCCTAGATAAATGGATTTTAGAAGAATATATGTATTTTTTGAAACCATGAAGTCACTTGATAAGGTAGTAATAAATCTGTCAGAATTTCTGCTTTGACCAAAGCTTAGCTGTAATACGGGATTCATTTCAATACCTAAAGCCATTTTGGGGTGGTAAGAGACTTTCCCAGCTTTGGAATTAGATTTCTCTGCAATGGGTATTATGTTCTTGACCCCATATCATTGCCTTTGAGGAGCAGCAGTATTTAAAATCCGCTGTAATGCAATAAGCTGAGCTCAGCTCAGCGTGTGCTGCGCTGTTACAATGCAGCACCGACGGCAGCCCTTGTTAAGGCTCTGAACGTGTGTGAGGTAAACACAGGGTTTCTCCAGGATAATTAATAATTTAATCTCTGTGAAGTAGAGGTTGCTCTTCATTTATCCCAAATACTCTTTGATTTTTCTCTTCAGCCCATTTTAGTTGGCATTTCTCCCCTCGTCACTCACACAGGTTGCCTTTTATAATAAGCTCTTTCAGCAAAGACCAGCTTTTATTTCTTTCAGCTTGCAGTAAGCTTTTATTTCGTGTAAAAAATAATTGCAACTTACTGTAAAAGACATTCTCTGATTGAACAGACCACCTTTTAAGAAAATGGCATGATGAAAGGCTGCTTTGTGGCACATGCTTTTCCATAACCATCGTGGCCAGGCCAGGCTCTGGGGTCCTGGACTAACGTGTCAGTCCTGGTGTGAGTGTGCAAAGCTGCAGGAAATCCTGTGACAGAAATTCAGCATAGACTGGGGAGTCAGGGTAGGGAGATATTTCCCTAGTTTATGTTTATCCTGTAACACGCAAACAATTTAACAGTTCTAGCAGGTGCTGATTGCAAAGTGACTGACAAATATTTTGAATATATATTTTCAAAGTATTTCCTTTGACAAATTGAAATTGCACTAACAATTCTTTTAGCACACCAAGCAAAATTGGCTGTGGCACTGTTGATTGGCTTTAAGTACTGCCTTTACCACTCCTGGTAGCTGGAACAGTTATGCTTTTGTTTTACAATTAATATTTCAATGAAAACTTGTAAGGTACTGTAGGCATAAATATTTAATATCTTCCCTCCATGTTTCTTTATTGCTGAGCTTGATGATAAGTTAGTAATTCAGACTGAAATGCAGATAAAACAGTAATGTGAGCAGTTTAAATCTGCATTTTTCCAAAGCTCCTGTGGTCAAGATGACTGCATTCTAGCAAGAATATTGCTATTTAAAATTGTTTACCTCTACACTTCAGCTGAATGCTGCTGTATATGATAAATGAGGTAAATAAAGGTGCCTTTCGGCTCCCAATAACTGCACAAGAAACCTAATCATTCTCACTAACATAAAAATAATTTAACAAATTGAGCAGTGGCATAGCAGCCTAGAAAGAAATTTCTGAATATGGCACCACATATGGCCAAGGTCTCTTCAGGCATAATTCAAACTTTTTTTTTAACTTCCCTCGTTTTAGTAGGTTTATTTCATATTTAATGCAGAATAAAAGTTTGTGTTTCCAGGGTTTACTGTTGCTTTTCCAGAGTTTACTAAATTTTTGGTCTGGACATGAAACATTGTGATTTATTTTTCTCCCATGATAACTGGTACTACTTCACCTTGTGCTAAAAGATGTTGAAATTAGTGATGTTTTTCCTCAGGAAAAGGCAGACTGCTGACATTAGGTTCAGATTTTCATCTCTTTAGAAACACAACTATGTCACTTTTACCAGAGAGAACAATGTCTTTAAAGGCAGATGTTAAAGCCTCTGTCCCACTCTCTCTTCCTCCTCTTCCTTTCCTTCCTTCTCTGTCTCCCCCAGACGATGGTAATTTCTGACCAGACCGAGATATTACTATTTAATAAGAGTAATCTTTGCCAAAACTGATGGGCTTTTTCTAGCCAGGACAGTGTCACTTGGCTTTGTGCTTTTAACAGCATTACCGTTTGAGGGGAAAAAAAAGTTAATCCATTGCTTTGTTAGCATAATCTGGGTTATCTGCTGCAGAAATGTGCTTTGGTCTGAGAGAATTTGTATGGAGTTTAACTACCTTTACTGCCTGCTTAAGCAGGATAAAAATCTTGGGTTTCTGTCTTGAGTACACAGTCAGAGAGCACCAAACAGATTTAATAAAATTTAAAATTCCTCTTCAAAGCACAGTTTAGTTGCAGGTTTTGTATATTTATCTGAAGAGTCAACTTGTGCCCTAATCCTATGCTTTGATCCACTTTGTAAGCCTTTCTGTCTTGTCTTGCAGATGCCAAGGTACCTCCTGTAGCAATGCAAATAAAAATAGAGCTGATGGGAAATGCAACTTTATTAGAGCCTTGGGATCCTGAAGACACAGTTATCCCAAAGGCTACTGGCTAAACCACAACAAAAGCAAACACAAGAACCATCTGTAAGAGTGTGTCTCAATTCCAGCTGTTTGAATCCGACCATTACTTGAAATCTATGGGTGTGAAAATCTCCTTGGCCTCATTACGTCTGAATTGTAGAAGAGGCTGAATGTTGCTGGTGGGTTTTTCACAATCTTCTTCAGACAGCTCCTGGCAGCGGTGAGGATGAGCTTTTCCAGGTGGAAAGGTGGATGTGCCATTACCACACACTGCTTTCAGTCACAGCTGCAACTTCTGGGTTCAGGTTCCCAGTTACCGGTGCATTTAAAATCACTTTTGTGCCCTAAAAAAACCAAGAGCCAGGTTTCATTAACACATCGTGGTGGAAGCACAGATGTTGCATTTCAAAAACAAACCAGGAAACACTAAAATAAATGAGGAGCTGGTAATCTCTCCTTTGGTGGCTCTTTTAACCAAATGTTAATAGAGTTGGGCAGAGGCTGCCTACGGGCCAGATATTTCTGTCTTTGCTGTGATGAGAACAAATGAAGACAAAGTGGAGGTTAATCCAACTATATCTATCCATCCCAAGCAACAATATTCCCATCTTTGCAGGGAAGGACTCTGAGCTTTCCTGATGAGCAGCTCTGCAAGGAGGGCAGAGCGAGGCAGCAGCTGAAAATCCTGGTGAAGCAACACCAATGGTCTGACCAGGCTGTGGAAAAAAGCTGTCTGGGAGTGCCTGGGTAGTGGGGCACTGAGAGATTTTTTCAGAAGGCCAGATTAGGAATACCCTCTCATTAGGGGTCACAGAGTTCAGAATGGAGCTGTGGGTATGTTTTATGCTGACATTTTTCTGTCAAAACCAAGCCTGTTTATGGGAAAATGGTTAGTTTTAGTGAATGTCCCATTTTGAAAAGGTTTTTTTAAATTGTATTTTCAGTTCAAAGTGCATTTATAACTTGACATTTAAGTTAAAATACAAAATAAACCTCCAGATTTACAGAAAATAATAAGGCCAAAGCCACTCTTAGGTAGTTTTAAAACTACTGAAGCATTTTTTATTAATAATACAGTTTTGTTTTAACCTTTGTTGGTTGTTCTGTTTTTTTTTTAAATTCAAACATTTTTAGGGTTTGGCCTTCTTGTCTAATTGATGTGTATTTATTTTCATTCACTTTTTAACTCTCAAAATTTTTTTTAGGATGGCAGAACTGTTTCTTTGAGTGCAGCTGCTCTCAACCTGTCAGGGCCTGAAGGGTGTCATGCTCAGCCCATTGGCACTGGGTGGATGAAGGACACTGCTGAATTCTGGACACTGAAATCTGGAGTGGTGACACTGTGCAGGAGGGGGACAGCACTGAAATCTGGCCTGGTCACTCTGCTCTTAAAATGAGCTTCAGGAGAGGCACACTTCCTCTGCACGGGGAGCACAGTTAAGCTTTCCTGCACTGAGAAAACCCATCTGCTTGTTAAGATCCTATCAATACAACCTCACAGGAAACCTGTTGTGGTTTAACTGGGCAGTTCATAGCAAAAATAACAAGTGTGCCTGTGGGAAGTTTTGAGTTTGTATTTTTTGCAATTAGCAAATAAAATGCTGCTTGGAAGCAGCATGAGCCTGAGTCTGGCTCTGTGTGCGGATGTAAAGATGTGCTGTCTGTGTGAACACGGAAGGAGTGTGGGTCCAGGAGAGTTTCTGATGGCTCCCTTGGCAAATGCAGACGGGGGATTGGACATCCAGGATGAACCTGTGCCCTTCAAAGGGCCTGGGGAACAAGTCTGAGTTCAGGTGTCAGTGGAAAAGAGAAGGTGGGGAGCTTGCTTTGGGTGGTGGTCCATGAGCACTGATGGTATGGAGACACCCCTTCTTCATCACAGTCAGTGTGTGAGCATCCTATCAGACGTCGCAGCATGCCTGTGAACAAGACTTCATTTTCTCATGGCTACTCTTGTTTCTGTACTATTTTTTCTGTCCTTCTACACAGGATCTTGACTTACAGGTATTTGCTCTACATGTGGCTTTCTTGCTGTTCGCCACTGCGTTGGCATCATGCCTTCTGTGTGCTCCTTTCCTCTCCAAGTCCCATATAACCAGCTCATGTTAAACTGGTGGGATTTCCCCCAGACTGTAAACAGTTCCTTTTGCTCCTATTAGTTTGTTTGGAAAGTTGGAAAGCTGGAATAATAATCATTGGTGTCAAAGTATTATGAATTATTAAAAGGAGCACAGCAATGGGAGCTACAGATAATTCCTCATTCTGAAAATGAGCACGTCTTATGTTATTGCTGCAGTAATTACCTAAAAATACTTAATACTTAATTACTTCCAAGGTGTCAATCTTCATAACAGTTTATTAAAAGATTCTAATGGGTGTAGCAGCTGCTTCCACAAGCAAATCTATTTGTGGCTGAACCTGACATTCTGCTCTAAATATTATTCCACCTGGATCAACACTATTTCTCCACGTATATCTTGTTACAGCTGTAACAGATTGGGAAGGGAGGGTTTATCCAGCTGCAGTGGGAATTGCTCTGCTCACTCATGATTTCCAACCCCATACTGCTAGAGCCAGTAGAAATGTTTGCAACCAATTTATCACAAAGAAGAACTTGGAATGGTTGTTTATGACCCCGGTATTGGCTTATTGCTCTTTCAGCTGTACAAATGGCTGGTTGATAATTCAAAGGCTCCTCTTTTGGGAATTGTCAACTGGATGAGAGAGTTAGTGTGAGGGGCCAATATTCACCTGTGTGAGGCAGAGACAGAGCCTTAGGGAAAGGGCTATGGACAGGGTCTGGGTGTGGTGCTCCCGATGGCAGGGCTGTTCCCTGGGGCTCCCGGGCAGCAGGATGCAAGTTAGAAGCACATAGTGACTATGAGTTACCAAGGCAGAATTCTTGTTTGTGCATTTTTATTGGTCTTCATTGCCAGAATGCCTACTTGGCATTTTGAACAGACAGCTTCACTCTGGAACTCCATGGAAATAGTGAAGTAAGACAGAGCAGAGTTCAGAAATCTAAAATCAATTTCTCTCTTTTTTTTCTCTGTACAGAAAATGTGTAAAAACACCCAAATTAATAAATACATGAACAGAAGGAACTTGAAGGCAATAGTCTCTAATAACAAGTTCTACCTTAACTTGATTAATATTGAAATCTATTAATCTGTGCCTTCAAATCCTGTTGTGTTCCTGCATTGCTCTTTTCTTTGCTTTTCTGTCTTTTTGAAAAATTTGCTGCATCAGGTATTACTAAGGACTGCAGGACTATCCTTTCTCCATTTCAGCAGCAGGAGTTTCATGCCTTTGAAGCACAAGAGTGTGAGTTTTATCCTCCTACTTCTGTAATTTCTTTAGAGACCAAGACTACATTACAATTTATTTCTTTAGACCTTGCACTATCCTTAGTGTCACATCAGTGACTGAGACACTTCATGTCCTTTATTGCCTTCTGAGCTGTCCTTTGAACATCCCCACACCTTGACCAAGTTAAGATTGGTTCCAGATTTTGCTGTCTGCTTGGCTTTCTCCCACTGACTGAATTTGGGACAGCAACAGTTTTGGCCCAGCCAGAGAGGTCTGACAATACAGAACAGAGTAGTAAATTACGAACAGCCTAATGAGAATGCCTCTTCTTATTTCTGGTAGTTTTCCATTCATTCTCTGAGCAAGTAACAGGTGTCTTGAGACATAAATTTTGTATTTTCAAAACCTGTATTTTTTATTTACTGCTATGGATGCTTTTCTGTACAGCCCTGCTGAATCTTCAGAGCTGCCACACTGCATTATGCATGTGTGGCACTGTAGTTTGCAGATACTAATTTAACCAAGTGTTCTTCTAAAAAATGCACTGCAAATCTCGTTATAGGAGGCGCCTGCTACGAGCAACACCTGAGTGGTGTCAGCAAATGGAGCTGACTTTGCACAGGTTTTCCTGTGTTAGTTGGCCCTTGTCCTTGCAGGATGTGACTAACACAGCACAGTGGTCTCTCGCTGGAGGGGAGCTGAGATTTTATTAATTATGGGCATGGAGTTCAAACTGGGTCACCCCAGCAGAGAAGCTGATATCAACCAGTGGTAGGCAGTGAGCTTTAATTCAGCAGTAGTGGGTGAACATTAGTTCTGCGGACTTCCATGAGATGAGTTGCATCAGTCATAGGTGTAAATACTCAGGCTAGGGATAGATGTGTAAGGAAAATAAGAATAGTCATCAGTACTGATGTCCATGAAATTGGTAACATAGCGGTGAGCTAAAGTTCTCTTTAGCTATTGACTACAAAGTTGTTTTGGTTTTTTCTCCCTTGAATAACTTTGGCTGAACTAGGCTGAATTAAAACAGGTGTCAGAATTACATTTTTGACTTTCTCATGGATTTTTCAGCAGCTCAGATGTTACATAGACTGTGTCTGCTCTTCAGAGCTGTCCAGGGAGGAGGAAAAATATCTCACCAGAAAATGTTCCCTCTTAGACTGTAAAAATAATTAAAAATGGAGATACGACTATTTAAATGTGTTCCTGTTCTCAGGGATAAATCTGCTACTGAATTACTTCCTGGCATCCTCATCTGCATGAAAAAGGTTTGACTTTGGTGGGATTTTTTTTTTTCATTTAGAAAATATTAAAATGAGGCAGAAAATGAATTCAAAGCCAAGGAATAGAAACAGAGAAGCTTGCAGCTTAGTTACAGCTTCCTAAAAGTTAAATAAAGAAAATGTGTTGTGATGGTTCACTGGCTTGTATCTCATCTTGCAAAGGGTAGTATGTTCTGCAGAAGATTCAGTTTATTCTCTCTGTTACCCTGAATAATGAATATTCTTCAGAAGAGAAGGCAAATGTTTTTTCTTATTTCCTGTCTCTAAAATTTGGACAGAGAGTGTGTTTAAAAGCTAACAAAAAGATTAAAATGGGATGGAAAGCCTGCAATTATCTGTGATAAACAATGCATTATGTTTTGGTTTGTGGGCTGCAAGGCTGTCACTGAAATGTTCCTCATCTCATGTAATATTTTGTGCTACTGCATTGCTTTTCAATTATACAGCTCAAAAGAAAGTTTCCACTGACAAAAGCAGTGAAAGCACATTGCTTTTAGTATTGGTTTTTGGTTTTTTCCCCCTTCATTTATAGGTCCCAAGTGTCTCTTCAGATATAAGTCCAAATGACAGGAGTCCAGGAGTTTGAAAGTTATTAGAGAGATATGGATGTATGCAACTAATGAAATATGCCAGCTTACAATATATCAAGACATGCAGAACATTGAGGAAAACTCAGTGATATCAATATTTAATATAAGCTGGAGTTATAGTATTTTTATTTTTTTGCAAATGCAGCATATGTTAATCTATTGCCGAGCATTCGTCTAGCAGATTCAATTTCCACTCATAATTTTTCATTTATTAGTTTCTCTTTCGCATAAACACAGCTGTGTATTCTGATCTATGCTGTTGAGATCTGATGTAGTGCAGTATATGGGGAGCCCAAGTGATTTATTGTGGAGAGCTGGGGAGTAGATGAAATGGACTGAGGAACAGTCTTCGAATAAATATTGGTTCTGACTTAAATTCATCTTTGTGGAGTTTTTACCCCAAACACTTCACCAGTTGCTCATATTGAAGATGGACCAGTAAGTAGAGGGATGGTTAATGGACAGGGGTAAATGGATAGAGGGATGTTTTTGAGCTGTGAGCTCAGGAATAATGAACAGTTTCGCTGTATTTGGCCCCAAATATTTCCGATATGCATATTCATTTGTAGGGTGGCTATATTGCTGAGGATCATGTAATGCTGATAACAATCCTGGCTGCCAGCACCATGCCTCTTAATCTGAGGTTGTCTGAGAAAGGGGCTTGTAATCAAGAACCTTATAATTTTGAAGGCACAATTAGGAACAAATGAGTGTTTTATTTAAAATGGAATATTGACTCTGCCACTTCATACATGGCAGCTTGTTTGGAAGTGGTGTTATTGCAAAATTGTTTCAAAACAAAATCAAAAGTCCAAACAACAAACAATGCTCTCCATCATCTCCAGTGGTTTCCTTGCTCTAACATATGCCTGAAAACCATGATGTATTTTATTTAAAATGTCACACTAGGCTACCTTCTTCAAGTGTAACAGCTGATTTGCACACAGCTACTGCCCGGCTGAGTTGGAAGGGCTTTTGGAGCTTTCACCAAAACCTGCCTGAAGTTACTGAATAACTTTTCTTTGTCTTGAGCACCCTGCAGTTCGACCCCCTGTGGATGGCTGTGTCTGTGCTATCAGGAATGTGAGGCACAGAATAAAAGTGTCTGTTGTAGGAGTGAGGGAAATGAGATCAGCCACATCCCCTTGGCTTTTTACCCATCTCCCTGGTGCTCGATTCTCATCTCAGTGGTGATTCCACCTAATGTCATCACTCTGATGTTTCCACTCTATTTTCTGAAGTGTGGTGAGAAACAGACTCATTTAATAGATTGCACTGTAACTTGACCTCTCCTCTTCCTGCCAAGGGAATATTTTTCCCATTGCTGGTAAATGAGCTTTCATTCCCAGGTCTTGCTCGGCATGTGAGGCCCATCCTTTCTGTGGCTGCTGCAGGGTGGGGAGCAGGGGCAGTGTCCTTCCAGGACGCACTAAACTGACCTGCTCCCTGCTGTTCCTGCGCCAAGCACTGCTCGGTCAAGGCAGATCTCTGGGGAGAGATGATACAGTTTAATAGGAGAGCTGATAGAACTGAGAAGAGGACTTGTGTCTTGATAAGCTTTTCTTGTTTTCATGTTTAATCTCTGCTGGTTGGTTTTAATGAAATCTAGTGCTTATCTACAAACCTTCTCCTGATTGCATCCTTTGGTTATCATGGCCAAATGCTGCAGTGACAGCATTTTTTAAAGCTATGGGAAATCATTAGACCATGGTATATTTATTACCTGCTGTTGTCTCACTTGTGAGCCCTTTTCTCAGCAAACTGACACTCAGCACTTGGCTAAAGGAGTGCTCCAGCCCTGTGATGCCTTGAGCTCACGCAGCGATGCTAAGAGAATTGTATCTCAAATAAGTAAAGAAATAGTGCTACATGCAGCACTTACCTGTACCCTCTGGGGCTTGGCCTTTGAGGCACAGGCAGAGATGTTCTGCAGAGAAAAAGGAGTTTGTGGGTGCTGCTGGGTGCCAGCTGCTCAGATGCACAGCCCTGGCAGGAGTCTTTGGCTCAGGAAATTTCTCAGCTGTGAGCCATTGGAGGTTGGAAGAATATTCAGGGAAAGCATTGCTTGATGCCTGCCTTGCCCTTGCGAATGTGTTTCCAGGCATTTGCTACTGGTAGTTGTTGGAAATGGGACAGTGGGTTAGTTAAATCTTTGGGCTGATCCCATACGTCATTTCTGTATTCATAAAAAATTGGCATGCTAAGCACTGCTGTTAATTGCAATGGAACTTGCAATGATTAATTCTAATTACTATTCATTATTTCTCTAGCGTGTCAAATGCACTAGAAACAAAATCTGGTAGGTACTGAGCATTAAGATCTGGTTACAGTAAGAGATAACTCCTGATTTTTGCCTGTTCTCTGCTGTGCTGGGCAGCTTGGCCTCTGTGTGCTGGGACCTTTGCCTGTGTGAGGTGATGCAAAGCTTGCTGGGTGCAGAGGTTGGGTCCACAACTGCTTGTAAATCACTGTATTTTTTGACTGGTGGAGCTTTGCTGGTTTAATCTCAGTTTAAATCTGACCTCTGGGCTTTGGGTGGCTGCTCACAGCACTGTTATTACCAGGCTTGATGACAAGTTACCTTTGCTTTGCAGCAGCAGGTGAGGTAAGGATCTCAGAGAGATGGCTGGTACTTGGAAGAAGTTCTCCAGTTGCCTCTGTAGCTCAGAGGTGTGTGTTTGGCTGAATGGACAGACCCTTCATTCTTTTTCACTTCTGCAATCATTTGCTTGGGAAGCACAGGTATCACCCTCAAAATGGGAATTCTACATTGAGATGCTTGGTAAATTTTACCTATTGCAGTAACACTTAGTTCACCTTTTTTACAGCTGAGAGAGCTGGAAGGATGAGATGTGGGTTTTGGAACAAGCCATGGCAGGGAAAGCACGGCTGAATTACAGTAAACATGGGGTAAATTACTGCTTCATTGCTTTGAATTACTTTCCGTTTTCTCCAGGATTAGCATATGCCTGACAACTCCTGCCGAGCAGCTGATGTGCTGGAAGCATGTGTTTTTTGCAGTAGCGAACAATTACTTACTTGTGCACCCATTCTTGATGGTTTTCTTTTGTGCAGATCATTTTTAATGAGTCTCTGACTACCCATGTAGGGGGTCCCGAGTTGCTCCCAAGGTGTGCATGAGTTGGAGAAAGAAGTTGCCTGGGGCATTGAAGGTCGCTTCTGGGACAGCACCTGTATTTAGCCACAGCCACAGGCTGAGGGTGGGTCTGTGCAGCAGAATAAACAGGAAAGGGGTTGATTAGGCAGAAACAACTTTCAGGCAGCTTATTTCAGCTGATAATTTTAAAACCTTTAACAGGCAATCCATAAGCAAAATTTTAGTCCTCACAGAGATGTTTTATTTCTGTTTTTGCTTCCTCTGGCAATCTTGTCTGAATTAATATATAGCTGAATAGCTACTGACTGTGGCCACATAGGCATTGCTTACAATATAATACTTGGCCTTTGGTTAGACCTGCAGCAATTTTTAAACATTAATTTGGTGATGGGGTAGTGATACACACAGCTACAGCTCTTCACTTACAGGAAACATCTGATCTAAGCAGAATTAAAAGGGTGGATGGGGTAAGGAATGTTTTCCAATCCAGTCTTGCTGAACAGACAATTAGCAAGATCATTAAACTGCCTCATTATAACCATGATAATTACAGGATTAACACACTTCACTTCAATATCTCTAATTTGTTTTGTAATACAAGCAAGATGGGGAGATGGTTCCTCTATATGTGAGACTTCTGGACATCTAGTATCAGAAATTAGGGGTTCTTGGTACTTAAAGAAAAAGCAAGGGTGAGACAGCGGGAGGGGGAGGGTGTGAGAAGCAGCAAGGGCTGCCAGCCCCCAAGTCATGCCATAGGAAGTTCTTGGGTTTTGGATTAAACCTAGCTACTGTGCTAGGTGCTGTTTTGGGTCTGGGAGAAAATTTCAGATGAGTTCCCTGAGTGCAAATAATTGCATCAAGGGAAAACCCTGTGTAGCAGGTTTTGATCGGTCCAGTGACAAAGCTGAGGAAATGCATGTCCTGAAGTAACTGAGCGAAACTTCGTCTAGGTCAGGTCACTGAATGCACCAGGAAATCAGTAATTACAGCTCTTCCAGTGTCTGTGGGAGCAGGCACCTTCTCCAGTGCCCCACTTGCTGAGGCTGTTGTTGAGGGACAGGGGCTGCAGGGCTGGTGCCTTTTGACACTACTGGATGTGCTCATTAAAGAAACCAGGCCCTGTTCCCACCTTTCCTTACATCTGCAGCAAAAATAATGGGAGATTGACATCAAAACTTCTCTTTTATGTTCTGCATGATAGAGAGAAAGTCTGTTTATGGTGTGCAGTGGGATGCACAGCAGCTTGTCAGGGTGAGTACGGGCATCCTAGAGAGGGAAGAAGGTTGTTATACCTGGGGCTACCTGTGGCACCTGCTGGAATTGCTGACACCCGTGGGGCAGGGTTTGCTGTCAGTATTTTTGCTGAAGAACTCCCTTCATGTGCTCCATCAGAAACCTGCTGCAGGCTGGTGCAGGCAGGTTCCCAGCCAGGTGTTTGCAGCTGGGGCAGTGCATGCTTCAGTCACCACACTGCTGCATTCAGTGAGACTGTGGGGCCAGGCAGATCTAGCTTCAAACTGCAAGGAAGTTAATGTGGCTCACAGGGAGTCTGGGATAAAGCTCTCAAAGGTAGGAGCCTTCTGGGCTCTTTCAGGAGCCTGGTACTTCTCATGCTGCACTGGAGATGTGAACTGGAGATAAAACACAGGGAGCTGTGTTTGGGAGGGCCACCATAACCATGTTGGTATCCACTGGGAAACTATTTTTAAGAGAGAGCCAGCCTGAGGCTTATGAGAGAAAGGTATCCAAATATAACAGCTTGCCATAGTGTGTGGATGAACTGTTAATGAATTTTAAGGAAAACTTCCATGTTATGTGTTCAATAATTAATCTGTCAGAAGGGGAAAGGGAAAATAGCCAGGCTGTGTGGCTGGCTAGCTGGGGCCTCCTACTTCTTTGATAGACGGATGAGCTGTTCAGAGTAACTGCTGTGACCCTGTATAGTTCAGAAAAGTATGATCCTTGAGGCCAGCCTAGTGGGAATTTGCCTGAGAATCCCTTTGGATATCAGAATAGGCCAAGGAACAGGTAGCTGTGTATCCATATGCAGCTAAACAGAATCATACATATCAAAAGGATATAAAAGAAGCTACATATGCTAATACATGATGCGTACGTGAGCTCCAAAGATCATTTACTCCAGACATAAAGTAGTAGGTGCCAAGTTTGATCAGGATATCAAAGGTACTCTAGGACCTGTCAAGTGTGACTCTTCCACGTTCTTCTGAAAATTTTAACATGAAAAGACAAGGCAGGAAAGGGTCTGACATTATTAACGATGACAAGATCCTTCCCCAGCACTCCTTGCTTATTTCCCCCTAATGAGCTTTGGTAGGACAGATGCTCTGATGAGGAGCTGTTGCTGCAGCTCAGTGTGATGTTGAGATGTGAGGCTGGTCCCTGCCTGTTCCACACCCACTGGCTACTGGGTGGTGGGACAGAACCTGGGCAGCTGTTTGCTGGGGGCACGGAAACCCCAGGGCAAGCTCCAGTTTGTCAGCAAACAAACAATGCAAGTGTGTTGCCTGGCAGTAGGGAGAGGAATTGAAGCCTTTTAATGGGAGTTCAGACAATCCGGCAGAATTGGAAATGCTGAGAGAAATTTCGAGTGTTGGGAAGCAGGTGAAAATTTAAAATGGTCTCTTTTTAAATGAAACTATTCACAAGGATAGATGCACAGCAGGACAATAATCCTATCAGACATAACCCTGCCTTTATTTGGGTCAAAAGGTCCCTGTTTTGTGCCACGTGCTAATTTCTACATTGCAGCTCTGGCACATTCATCTGTATGATCAGAGCTGGATTACAGCTTGGGGAGGTCAGAAACCTCGCAAAAAGCCTGTGTCAAAACACAGCACCAGGAGGATGGTCTGCTAGGGGCTGAGTATGACAGAAAGAGCCTCAGCTTGATGAGGAAAAATACAGTTACCAGCTGTGGATGTGAAGGTTGATTTATTGTGTCCACAGAATGAAAAGGAGGCTGGTCAGAAAGGCTCGGGTATTTCTCAGGGCAGTTTGCAAGGATCACTGCTCTTTGGGAAATATCTCTTGCAAAAAACATTATTCCTCTCACTAGGCAGATGAGGTGGTGACTGCACCTTCCTGGCAGCCTCGCTCTCTGATGCTGTTTGGTTTGCCCGCAGGCTGTACGAGCAGTAATGCTATCATTATAACTCAGGCTTGACAGCAGTGACAGCAACTAATGTGTCATTTGACTGGGAAAAGGGGCATCGCTTGTTTTTTTTAGACAAGGCAGGACTAGAAGTTCAGCTGCTTGATGGCATAGTGAAGTGCTTTTGTCCTGAGTCCCGTGTCAGTACGAAGCTGCAGTGCATTTATCGAGCACTGAATAAAACATTCTTTCCCCTCCCCTTCCCGTGTGTTGCTGGCTAAGAAGCGCAAAGCTATCAAAATCAGCAATTAGTGCTGAGACAGACTGGTAGCAAACCCATTGTTTTTCTCTTCTTGCTTATTCTGATATAGTTTTAGTTATGTATTCCTTATTTTCTAAGTCGTTATGCCACTTTGACAGTAGTGCCAAATGAAGGAGGAAGGCAAAGCCCTGCTGCATCAACTTCCATCCTCCGTTGTACGTTGTAACTTTGGAGTTTTGCTGCTTTATTGTTCTCTTTGTGCCTACAGCTAACAATTCCTGCATGATCATTAACTGGAGCTGCAATTGCAAAGTTTATCTGCAAACAGAACAAAGCAGTCAATCATACCCATTTGTTTCTTCCCAGCTGCTAGATCTTTTACCTCTATGGTTCATAAATCTACAGCTTGACTTGAATTCCTATTTTCTTCTCTTGATATTATTTATTACTATGATTTATTGTCTGGTATCCATTTATGTCTGGCTTCATACAAGACCTCTGGTTTTTTTAGACTGGTTAGAGGAGAATTGTTGGGTGCATGGGTCCAGTTTTGTGGAGATGTGCCCACAGATTTCAATGTAAGTTGGATCAGGCCAGTGATGAATGAGGCTGTGACTAAATTTTTACTGCCTTTCACTCAGAAGAAACATATGTGCCCAAACCCGCTAAAGTCCATGTGCCCAAAAGTGCTAAAATTCATCTGTGTTCTGGGATCATGTTAAACGAAAAAGTGGTAAATGCACAGAGCTCCTTCTTCCTCTAAATACCAAAGCAATGTCCCTAAGATTTTCTTCAGGAAAAATAAAGTTGACTTGCACAAACAACCTTGAACCAAAAATTCAATAATCAGTGGGTGCTCTGGTTCTGTTCTGGAAAGGAAAAGGCAAATCTCTTCTGTCCTGTTCTGCTCCCTTTTCATTTCCTGAAAAAAAAAAAAAGTCCAAATTGGAGGAAAAAATATCCCCATAAAAATGTAAATCTCTAATATATAATCTAGCAGAGAATTAAAGAATTTATGGAAAACTGGAAGGTGGTAAAAGAAAATTTTAATTTTTTGGATTTTTTCTTGCCGCCCGCCCCCCCGCTTTTTTTCCTTCTCTTTTCTTTGTCCAAATTTAGGTGAAGCTAAATCTCTAGTACCTGCAATCCCCTGCAAAGCATCTTGCTTTTATTTCAAATGGATAATACAAGTGAACTGCAGTAGCATCATATCCTAAACAGCATTTCTGCTGTAGTCTAGGGGCTCTGCCTTCTTTCATATTTAATGTTTGAGCAGCAGATGGAGCAAAGGACCAGAGAAATACTTTCTGGATCCATGTGCTTAGAGGAAGTGACAGGACAGGAGGGAGAGAGAAGAGCAGGACAGCTGCAGCGTGGTCCCTTGGAGCAAAGGGGATGATGATAACAAGGGCTGGGGGCCATGGGGACGGGGGATGGGGGGTGCAGGGCAACCGGGGCACCTTGCCTTGGCCTCCAGCAAAGCCCGGATAAACGCTGCGCAGAGGGCAGCATTTCTATGAGTTTTTGAGCCCTGGGAGGTTAAAGGACAATGGGCTATTATTCTCTCCACTCTGGTTGCAAGAAATTAAATGAATACTGTCAGCACTTGGAAGAAATATATATTTTTGCTTCCCAAGTTTCAGTGCCTAGACTCAATGATTATGAAAAGCTATCAATTTCTGCAAAAAACCCTAAGATCATATTTCAGAGAGGCTGGGAAAAATAAGCTTTCAAGGTTCAAAAACTAAGCTGGAAAATATAAGAACTCAAGGAAAGTTATCTTAAAGCCTGACACAAGACTTCCAAGTGTTTGAATTGGGTCATCTGGGGTAAAGTTGCTGGCCCATCATTGGAACAGGTTCCCTAGGTGAGAAGTCTACATGCTGAAGGATTTTTTAGGATAAAATTTTGGCAAAGTTGTGTCAGGAACGATTATGTTTTAGTTGGTTCTGTGATAAGGATGAGGGGTTAGACATGACTCATTTCATGTGCGTTCTTCTAGCCCTACTGTGTCTTGTGTCCCTCCTGATTTGAAGAAACTTCTCTGTGCCAAGATCTTCTGCAGAAGAAAAAAGTATTTGATTTTCAGGTGTGTTGCTAATGATTTACATAATTCATAAGAAAACTTTTACGCAAAATTAGAGAGGAAAGAATTGCTGATATGTTGAAGGGCAATGTGGCCTTTTATATGCACACTCTTTCTTATTAGATAAATAAACAGCATTAAACTTAATGATTTATTTAGGATAATGAGTCAGAAGTAAATGTGAAATTTCTCTGGGTCTACACAAAATACTGGCTGTCATGTGTATTAAAAAAAAAATCCATGATATACTTCCAAACAACTGCAAAGCTCTGTATTTTTAAATTATCTCCTAAGCAGTGACAACTTTGGTGAGTTGTTGGTTCATATAACACTTATTTTGTTATCACAATAAGTAATTTTCTCTAAGCACCTCAACATTTCAGTTGTAGACCTGATTGCAATTCCTTTTCTACTCATTTATATTCCCATTAAGTTTGGCTGAAAGGTGTCACATTTTCTGCTTTGCTTGGGTTCAGTGCTGACAGTTATACCAACGCACTGGAGCAGCTATTTCATCTGCCATCACACACCCATGAGATCATTCCCTGCTAGTCAATAAATTAAAAATGCTAAAATCTCCGCTTTTATTTTGCCTGTTGCCTGTACTTTGGAGATGTTTGTTGCCATCTCCTACCTGAAGGTTGTGCAGTGGTTTACATTTGGCAATTTGGTAATAATGCACTGGGAAGGTACATAAGTAATTGTCTCCTTAATACTGCAGATGTAGAACCAGATGAAAAAGATAAATTTTAATAGGAAGGTGGTTATGGAGGGTCCTTATGGATCTTCTCTTTTCAGAAAGCTTCTGTGTCTCATTCATGTCTGTGCCAAGTCCTTGTCTTCAGGGCCTGATACATCGATTAAAAGCTCAGCTTAACCCTTACTCCATCTATCTTCTAATTTCCATCTTTCATATGTGACACTTTTCCCTTAAATCTTGTGCTGAATTGTAAGACAATTAAGCAGCCCTTAACCTTTTCATGGCTGTTTTAATCATGTCAGGACTCCCATTTATGAGTTTGCTTTGATCTGGACATCAAAAGATCAAATTAATAAAGGAAAATGGAAGTGTTACCAACATGAATTCTTTTGCCACATCATCTGCTTTGACAGTTGCTGTCGGGTTAAAAACTGGCTGGTTGGCCAACCCCTGAGCGTGATGGTGAATGAAATTAAATCCAGTTGGCAGCTGGTCACAAGTGGTCTTCCCCAGGGCTCAGTACTGGGGCCAGTTCTGTTTAATATCTTGACTGGTGATCTGGATGGGGGGATTGAGGCCACTCAGTCAGTTTGCAGATAACACCAGGTTTTGCAGGACTGTTGATCTGCTGGAGGGCAGGAAGGCTCTGCAGAGGGACCTGGACAGGCTGGATCAATGGCCTGAGGCCAGCTGGATGAGGTTCAACAAGGGCGAGTGCCGGGTCCCGCCCTTGGGTCACAACAACCCCCTGCAGTGCTCCAGGCTGGGGCAGAGGGGCTGGAAACCTGCCCAGCGGGAAAGGACCTGGCGGTGCTGGTTGGCAGCGGCTGAACACGAGCCAGCTGGGCCCAGGTGGCCAAGAGGTCACTGGCACCGGGCCTGTCCCAGCCACGGTGTGGCAGCAGGACCAGGGCAGTGACCGTGCCGCTGTGCTGGGCACTGGCGAGGCCGCACCTCAAATCCTGTGTCCAGCTCCGGGCCCCTCATGACGAGAAGGACATTGCGGGGCTGGAGCGTGTCCAGGGAAGGGAGCGGAGCTGGGGAAGGGGCTGGAGCACCAGGCTGACGAGGAGCAGCTGGGGGAGCTGAGGGCGTTTAGTCTGGAGAAAAGGAGGCTTTGGGGGGGCCCTCGTCGCTCTCTGCAACTGCCTGACAGGAGGTTATAGCCTGGCGGGGGTCACGCTCTTCCACCAAATAACAAGGGATGGGTCAAAAGGAAACGTGTCAGGGGAGGTTTAGATCGGATATTACAATAAATTTCTCAATTAAAAGGGTTTTCAAGCATTGAACAGGCTCTGCAGGGCAGTGGTGGAGTCACCAACCCTGGAGAGGTTTAAAAGATGTGTAAATGCACTTCGGGACATGGTTTAGTGACGGGCTTGGCAGTGCTGGGATAACAGCTGAACTCAACAATCTTAGAGGTCTTTTCCAACCTAAACAATTTTACAATTCTCTGACAGTGCCTTAATCTTTTTTAATGTGGCCAATTTGCTTGTTTAGTGTCCTCAAGTGCTATCAGACCAATTCACAGCATTCTGTGGCTTTAGCCCTTCTAATTTTCATTAGTTATAGCCTCTTTAAAAATTATTTATTAGCATATCAGTTTATTTGCAGAAACCTGATTAAGACTCTAAGTTGCTGAATAAAGGATTTCCTTAGACTTTTCATAACACTGCTAGCAGGCCCACTAGACTCCTCTGGGTGCAAGATCTTCAGCACAACTGGAGCTGTTCCTCCATGACAGCTGTCTTTTAGAACGGATATAATGGTTGCATTTATGTTTTACCCCTCTCCAACCTGCTCCAACCACTCCTTGTGTCTCACCATGTGGTGCAGAGCACATGGTCCCCATTGTGGGCACTCTCTCTGCCATGGTTGTGTAGCTCTGGCACTGCAGCACCCTCATCGTGGTGGAGTAGCTGCATCTGTGTGTGTCTCTGCCTGTCTGCAGTTTCCTACTTAGCGATAATAGGTGCTGATGAGCTGCAGTCTCTGATCTGTGCATAACATTGCCTTGTTTTCATCCAAATGCGAAGAACAACTATTTCACAGACATCTATGTGCATACAAATCTGTTCGTGGAAAGGGTTGCAGGCTGCAGATAAAACAGGGAGATAAGATAATGGATCAGACCGTCTGACTTCAAGTGCACATGAAGAGTTAGTGTATTTTAGGATCCTGCTCTCTGACTGATCTTTTTAGCACTCTCTCTGGGAAAAGACGGACCTTTAAAGAAGCTGCCCAGCTGATGTTAAGCTCTAGTAAAATATTAAGGCTTAAGAAGTAAACTTTTATTATTGTTTTCCCCTGCAGAGACAGTGGCATCCAACCTAGACTGGCCCCCAGGGGCAGATAATGATAAGATTTAGAGACCTGAAGGAGCAGGAACTTAATGGATTTGAAAGCAGTAAGAGTTAATTTTCAGTTCCTATCTTTTGGTACCAAACCTCTACTATAAATTTGCCCACGGATCGTAAGTTTTTACTTGTACCTGCCACAAGAAGGAAAACTATTTCTGCCCACAAACTGTTTTGAAAAGGAAGTAGCCCTGGAGAGTAAATATGACACAGCTGAAGGACAACAATTTTCAGCCTTTCTGGTGGGCAGATTTCATTAACTTTCCAAAGTACATCATGGATGCTCCTATCTGACTGCATTAACAGAATTCTTTCACAGGCCAAAAAATACTGTATGTAGCCATTGTGTTGCAGGGAGTGTGGACATATGTTGGGGAAGGACAAATGAGGGTTGGCATCTTGTTCCTATTTTGGGACAGCTGCACCTTTCATACACCTCCAGGCTGATAGATATTTTTGGGGTGAGTGGTCCCTGAGAAGAGTTTGTTTCTGCTCCTCTCTGTAAGTCCCTCATGCAAGCCTTGCTGGGACTGGTCTCCTATCAGCATGGGCTGATTAAGCTTCTTGGAAGTTCAGGGTTTCCCTGAACAACGAAGTTTAGACAAGGCACTGGAGAGAGCAAAAATCTGCCTACAGATGCCCTCGTTCCTCATGAGCATTTATATGAGTATTATTCCCACCATGTCATTGCATGCACTGGCTTGGTTACTTCAGGTGCCTGAGTGCTGTAATACAAATGTGCAGTATTTAATTCTGTTTCTTGGCACATTCACTTTACAGAAGACTGAGAGTTAATTTTCCAGTGTCACTGAAGGCCATAAATAATATGGAATGTGTCAGAAATAATTTAGACATATGATGGTGAACAATACAACCTCAGAAACAGACATTATTTGCAAATGACTTTTGGCTAAATTCATGAGTATCTCCATCAACAATGAGAATTTGTTATAAGTGGATGAGTTGTCATTTATTTTTCTTCACAGTGCTTGCTATTCCCTTGTCTTCAGACCTGGGTGGGATCAAGAGCAATTTCACACAATGCTTTTGAAAGAACAGGAGGTATCTCTAGAAACTTTATCTTTCAAAACATTTTACTACATTTTCCCAATTATTAATTGCCAAAGCTTAGCTTGTGGCCAGACAATACTAACTTTTGTTTGTACTCAGGCAAAGACACTTTTCTACTTCCCTAAGCGGCAAGATGTTCTTGTCTTTGTGCCGAGTTGAATCTGAAACCCTAGAGGTGGTGGGACTGAAGTGCTGCTGCAGCCTCAGCTAGGAAGCAGTTTGGGCTGTGCTGCTCAGGCTCAGAACAGAGCATTGCCATGGATTTGAAGGTGTGCTGCAGGGCCACGGGGTGACATTGTGGATGACTGCCCTTCACCTCGGTCTGGCAAAATGGGCCGTGCAACTTCACCAGCTCGGGCGGCTCATGGTGATTTGGATTTCAGGTTTCTTTTACCTTACAAGTGAAGTACACGGTTGAAGCACAGGTGTCGAGGATGAAATTATAAAGCAACCCCCATTCCACAGTGTTGTGTGCTTGTAAATCCATCCTCTCCATGTGCATCCACGGCACTCTGTGCGCTCTGAGCCCGCCGCCTGCACTGGGGCCCCTGGTGAGGACCCCAGTGAGGAGGGTCCCCAGCAGGACAGAGCCGCCTCCTCTGACAAGCCTGCACGTCTCCCTCTTCTCCACTGGTGCGACACAGTCCTCCTCAGCGTCTTCTGGTAACTCGGAGCAAACAGGCTGCCTTTCCTGCAGGCAGCATCCTGGCAGCCGCCTCCTTCACCCTGTGCCAGCCCTGTGTGTCAGCTGTTCTGCTGTAGGAGCCTGATGGAGACACGGTGGGGCCGCCCTTTGCTGGGAGAGGCCAGCGCTGTGTCCACCCCTCGGAAGTTTTCCTCGTGATAAAATGACAGTGCCGGGTCCCCACAGAAATGGAGCTGTACTGCCTTGAAGCAGCTCTGGGATTTGGCAGTGAAAATAAATCCCCAACTGGTGCAGAGACCTGCAGCTCCTGGTGACTTTGCAGGGAGCACACAGTGCAAGACGGAGCCTCTGCTGCTGCCTAGGAAATAGCTCTGTGTGATGGAAAACCTTTTATCACCAGGAAAAAATAAAAACTGTAGAAAGGTTATACTAAAGAAGCTTGAGGTGGTAAGGCAGAGCAAACCAGACTGCTGGTGTGAGGATTATAGTCTGGCCACTTAGGTATTTGCATTCCAAAATCATATATTGCATTTTTTTTCTGCCTTGACTTAGATAAGTTATTAGTATACAAACTGATCAAACTGTGTGATTTACTTATTACAGAGGCTGGCCAGCGTGCAGTGCATAAGAGGAGCAGCTCAGAAATAATCATGGCCAATGCTGATATGCTTTGTTTACCTGTTTCAACTCAAGATTTTTGCAGAAATTTTGTGTGTGCTGATGTAATTAGAGGCTCACTGAGGTAGCTGGGCTATCTGAATGTTTTCAGCTGGACATTTCTACACCTAAGAGCTGCACCCAGTAGATTTATGGCTTTTTAATTGTGGTTTTTGACATAGGACTTACTTCCTGAGCATCTGAAGAGCTGCTTTTATTTTTAGCATTAATTGCTGAATAATAGGACAGATGTGCAGAACAGTAAAGCTGAACAAGAAAAGCCATTTGTTGAATAATTAAGAAAATGATCTAAAATTGTTAAAGTTTCTCCTCCAGTCTCTTTCCTTAGATGCACTGTTTTTCATTGAAGTATAAAGATTCAGGAAATACTAACTAGCAAGTAGCAAAATGATCTTGCAGAGGAAGGACTCGCTAACTTTGTTCTCAGAGACTTGGCACAAGGTAGTTCTGAGTTAGGCAGAAGATAAAAGAGAGGTTATGAAGATGATAGATTCTTTTTCATATTTATTTGCTGAAAATCATTGAGAAATACCCGTAAACTCTTCCCTGTGGAAATAAAGAGCCGATTTCTCTCAGCTAAAGGAATGGTTTGAAACTTTTTGTTTTTCTTCCAAATCCCATCTGTTTTTTGCTCAGCCCTCTTGGCAGTTACAGGCTCTTATTCACCTGTTAGCAGAAAAGCATCTTATCTGTCCATTCTCCTTCGTGCCACGGCCAACACGAGGGTGTGACTCAGAGGTGTGTGGTGAGTTCTCGAGTCTCTCTAACGGGATTGGCAGTCAGTGGGACCCAGATTTCATTCAGTGTTCCCCACAAAACAGAGAGTCTAGCCTCTGGGTTTAAATAGGTACCAAGAAATCTTGTCCCAGTTTTTATTCCAGTATTGTAGACCTTTGGGGATTGATCCAAAGCCTCTCCTATACATTTTCGCTGTGCATTTGGTATGAAGGGGATGAGTTGTGAAATACTAGTAAGGGATTAGGATGGAGAAATTCCATTTGATTTAATGGTTCAGGACATTTCTGTTGAGTAGCTGAAATGTGTTAAAACTAGGACATTTAATAAGTAGGCATTTAAATTAGATGTTAAGGTGTTAAGAGGTATTGAAACATCTTGGATTCATTACTTTTTGGTAGAGTGGCTGTGAAACATTTAAACTTTGAGATTCTTTACTTGATGTATTTTTCTGACGGATCACCCAGGGCTTTTAAACAAGGGCATAGTAATGTTAGGAACAACTAATTTTCCATGGTCCCTTGTTGAAGTTTCTCAGAGCGGCTGAAAGGTGCTGTATTTACACTGGCTCAAGTACACATCAGCAGGGAGAGGGAAATGAAAAGGATTTACTGTATAGTAGTTTATCAAAGGTCAAATATATAAAACAAATTCCTTTCTATTTCAAGTAGACAGAAATAATCCAGGTAGTAGACTGAACTTTCTTGTACCAAAAGACAAGAAAGACTTTTTCTTCATGTAAAAGAAATAAAAATGTCAGTGGGAGGCAGGGGAAGAATTTTTTTCTGAAAAAAAGCCCCAAACCCGATAAAAATTAGCCTGGTATATAAATAAATTTGCTTGTTAACTGTGTAGAAATTTTCTTTAGTATAATCTTATTTACTTCTATTTTGTTTTGTAGACCAGGGAAAAGAATAAGTTGTGCTACTCCTGTGTTACTGCTTCACTGGAACGTTTCATTGACATGGAGCTGTGGCACTACATTTCCATTCCCTCTTGACAATTCAGAGCAGGAGTGAATACCTTCTTTGGAATTGAAAATTAAACATTAACATTAAACACAGGAAAAGCCACTGGCTAATGGTGAAACTAGTCTCCCAGGCTTGTTTTGGCCATGTTGGGCTGGGACCCACATTGGGCTGGGCTTGGATTGTCCTGGGACCAGTTAATGAATTGCCCACGCCTGGGCTCCCCCATGTGCAGTCTGCTGTGTGGCCTTATCAAACAGCCAGTGCTGATCGTGGCTGGACATCTAACGTGTGAGTGCAAACTCTTCCTTGGCACTGGCACACAAACTCTGCCAGTCTGGAATAACAATATAATTTTTTTAAAAGCTGTATAATCTTATGATGTTCTTATGGTAATCTTATGTTAGTAACAATGTCAGTTATCTTATGTTAGTAACAGTGCTCAAGCTGTGAGGATTCAAATTTAATGTTTTGAAGAGAAAGCCAGTCAGATAGAGACAAGTAAGATTATTCAGCCCAAATGTAGCACTGTATCATTGTATTAGTACATTTGGACATAGATAGAGGCACTAGAACTTCAAATTCTCCTAAAAATCCACCAAAAATGCATTATGGTGATGAAAGGTTTATTTGACATTTATTGCTGTACATGTTAATGATGTGCACAGTCCCTGAGTGAGTTACCCTGTACATTCATGTGGAAAATTGTGTTTATTCCCCATGCTTTGATGTGACAGTGAGCTGCTACTGGAAGCTGAAGACTGCATCCACCAGCTCTGCCACCCTGATTGTGCACGAAGATCACCCAGATGTACACGCATGCTCATTTATTCTCCTTCAGCCCTTAAGACTGTGCAAATAAATACAAATATTAACAGCACAAACATATCCAAACGCTCAGCCTGACATTCCCTCACTTATAGTAGGAGAAAGCTTAGGATTTTATGGATATGTCAAAGCTCCCAAAGTCTCTAGAGTCTAAGGCCAAAAGTCTCTAAAAACTATCAAATAACGCGTCTGGATGCAAGAAGCCTCCATCCCATATGAGATTGGTGCTGGGTTTAGGGCTGGGTGTTTTTTTTTAAATTTTTTCTTTTGCTACTTTGCTGGTGTAGATTTAGTGCCCATTATATGTATGATGTTCAGTCCCATGTTCAGTGAAAACCTCAAAGGACAGAATTTGGGCAAGGAGCTAGGAACTTAAATGAAATAACAACCCCCAGAACTTTTCACAGGTAATAGTTTGAGGGGAAGAAGTGCACTTTTCTTATTGAAGGCAACCTGACTTTCTGTTCCCTGATTATTTTTCTTCTCGGAGTACACGTGTTAGAGCTGCTTAGGGTCAGTATTCTCTGTGTGGCTCGGATCAGTCTTTCAGCTCAGAAAGCAATTACTCCTTTCATTTTGTTCGGGATATCGCTGCTGCTGGCAAGGAATGAAGTTCAGACTGGCCACGTGGAATGACTTGAAGGTCCAGACTTCAGCTGAAATCTCCTGACTGGTTCTGGGCAGAGGGATTTAGCAGTAGGGATGGCATTTTGTGGCTGCTATTGAGCCAAGGTGTCCCACCTGCCTGGGATGGCTACTCTGAAATGCAGGTGGGTAAGGCAGCTGCTTGCAGGGACACACGAGTGTGTGCATCTTCACAGAAACAGCTTTTAAAGTGGTTTCTGGGAGGGGAAAGAATGTTTTGCAGCTTGGTGTTAGCTTCAAGAAATGTGGGTGAATGGCTCTCCAGGCGTGAAGTTTTAATACTGACTTGATCCACTGCAGGGGAATATGCAAAAGCCCAGCGTGGGTGGATTGACAGCTATTTATTTCAGGAGCTAAAATATGAATCTCAAATATTTGTCAGATGTTTTGCCCCATTCTTGGTGAAGAGATACTGTTTAATCAATAAAAATGAATAATTTAAATTCAATATCTTCCTGTCACTATCAATAATACTTTTGTGAGTGATGTATTACTATTGTAATTCAATTTGTCAGACACCACCAGTTTTACATGACAGTTTGTTAAAATTTTAAACCTAATTTACTATAGGCAGTTGACTCGGGCTGTTTGAATTACATTGATGTTTTATCTTAAAAACATTGATTTTCCTAAAAGTACGTTTTCTGTCTTTGTGTTTATTGCATTAATAATCAGGGAGAGGAAAACTAGTGGGAAGGCGTGGGCAGAGTTGGAGTTTCATCCCCCACCACCTAAGCTGGTTTTGTCAAAGTAAGGAGAGTTTTGTGAATTACTTTCCACAGAGATGTTTGGACCTGATGTTTGGACCCTTTCCCCCATTTATTCTCTCTCCATTTGTAGTATTTTATGTTCTTTTGGTTGCTGACTTTCAGCTGCTCCTCTTTTCAACCTTGCACCTCTGTGTTCCTCTGTTACTGGATTTGAGGGGACTACACTTGCTCTGCAAATTGGGTTCATCCTGTATGGATCTCTTCTATTTTGCAGAGGTGCTTGGATGAATACAGCCCACCATGCGTTCAAAAAATAAAATGGGTGATCAGCAGAAGATGACAGAGCTCTCAACTAGTACTCAGGCACTTGGGGAAAACAGATTCTGTTTAAAGGCATTGTGAATAATAAGTATTTCATGCAGATAGCCACCTTTTGAAAGTGAAACTTAACCTCCTAAATAATTTAGTCAAAATGACTGATGTTTTCGTGCATGGTATAGAAAGGAATAATAAAATGATTATAGTAATCCTGATAAGAAGGTGGGGACAAAACATGGCAGTCAGCAGCTGACTCCTCCTAAGAAAGGAAAAGGCACAGTGTGACTGATGGAGTTGTCTTTTGAGGATTTACAGCATGTGATGGCTCCTGATGACTTCTTTCCCCCCCTCACTTCTGGAGCCATAATGTAATCTGAGTAATTTCATCCTGGGAAAGGAAAGTGGAGAGTAGCAATTTGATGGCTGCAGTGATGCTCTGGGGCAGGCTGTTTGATAGCAACGTGCTTTGTATCTTTGCATGGGAATGGGCATGCTGGGAGACTTTCAGGCCCTATGGAAGGCCAGCACAAGGTCTGTGCACCACTAAGATTGCTCTGGGCTAATTTTTTCCCACATGTAGGTGGTTCTTGCTCCCTCTCTGCTGGGGTAAATTTCCTTGGCCGCATTCTTGCAGAAATATTCTCCCTGGGAAGTTGAATGTTCCAGCTCTAAACTAGAAACATTTTTGTGTATTAGTTTTACACCAGGAAAAATGACTGGACAGAGTCCCATGGATCTTATTTTGCCATAAACATAATTTCATTGTTTGGCTTGATGTTTAGGGATAAAGGCCAGCAAAAACAGTGGGAAATGGGTGAAATGAGCATATGCCTGTGCTTTCCATATTGCATCCTTGCTTATTATGTATGTGCACTGTTTCTTTGTGCCAGAGCAAACTGGAGCATTATCCATGCACCAGAATCCCGGTGGACAAAGTGATGGTGATTGCCCAAGAGAAGACACAGACTGGGGCATGAACCAACTGATGGGCGCAGTCCTGACAGCACAGGGGAGGCACAGGCTGAGATCAGCCACAAGTGATTCGCTTGCTGTGAGGCTCTTTGTTGCTGCTGAAGAATTTAAAAAATGGACTGGGAAGAACGAGGTGGGGGCTCTGGGATGGTTTTCTGGGTGGTGTCTGCAGAGTGCAAGGGTCAGCGTGGGAGGAAGGTCTTTGCACAGGTAGCAGGTGGCCTGTGACACAGAGGGGAAAGGGGTGAGTGTTGAGTGTCGGTAACCTCTGCAGAGTCAAAGCAGTGGGTTAGGAAAATGCTTGCTGCTATAGTCTGCTGAGTGGATTTGAGCAAAGATGCAAAAGAAAAGGTGTTTCATGGGTTGTCTCACACACCTTTGACAGCTCCTGCTCGTATGTGACTTTGGAGGGGCATCTCCAGACACTGGTGGTCTGTGCTGTGCCTGGGAGTGAAGCGGAAGGGAAGAGGCAGAGGTTATCTGGCTCCAGGTTGTGCATGACACTGTGGAGATGGATGTGCTGCACGCCTGCAGAAATTCCAGCCCCACCTACAGCTGTGAGGGCTGACAGTCAGAGAACTGCTTCTGAAGATGGCAAAATTTTAGATGTTGGCAGCTGCCCATTTGGTTTCTGTGCTGAGTACTGAGGGCAACATTAGCCCCCAGCCTTCCTCCTGAGAACTTAGCAGCAGCTACATTTTATTCTTTTTGTCATACCACAGTCATTTTCACAGCATTCCACTGTAGCTACACAAAGAGTGGATTACGAGTTCAAGTGCAGGGAAAAAAATAGCAGCAGCAGGAACAACTGAACTTTTTGAAAAAGAAAGATGCTATTTTTCATGCAAATGTTGTTAGTACTGAAGAGTGAGGGAAAGGAAAAACAGAACATATATCACGCAGAGGCAAAATTGTTTCAAAATAGGAAATTTTTCATAGGTTGCCAGGAGGTGTTGGCTGCTGTTTATAGTGGCTTGGTGAAGTACTGGGAGCCACTGCAGAGAGTGCAAGCCCAGGACTGAGCCATATCAGTGTCCAGCACAGGGTGTCTAATTGTCACATCCTGAGGAGCACATGTAACTACTGTCAGGTGACCAACATGAAGAAAAGGAATAATAAAATCCACATGTGTAATGAAAGCTTGAGTTTAATTTCAGAGTATGATTTTCAGTAGATGCTTTATTCTGAAAAAGGATGAAAACTGTTCACTGTCTGTAGCAAGAGTATATTAAGACAAGGATGACTAAGGGCTTGACTTGCCCTGTAAGTCAGGGACAATAATGAGTATTTCACTGTTGTCAGATTTTATATGAGTGAATTCATTTTTTCGCTTCTTGTTTCAGCACAATTGAAAGATTCTGGCCTGGGGGCTTGTGGGGGATTGAGATTCTCTGTTTGCAAGGCACAGTGGAAATAAGAGGTGAGGCTCCACTCAGGCCCTTCAACAATACCTTTACTGGAGCACTAAGAGCTGCACCTGGTTTGGTTTTTTTTGTTTGTTGAATTGACCATGGGTGGAGGTAGGACCAGGAAGTGAAAACTCAACCTGTCATTAAGCAGTTTAAATAGTACTAGTCAGTGTTCTGCAAAAACTTAATTAGCTGAAGTTGCCCATTTTGATGTGTTCTTGTAGAATTTGCTTTTAGAGTACGATTATTTCAGTGGTATTAGGAATCTAACCCAGAAAGGAACTTTTATGAGGCCTTTGGAAGAGTCTGCTGTACATTTTTGTATCTAAAAACCTTTGTATGTCTGGCCCTGCTGGAAAAAGCAGCGCTTCATGTTAGGAGCAGCTGAAGAAACACTACAGAGGTTGCTGTGGATGTATTTGTAATCAGAATTTTTTCTGATGTTATTAGTAAATTTGAAATGTAAATATCTTACCAGTTTTATTAATTACTTTGCAATTTAATATGGGTAGGATTTATTGCTATGTTTTGTGACCTGTGATTTATTTGGTTTACTGTAGCATGCCTAATAGATCTCATGGTGTAGTGCAAGAAAGAGCACATGTTGCTATAGTAATTATATGCCCAAATCTCTAAATCTCCCAGTCTTATTCATTAACTTCTAAGGTTTCTACTGCAGGTCTTACTGGTATATACATGAAAGACACCAAGTCAAATTCATTCCAGAATTAAAGCTGCTGAAGCCCCAAGGCATCCTCATCGCTACGGAGTCCTGATACAGTGCCAGAAATGCTGTGGCTGAGAGATTTCTTGCTAGGGGCTCAAACCAGTATTTGGAATAGGCCCTTTCAAGCACCTCTTTAGATCAACAAACCTCTCTGGCAAATGTTGCATCTCAAAAGAGTCTTAACAGCACTTTAACTTTTGCCCAAGGAGAACAAGATTTGGTCTTTACATGACTGCAGCCAAGCCGCCCTCACACAAGTGCTAATGCCCAAAGCTGCTCCACTGCAAGCTCTGTAACTGGCCCTGGGTTTCTCCATTGCTCTTCTGTGCCCCACGATGAAAGTTCTGGGGTACCACGAATGCAGTGAAGGATGCTGTAACTTACAGCAGCAAAGGTGGGTGCTGTCTGTGGGGTATGTCCTTCCAGCAGCTGTGGTCTGGGAGGGCAGGGTCTCAGACACTGCATGGCCAGTTTGGGCTGTTAAGAAAGCCAAGATATGCCCAAAGGAACTCAGTTTCATAATTCAATCTAACACCAAGCAAGGACCTGGAACCCATTTTTTCTATGACTTCTCTCATTGTGCATAGGATGGGTAGCAGAGAGGCCCTCCCCATTAGAAAGGTGTCCTGTGCTGAAATAAATGTTTTTCAAGTGCATCATCTTTGCTTTAGAAACCGTGGATGAAGGATAAATACACTGATCTACCTGTCTCCCCGGCTTCAGCAGGTGTGTGAGCAATGCTTTGCAGAGGAGATAAGACAGAAAGCCTTTAAGAGCCACATAAACCTAAAACTGGCCCCTGCTTTATTGTGCTCCTTGTACTTTTATGTAGCCAATTCTAGAAATTTTCCAACCTCTGTGTCTGAAGTAATAAAGTTAAAGCGTGTGTTTTGGGGAATCCAGATGGAAGCTTACTTGTCAGGCTGCAAAAGCCAAAGAGAATTAGGAATTAAATGCTCCATAATTTTTTCCCCTCATTGGAATGTTTACAGGGTGTAAAAGGTGCATTTAGTGTGTGAGACAGTGATGTGAGGGAAAGCTTTCTCTGACAACTTTCTTTACCTCCCATAGTGCCCCTCTTTTATTTGGAAGGAACAATGCCAACTGATAATGAACTACTTTCTATTCAAGGCTTCAAGTCAAATATTCGTTCCTCATTAATAATTCAATGTGACAAATTTATTACCTTGAAGGTGCTGTGAGGCAATTAGACAATGGGAAATTGTGTCTTCCTTTCAGCCCACTTAATTGGCTTTCAAGTGTGACATTCATCAAAACCTTGACTTTTCATGTAAACTTTCCGTTATGCAAGGCATGGCTCTGACACTGGAACTACAAGCATTTGGCAAAATTCACCTGGGGGGTAACTTCACAGGTTTTTCTTTAACAGCAAAGAGAATGTGAAGGACAGTGTGTGAGAGAGTCCAAGAAGCTTTATTTAAAATCAGCAGAGAAATTATCATCACAGTAATTTTCACATGGTAAAATGGCCTGTACTTGCAATGTAATTTTAGGAGTTAGGGCTGTTTGCTTTCTCTCTCAAGGAGTGTTACAAAATTGCCAATAAAATTAACATCTTTATCCTTTCTTTCCCACTTTTTATGTATTGTTTGGGATGTAATAGAATGAATTGGTTTTAAATATAATCTTTTGTACTCCAGGTATTTTAAAACACTTCACAGAGTAATGATATGTTGTTAAACAGTGATAGAAAAGAGATTACCTTTCTAATAAGGACCTTGGGCAAAGAAATCATTTGAACACTGGATTTCATATTCTTGAACTTCATTTCTAATGTGACTGCCTTCAGTGTTGACCTTTAAAAGACTGCCATATGAGCTCTTGAGTCTGAGGAGCAGCTTTGAGTACAGTAATTTATTTTGCAGCAGTTGCATGTATGTTTTCCATTTCTGACATTCAACCTGAGTTTTTGTTATTTACGTGGCTTTTTTTTTTTGTATCCTGTAACTTATACATGGCTGCAGTCTTTCAAGGACACCCTTAAAAATGAAGTTGTTAGTTTTAAAGGTCTGATTTGTCCTTGTAAACTTACACACAGCTGAAAATAGAACAAGTTGTCTTAAGGATGTGCAAAATTAATCAATTTTTTGATTCTCTCACTTGATGATAATGAATTTGATTTCTTGAAAATGCACATCACAAGCATCTTCTTCCATCTACATGCTTTTAAAACATGCATGTGCTTTTAAAAAGCCAATAAAAAACTTAGATTTGTCACTCTGTGGATTTCTCTGTTAGCATGTATTCATCCTTTCATGTTCTGTTCTTTCTCTCCTTGAAATGCTGAAGCACTACAATGGACTTTTCCAGCTACGAGTTGAATGTTGTTGATGCGTGGAAGGATTGTAGCTCCATGTCTGATCACCATCTAGAAGGTGAGTGGGATGAAGGAGGACGGAGAACAGGACTCTCAAGTAGAGGCTGTGCCTTGTTGCTACTGCACTGGCCTTTGCCCTGCTGAAGCTGCTGGTCCTTTTCACCCTCCACATTCCCATCAACAAATGTTTGGGGTTTTCTTAAACACTATTTCTTGCCAAGTTAATGCAGAGGAAGCAGCTGTGTCTGAACGCTCCCAGCTAGCTCACTGGCCTGCAGGGGAATAACAGCCTGGATGAGGAACTGGTTAGATGAAGGGATTTTTATCTTCAGACAGCAGTCAACTCTACCTTTCAGACAAAACAGAGATGGAAAGGAACTGAAAACATCTGTTCCTTTGATGATATTTGATCCAGCACCCAACAGCATAAATGAGATTCTACTCATGCCAAAGAGGCATGCAAAAGAAAGTAGACACAGTCAATTGTAAAGATGATCTTGTTAAGATTCCCTGGAGAAGTTAAGTCCACTGGGATATCCTGTTTGCAATTATTTGCTATGAATAGAGTTTCAATAAAATGAGGTGTATTTCTTTTTATAGATATACAGTTCATGTTTTTCAGGCTTCTTTCTGCATGCAAACAGTCCAAATTTAGTATGACCAATTATTGTTTAGCTTTCCTGACCTTTGCAGAGACATCACCACCTATACAAGTTTTTTGTGAGCATCAAAAATCATGGAGATAAGCAGTCCTAGAATACATTTTTGCTTACCATGCACACATACCATTATTCATACAGGCAAAATTATTAGTCTCAGTAACATCTGGATAGAATGGAGATAATAGGAGTTCATGATTGAAAGGCACAAGGCTTACTCATTTTTAAGGGCATTTTTTTTGATTATAACTTGTTAATGACTAGAAGAGAGATTGTATTGTGTTAAAATTATGATTTCATTAAAAAAATGCAAAGTCTGAAACAAAGTGGTCCATAAGGATAGTACTGACTTCAGGGGGAGCTTAACATTCAAGACATATGTTATTATATTTGGAAATCTAATTTAGGCTCCAGACCGGAACAGTTAGGCATGTCTTCAGATTTTACTACTTCTATGGTGATATTTACTATCAAAATAGTCATATTGATGGATCAGAACTTTACTGAGACAATGGCCTAATTTAATTTGTATTCTAAGAGAAGAGCATTATACTCTTTAGAACATGGAGCTGTACACCTGCATATCTGGCAGGTGTAACAATGCATTACCAGACCCCTGAGTACTTGCTGGTATTATATTCTACTGGAGTGAAAATGAGGTAGTAGATTTGCAGGAGAAAGCCTATAAATTTATTACTTTAACACAGTATTTTATTTATATGGATCCAGGTTTTTTTCTTAGTGAGGCCAGTGAAAATCTGGAGTAACTGCATTGTCTTTAATGAAGGTACTGCATATCCAGAGACATTAAACAATCACCAGAACAGAAAAGATGCTGGAAATATTGACAGGTTCATTGGGAAGCGCCCAGCCCAGCACGGCTGGTAGGTTACTGTGCAGCATTTTGGTGTTTGGAAGGTGGATGGGGTCAGAGCTG
The DNA here is from genome assembly GCA_013389985.1 of Dryoscopus gambensis. Lineage (NCBI taxonomy): Eukaryota > Metazoa > Chordata > Aves > Passeriformes > Malaconotidae > Dryoscopus > Dryoscopus gambensis. The sequence goes on along the minus strand of WEIT01023907.1, from coordinate 222,451 downwards.
GTGACATTAATATCTTGAGAGCAACTTTCTGACTTGACAACCCTGAAGTTGTTGAAATTGCTTTTTCAGGCTGAACGGAAACTTTTATAATATTCAGGTACTTTGGCAGGTAGATTGAGGAGAGCAGGTGTTTGAAGTGCCTGTTTATGTGTTTTGGAGGAATGGTGTGGGTTTTAGTGACTTGGATATCCATGTGTCCTTACGAACCTTGATAATCCACTTCATGCCTCTGACAGCTGAAGTAGGTACAATGTTCCACCTAAATTCTTGGCTTAATGCCTGGCTAGATCTAAACCTATATGATTTGTTTACCAGCTATTTGTGCTATACACTTTAGGTAGTGCTGCCAAGTATCTAAAAAGTTCTCAGAATAATACCTTGTGTTCCATCAAGAGACCTCAAAACATTCCTTGCTTAGGCAGGTGTTACTTACCCTACCTCCTCCAACACAGCATCAGAGAGGTAGGTATTATTGACTACATATGTTCTGAACATGCAGCATTAGTTAATATGCATAGCCTGGATGAGGTCTTGTTTTGCTTTGGGAGCAGGATTGAGGCATCCCTGGATTGGGTTGGACTGGAGCTGGTGCTTTGCCTTGGCTGTGTTTCCCTGGGAGCCAAGTCATTTGCCCACAGTGATATAAAAACCCTCTACAAGAAAAAGGATCTTTGTCTCCTAGTCTGTTCCAGATGATCCTTTCCTACATTTGTAGGAGCTTTTCTATTTGTTTTTATTGCTTAGCAAACCTATTATGGAACTGATGAAGAGAATTTCAGACTGTCAGAACATTTGTTAATAAAAAATAAATATAACTCAGTTTTTCAATAGGAGCATGAAATTTAGCCTGATAGAGAATGAAAATGACAAGGAAAATATTTATAATAATTCTCACACTTACAACAGCTTATTTTTCTTTTGTTAAAAACGTCTTACTAAACACTCATTTTCTAAAGCTTTAGTCAAATTGAACCATGATTAACATGTCAAAATCAATCTTCTTCCTTTCTTTCCTTTCAAGTCAATCAAAAATGTTCTATTGTCAACAAGAGAAGGGGCAAAAATGAAGGTCAACATTGCATCAGTCTTTTCAAAAAGCTCTGCATTGTAAATTATTTAGGGCTCAAATCAATCCATTTTTTCTTTTCAGTGGTTGGACAATAAAAACAAGATTTACTGCGGCAAGTGAGTAATAAAAAAAGAATTAACAGAAAACAAACAAAAAGCCGTTCACTTGGCAACCTTCTGCGTTAATCAAAACCTGAAGACTAAACTGAAAGATCAATATTTGGCTTCAAGATGAAACATAGCAAAGCTTCCATTAAAAAAAAAATTGGAATAAAAAGAAACATAGGCTGTGTTAATCGAAAAGAGGCAAATACAAAAATCCATATAGTCTTTTGGTTATCTGTGATAAAATGGCCTCATTGGAGCTTGACAAATTACAGTATTTTTATGCACATATCAAAGTTCAACTTGATTGTCTCATATGGGGGAAAACACCATCTGTCTGTATTCTAGAAATAATCTGCATAATTGACTTCCAAACAAGCCTCAAAGAAACAGGCATTTATCACCTTAATTGTGACAGGCAGAATGTGTGTCCCTGCTATTTTATCAGGATAATAGTAATAGCACTGTGGATACCTGGTATCTTGTGTTGCCCTATTTTTTTTTCAATTTGTGTGGGTGGGAACTGGATCCTTCAAATTACAACTACTTTGACAAATTACAGAGGAGGCAGAATCACCTAGGACAAAAAATAGCAGAGTGAGACACCACCAAAGGTGGGGCTTGTGTGCAGGACTTAAGGTACTTAAGGGCTTGCTGGAATTTGGAGAGGAGAGCACAGACTATTGCAGGAAATTGAGGGGACAGCTCGAACACCATAGGCAGATCCACAACGTGCATATAAAATCCAGTTATGAGGGAATCTGTTTGGGTTTTAAACCCAGAGGTGCAAACTCAAATTCAGTGCAGTGACATGCCAACAGCAAGCTTTGGCCTCCAAGCTGAAGCCTCCTGGAGAGTCTTATTTGGCTTTCTTCGTGGCTGAAGAATTTTGTTCTTATAAACCAGCAGCAGAGGCAACTCCAGAATTTGAAACCAATCAAGTCAGATTGATGGAGTAATGGAAAATATTTAAAATTGACCAGTAGGTAGAAATCTTGACACCAGTACCTGAAAACACCGGGATGCAGTGGATGTTATAACTTCCCTGCTGCATGAGTACCTAAGCGCCTCACTCCATAAAATTTTGTAATAACAACTCCTTTATGACTTACACCTGGTTATAACATAAAGGATTGATTAGGTCTTGAATCTTACAAGGAGGGTAGACAGCATTTAAAATATATAGCCTAACAATATATTTTCACAAGATGAGCCAACATATTCTCCTGTAAAGTCAAGCTGGCAAACACGGCTGCGGCTCAGAGCAGTAAATAAGGGGATCCGGCCATGGCTGGGCACGCTCATGTCCTCCAGGCCATGTGTCTCCTCTTCGTAGCCAGGGATGAATTACAAGAATGAATAGTAACTCTTCCCACCATGCTTGATTTTATTTATTCTTTTGGTCCCCTGCTGAAGAATTGCAAGGAAAATAGCCCACTCTCCCCCCACCCTCCATTTGGCAAGTTTATGTTAATGTGGCCCAGTATTTACAAGTGGGGCATAAACAACTGACAATTTTATGTTGCTAATAAACAAAGTTTTTTGTAAGCAAAATGTTCTTGCATTATATTCAGAAATCCAATTTGGAGAAACGCACTTGCGTGTAGGAAATAGCAGAGTTGTTGTGTAAATCTGAGCTGAAATACTGGGTATTGTATGCACACACCACATTAAAGAAATTACTGAGAGAAATAAAATCAGCACCCGTAAGCACGGCTGGAGGTGATGTTTCCAGTGGTGTGGACTAGTTAATGCAGCCTTCTGGGGAGAGGATAACAACGAGGTGGACAAAAGTATGATGATATCATAAAAATCAGTTAGAAGACCTGGAAGCTGGTCTTCTCCATATCAGAGGGATTTTATTTTTCCTTTTACTAAATGCTGAGTTTAATTTATGGCATCACATCTATTTGGAAAAATTTAATATTTTAATTAGTTTTTATGCATGGCACTTCTGTAAATGTAAATTATTTCTTCGTGCATTGTGTTTTAACATGAAGGTGGAAGGAAAAAACAGAAGAGGAATGCTTTAGTGTGTCATTTTTGGGTTTATGTATTTATACGTGTGTGCCCCTTTGTGCTATATATATATGTTACACAAATCTAAAACGGTGTGCTCTGTCTGTAATTCCTCCAAAGTTTCTCCCCAGCAGTCCATGTGCCCTGTTTCCTATCGTAAAATTGTAACACTTCCATCCATTCTGGATTTCCTTTACATCTTGCAATGCCCTGAGGCATCAGAAATTAGTTTTTATGTATTTTGGAAGAGTTTATGCTTCATCTGCATGCAAGAGAATCTACTTGCTACACAGACAAGAAGACTGCCTTTATTGTGTCAGGCTTCCTCAGCGAAGTCTGATCTGATCCTTGAGCAGTTAAGTGCCCTTGCATCTACTCCTCCACTTTGAGCACAGGGCACTTGTGGAGGTCTCCAGGCCCCAAAACCTGCTGTTGTCATCTGGTCCCTCTGTGTCGAAGAGGCTCTGTGGCCCTGCTGTCATCCCCTTTCAGGGTAAGGGCACCTTAGAGGGTGCCCCAGGCACCAGGGACACACTCCTTGGGGTCGGTCCCTCTGAGCTTGTGATGAGGACCAGCCTCAAAATTTTTTTACAAACTCCCTGGAAGCAGGAGTGTGGCTGCTCTGTCACTAGCCCAGGCCAAGGAGAGGGGACATAGGTCTCTTTGCCAGGTGTGGGCCACAAAACCCTGAGAAAAACCCAAGCAGGATTTGCCACTTCCTGCAGCAACTGCAGACATGTGGTTAATAAAATACTCTGTGTTAGTTTAACGACTGGGGATCATCTGAGGCTTGCCTTGCCTTGCCTTGAAACTGTGCCTCACTCTGTGCGAGCTCCTCTGAAATATATATAGTGCACTGCTGGTGCCCAACAAATGAGATCTGAGCTTTTTTTTTGTTTTATGGGGCTCCTTGTTGTTTTATGTTTGCTTGGTAGTGTTGGAGATAGTCCTGTTTGTAGCTTCTGCTGTGTTAGTGGAAGAGCCCATCTGAACCCAGACTGCTGCTTTTTCTGTAATAAAAAGAAAAAACCCCTTAAATTAGCCTTTCACTTTACAGCCAAAAACTTTGAAACCTGTTTTTGTTGTGACATTTTTCCTTGCTGCGGAAACTTAAAAGTTACTATGCTTTGATTGGCCTACTGCAGGTTGTATGATTTTCAGGGAAGGGCTCTGTCAGTTTTTTATTTGTTTTTAGAGCACTCTGTACACCTTAAGTATAGTTTAAATAATGCTAATAATAAATAGAAATATGCCATTTGACCCAGATGACTTTTCTTTATTACAATTGCTACCTAAAGGGCTATATATCCATTTCACACATTGAACATATGGGAAATGATGTTATTTTTTCTCTATGTTTTGTGGTTTAATGTTGTTTTTGTTTTGCAATAAATCTGTAGAACCCCTCTAGGCTTTTTTTCAGATTGCTTTAAAATAATTTCCAAGTGTGTAGTCATTTGTTACAGAATAATGTTTGTTTAATTTGTAAATGTAGGTGCCTGAGGATTCCCATTTCTGCATATTGGTGGAAGAGTGAGACTGTGAGGCACAAATATCTACTTCAGTGCCACTTGAGTGTTCAAATGGGGACAGAATATAGTAATTTATGTACTGGCATTTGGAAGACAACTTGCATGGGGCTAAATCTGTCCTAGCTCTTGTCTGGCAACACCACTGTAATAGATGGCATGGTGAGGAATGTGAATCAAATGATGTTTTATTTCCTTTGTATGATATAACTCTTATATAAGAGCCTGGATCCATAGCTCCACACTGTGCTTTCAGACTTCCATTTATTTTTCTAACCCATTTCAGTCTGTTCACTGATGTCACTGTGTTAGTGATGCAGTACTTTGCTTCTGTCTCTCTTGGTTTAGCTTTACCTTTCCAACCTAGCTGGAGTTATCGCCCTTGCTCCTTCAGAAAACATAAATCCTCAGCTGGCCTCAAAATTCTAATCTATACAAGTAAGGTGCACACTCGTTTTCCTCTGTAGGGAATCATATTCAATGAAGTTTGTGGTTAAGATTCGGTAAGGCATGCAAATAACACAGAACATGCCACTGAAGTGCTAAATGCTACAGGTCTTTTTTAAAAATCAATTTCAGTGCTCCTTTTGTCAAGTTATCCTAATCCTGCCAAATTCTGAGTGGCTTTGAAGCTTACATACATCTCATTGATATTAATGAGAGATTGTGGCACACTGTGTAGTGAAAAAAAAGGTTCGTAATGCTCAGAACACTGAATCATTACAATAAAATTAGAACAAAAATATATGAGGTAACTAAGAACAAACATCTCTATTAAGCACCACATTGTCTTCAGAGATCTTCCCAAAGTATCTGAAATACAGAAGATGTAATTTCCTACAACCCAAGTAAGACTTCAGCTTCATGAAGGCAATCTTTAGTTTGAATCAAGTTGATCCTAGTGAGTAAATGCTGGAACCCCTAATGACATGCAGTTTATTCCATTTTATTTGCTACAGATTCTTCACCTGGTCTCTGCAGTTTACCCACTGACACTGGAATAATTTACTACTGAGTCCAGAATATACTGTTGAGACATGCAGGATGTAAGTTAGAGAGAATGTGTTTATGTGATTCCACATTGTTGCTGTGACCCCTGCCTATCTCTCTGCCGGCCAGCGATGGCAGGAGTCAAGGGGCAACATTCCCTGTGGGTCCGTAGAAGGAAGGGGGCTGCAGCAGATTATCAGGGCTTCCACAGAGTCTCTGGGCTACACCTTCGCAGGCAGCAGCAAGCCGTAAGAGAAACACAGTATTGTTCTTGATGGTGAAGTCAGGAGCAGTTTATTTCAGGATCCAGCCCTGGCAAAGGGGGGAAGGGGGGAAGGGAGAGGGAAGGGGAAAGGGGGAAGGGGAAGGAATCCAAAAGCAGAAAGAGACCCTCGTGCTTCGCAGCACTCCCTTACCACAGTTTCAAAAGTCCCGCGGGCCCAAGGCTTGAGCCAATGAAAGGCTCATGGGGAAGGGATCAAAGGCCGGGTTACACCTTAGGAATACACCATACATTTTTGGAAAGGGGGAAACAGAACAAACCATTCAAAGGAAAATACATAACCTCACACCACATGTCAAATTACATGGTAGGATCATGTAATTAGAAGTATTAGCCTTGTATGAATTCAGTGTCTCATTTTTTCCAGGCAAAAAAACTTTAAAGAACATAAGATTAAAACGCTTCTGTGGCAGTGTTTGTTACATGTCTGTTGATGCATGGTTGCTGCTTCCGCTGGTGGAAGTCCTCTTGTTGACATCTAGCCAGAGTTTCTCTTCCCAGCTGTTTGCTTGCCATGTCAGTCTTACAAATTCTGGTACCACCACTGTTCACTGTTGGCAACAGAATAAAACATACTATCTGCTATGTCTCTATTGCAAGAATTACTGCTCTTTCCCTTGTTTCAGTGACATTGTTAACAGATGCCACTCTGTTTTGGGTGGCTGTTCTAGTTGAGACTGAATATTTTTGATCTCTAAAGCCTTTCAATTCCGTAGTAATTCTGCAATTTAAATAGCAGGCAATAAGAAGTTCAAAGCCCTGTTATTTCAAGTTTATATGCAGCAGTATATGCTTTTAATGCTTGAAAAGCCATTGGGTCTTGGATGTGAAATGAATAAAATAATTCACGATGCTTGGCTGGGGGTGTTCACAAAATGTCAAAGCCATTTTAGAAAGCCATTCCAAAGAGCACACTTTGAAAGGTACAGGCTTGGAGACATGTGCAGATTCTTCCTTAAGCTGCATTTTCAAAACCAAAGTTGTTTTCCAGTTTCTTTTCTGTGACAGGTGAATTGTGTTGCATTCATATACTTCAGCAACATAAAACAAAGCAATGTGACTCTGGGAATGAGGTATAATGATTTGGGAATGAGGTGTAATGATTCAGCATGGTGAGGTGCCAGTGTGGGTATTTAGAGACCAGCAAGCCTTGACAAGCACCATTATTGCCTCTACAGTTAAAAAATGGTTAAACTTTATGCTTATAAAACAAGGTTCTATTAGCTATTGCAGAAAATAGAACTTGAACTGAATTATTAAGTTGTGAGTGCAGTGTATTGAAGTCCATGAATTTGGATGAGATTAATCACTACACTCCATCTAAAAATTTCCACAGGATGTTTCATGTACCATAGCAGGAATTTCATATTGAAATCAGTGAGGTCAAATTTTAGACTAGTTCTGTTTCTCCTTAACAGTATTAATTAAATAATTAAAAATACAATAGAACCAGAACACAAGTCTCAGTGTAAACCAGTAAACTAATGGCTACTTGTCAGCTGTCTTCACAAGAAGCACTTGGGACTGGTATCAGACTTTCAACTGCAGTAAGACTTTTCCTCTATTGACTAAATAACATGGGGCACCAGGTAGAGCCAAGAGTCAAACTATGGCACCTGGTGCCTTTAGTCACAATATTCACTCAAACTGCTGTTACTCTTGGTAGATTTTACTGTATGCCCCAGACTGTCCCATGGCTGTAGGTTACTGTGGGAAGGTAGCGAGGAGAAAGGTGACACTAAGGAGTTTCTGCTGCAGGTCACTTCCTCGTGTGTATGTGATAGTTCCTTTAATGGACTGCCATCAGCTGCATTATCATGAGCTTCATATGACGGGACAAATCGTGACTGAATTTAGGCAAGAGTTGGAGAGAATCTTCCCTGCCTCTGTTCCTTGCTTAATACCCAGACAAGGAAAGTGGAGCCTTGAGCTGCACATCTGCTGTTTCACTTATATAGCAAACTTGTGCCATGCTAACCCAATTCTAGCTCTTGTATGGGACAGCTGAAATGGCTCTGCAGTGGTGAAGGTCATCCTCATTACTAACTCAACCTCCTCTGGCAAAAACTGAGCCTAATTTGGAGGTGAAACTGGTGGATGTCCAGGGAAATACCCTCCAGCTGCAGGTGAAGATATATGATGACCTTTTGACAACACAGAGTTGCATGAGCAGTGTCCTGCAGTCGACTTTATGCTGTCAAGTCCAGTATGCTCGACTTGATCATTACTGCTGTTTTCTGTTTATGTTATTGCAAATAAAATGTAGATATTGCAGCTCTGTGATCTGGCAATAGAACATTTTTTCCTTGGGTTCTCTGCAACTCTTAATGACACAGGTAAGGCCAATTAACATTTTTTCAATGAAAAATATATTTTACCTGATTCCATATCCTTCTTGTACCCATTGATATGAAGATTATATAGACCCTTTTCAGAATGGAGATAATTGCAGAACATGTCTTTTTGGTCCAGCTGACAAGCAATTTGTGAAAACGATAAATTATTGCAGGATGCTTAGAAGGCACAGGCACAGATCAAGCATTTCAAAGACTTCTCTTGTTTAAACAGCTTATTAAATTGTTAATGACTCTGGAAGTTTTGCATATTTTTATTTAAAAAGATAAACCTGTATGTGTACAGTGTATTTAATGATTAATTAAAACTTTAAATCACTTACTGCAGGCAACTGCTACAATATTGCTTGGGATTATGTGAACATATTTGTTTTGTCCTAGATAGAAACTTGGATAAAATTGTTAAACACATTATGTTAGCTACAAACCATAAATTTTGCACACATTGAGCAAGTGGTATATTTTTCTTTGTCTGTTCGCATCAGTTAAGTAAATATGATCCTGGTTAGCTGAGGAGAATTACTCAATTCGTGAGCCTATTTGCATGACACATGGGATGGGAGAGCTGTATATTTTGGAATACCAAAAGCATTTGATCTTGAAAAAGTCTTGCCTATGGGTTTTGAATACAGATGTATTTAAAAACTGAATCCAAGACTGGATTAATTCCATGAGTTTCAGTATCTGGATTTGCAGAGATACTAAAAAGGCGAGGGCAAAGGTGTGTGCCCCGATTCCAGGTGAGTACCTGGGTATGGGCAGAGTTCCTACTGCTGCCACACCTGTGTCAGCATGGGCTCCAATCTAAGCATGTGCTGCAGTGTCTGCTGGAAAGGGGTGCTGGAAGTCAAGGGAATGCTTAAGCACAGGCCTAGCACAGGCCATGCTGTGTCCAGCACCACGGGGACCTCGCTGGGTCAGGAATTCTTCTCTGCCTCATTAGCACAGACACAGAGACGGCCTAGCATCAGTCTTGACAAATGCGTTCACGTCCACTTTGTGAAGCACTAAGCATGTAGAAAAGGATCTAAGGTAGTGAATAATTACTTGGTCAAAGGTAATTTTGCCAACTAGAGTAAAATAATGTCTTTCACCTCACAACAGAGTGCATCTTACTTTCATTTACATCATTGTTAAATGGATTTCTTAATTTCCAGCAAATTGTTTTGCAGCCATTAGGATAGGCTACTCGGTACTCTGCTGCTGTCACTCCACCCAAACATGAGAGGTATGTGCACACCAAATGTAGCCTGAATAGCAATGAGGGGTATTTTAGAGCCTTGGTATTAATATTTCAAATGTTTTTGTTTCGTTGTCTTACTTAATATTTTATTATTAGATTTCTACTCATTATGTGTATGGCCCTATTCCCTGTGTGGATTGATGAAGTTATGTTGCAGTAAATTGAAAAAGAGAACTATACATACAGGATGATTTATTGTTAATATGAAATTCAGCATAAACCTGCAAATGCACTAGCAGAAATCCCTAGCTATTTCAAAATTCATATTATGAGACAGACAATCAGATGCCCAACAAACAGAACATCTTGTACTCTATTAATCCTGCAGTGACAGATCCCTTGCATGCATTTAGCTTTCCAAATAATACAAACATATGTCACCATTTTGCTTTTATTGATTTTGGACTTTCAAAGTACAGCTACAGCACACGGCATTATGAAGACATTTATTGCAGATTTTCCTTTGATTTGTTGTAGTCAATTGAAATAGTGTCAAAGTAAAGTCTTTAATATTAAATATGATGAATTCCCTTAGGCCTTAATCCTGCAGAATCATCCAGCTCAAGGTGACTCCTGCCAAGTGGAGCACAAGAGCACTGGGCTGGGCAGCGCTTCCCAGAGCATTGTCCAGCAGCCTAGCAATGGAGGGAATTGTAATTCCATTCACATCATACAAAATATTGCCAGTCACAAATATATTAAACACAAGCTCGTTCCTTTTCTGCTGTTTCCATTATTCAAAGACTGTTGCTGGATGTTTTTCTTAGGTAATCTTTTCCCACCTAGTTTTTGTTTGCAGTCAGTTTTTGGTCAATACATACCCCTTCATTTGAGGGCAAAAATAACATTTATCTTTAAGAGATTTTCTTTAATGACAAATGTAGTGACAATAACCATCACTGTTCTCAGCCTGGAATTTCCTTCAGTGCCTACAGAGTTGCACTGGTACCTCTGTGTCCCTGCTGAAGCTGGCTGGTTGATGCACACTAGCATTGTGTTTGCCGTGTCTGTAGCCACACGCCCAAGTCTTTCTCTTCCTCAATTCTCTCCATAGTTTCCACTTTACAGCAAAACCCTTGTAGTTCTTAAACGGCTGGTGTTCAGCTTTGATCTTGTAGTTCTTGTGAGATACTCAGTTCCTCCTTTCAGTATCGATCAGGTCTCCTAACCTGATACCATCAGCTAATGATTTTTCATTAGTACACTCTTACAGGTAGCCTTAAATATATTAAATAAGGAAAAGCACTCAGAGCTAGTCTTGCAAAATTTTCTGTTTTCTTCACCTTAGCTGTTCTATCCTCTTTTCCTTACATTAGTGTCTCATTCTTAACTAATATTTTCCATGTAGCATCAAGTTGCCAGAGGTGCAAACTGCATTCTCCTCTACTAGCAGAGTCCTGAATTTATATTCTTCCTTTTTTGGAGATTTTTGCAACAGAGGTGGTTTTATCTGCATGGCGTCTGCCAAAGAGGGGTGCTGCTCTTTCTCAATTCTGTTCTACATCATGGACTGAGGAACTATTTTAGAAAGACAACTATTTGAGGCAACTGTTTTCAAAACATAATTGGTTGCTTCAGTGTTCAACTTGTCATTCAGCTTGGCAAGTAAAACCAGATACATCAGTTTTGGGTTGATTCCCAGTGATCTCATGTAGTAGCCCAACTGTTTGGTCACAAATGTTAAAGCAGAATATTTTAAGTGTTAAAATGTTATTTTTTATCTTAGAAGAAAGTTTCTAGTCCCAATAATACACTTTTACGTGAATGTAAAAGTGGTGTTTCTTTACACTGGGGTAATCTTACTGTTAGGAAACTGGAGTAGATGTAAGTTTGGGGGCATTTCTTGCAATCCTGTTGTGCAGTCAGGGTCACACAGCAACAGGAACTTGTGGGGCTATTGTATTGATGCCTTGAAGTGGCTGTCTGAAAACAGAGGCTAGACAAGAGCAGGAGAATAAAAGTAGGTATTTATTTGAAGGGCCTTCAAAGGTACACCTTGGGAGTCCAAAGCCTTTGAGGGGCTCCACTCAAGATGGATGCTGGGTCACGGGTTCTTCACACTTTTAGAAGTTTGGTCCATTTGCATATCAGGGTTAATTCTCCAATTATAGTTTCAGTTAAATGATGTAATTACCCCAAATTTGCTCCTTCTCTCTTCTCTCTAAACTAAGGCTTTAGTTTACATATTTTGGGGCCTGGGACAATCAAGGTATCCTTGAAGTGCAAACCTAGAGAGAGTTTCTTATGTCTAACCAGCATGAGAGAACAGCAGCTAACAGGCCACACGAAACTTCAGAGTTACACACTAGGCAGTACTAGATTCGAAAAATATAAAAGTTAAAATCTAAGGATCAGTATGGAATAGGCTGTATGGAGCAATCCCTGAAGACTGCTGGTTTATCAACAGGCAATAAAGGAAATATTCCACTGTCTAGCTTTGGTTTTTTGCAGCCTCTAGCACAGATAGGGAGTAGCAAGGGGAAAAAAGAATTGGAGATCTTGGCAAGGGAAAATAGACAATAGAATGAGTTGAAATAACATTTTATCAGCAGAAAATTAATGGAGTTTTTCCCTTTAACTCAGAAAGCCCAGTCAATGCCATGCTAAATTTCACTATAGCTTTTGTTTTGAATAGGAGGTACAAAACGTGGCTTTCTCCTTTTAGAAATCACTCTAAGAGCTATGTTAAATACCAGTCATTTATCTATTGACCTGGGCTGTAGCAATATTCATTACAGTTTATTTGTGTCCCCTCAGTGACTACAGTGAGAGCAACCTCTGCTGCTGCCTGTAAACATGTATTTAAATGGGGTGAAATGAGAACGACAATAGCTTTTGATGTTGATCCCACTCTCCTTGCCCTGGCAGCCTGGTGGCAGATTTCAATGGGAATATGCTTGGAGTCAGGAATGCACCACTGAACCCGTCATTGCTGGCTAAGAAAAGCCAGTTTGATCCATACAGTGGCAACACAGTTATAAATAACCTTATTGCTCATTGTCACTGGGCTGTGCGGGACCCAGCGAGGGAGGAAGGGGGGAAAGGGCCTGCACTGAGGGAAAGGACAGCAGGGCATCTTCTGCCTCAGGCTTACAATGCTGTTGCAGATGTCCTCTTGCTGCCAGCCCCTGCAGAGCTGCCAGTGGAGAGGAGCAGGCTGCCTTCCTGTCTCAGGCAGTGGGGGATTCCTGTCATTTCCCTGTGTTTCTCTGCAGCTGAGATTACCTTTCCCTGTGTCACACTGCAGACCTGTACCCCAGGAAGAGGCCTCATGGGCACCCAGCAGGTCAGCTCGTCCCTTCCTCCCTGCAGCATCAGGCAAATGTGTGCCCCTTCTCTCTCGCGCTGTGACAGACAGTGATTGATTTTGAAGTGTGGAGCGACAGGGGATATCGTCTGTCCTGGTGCCTTCACTACTTTGCTTTCATGGAGGGAAACAGTGGGAAGCAGACACCTGGTCTAGCAGCCGGTCCGCTTTCATGTCTGTTTGTGCTTGTGGGTGTGAGCCTGTGCAAAGTGCAGGCCTGGGGTTTTGGGTTTTGTTGTTTTGTTTGTCTTGGTTTTCTTTTTTCCAAGTTGCCCCTGATTTCTGACATCTGTGAACTAATGAATTTCAGCATGTTCGAAGCTGGATTCTTACATGTGTTGACAGAGGTGAAGATCATCTGAGCACTCCTGAGCAGCACAAGTCTGTTAATCAAGATAAAAACATTACTTTCTTGTTGAGGTTTTTTTTTGAGATTAGGTCTAGTGGCACTTCCAAGCAATATGCACAAGTGATATTTTGATAATTGCGTGGTGGTTTGGCAAATTTCCTGGAATCTTAAAGGGAGATTTTTCCTGGTGGAGACCCTTCCTTTCCCCTTCCACAAACACACACACACACACGCTCTCATACCTTTTATAATTAGGGAATCACACCTTGATCAGATAAAATAGCCATCTGTTGCAGGATACACCAATTCTGATTTCATCCATCAGAGAATGAGGGGCTTTTCTGAGCAGCAGTTGGTGGCTTTTCCAAGAGCTCTCCACACTTCTATTAAATTACTGTCTAATACACAAAACTGGGAAAATCCCATTATCAGTTGTTTCATAAAAAGTGTATTTCCAGGCCAGTTGGAAAAATATTTTCCAAAATATGATTTTTGTAATTACTAATCTCCTTTTCCATCCTTTTCAGAAGTGCATGAGGGAGATTACTGAGAGGAGTGGCCCCCATTGCTATCCCAGATGCTTGTGTAAGCTTTATTTTATGACCAATTCCAAGGTGGAGTAAGTGACTGCAAAAGCATCACTGTTCACCTGGGACGCTGGATGCTTTCAGCTCAGCGTTTGTTGATTTGCCATTTAATCTAGTTAGACCCAATTTTTCCACAGCTCCAAAGAAAAAAAAAATTAACCCCTTAACAATTGTAAGTATTGTAATACTTACAATATGGGGGATAGTTAGAAAATCCTGCTGTCGGTTACCACTCACTTTGACAGAAGAATAAGGATGATGATGTATTTTAATGACAATTACCTTCCTGACCTAAGCAATGGTTGTAAGCTAATTCATGTTTCTTTTCACTGAGATCCTCCTGTGTAAATATTAATGGAAGGTCCTTCTGAATTGTCCTGTTGGGATGCTGAAACTGTCATAATTTGATGATAGTTTTGAAAGATATGAGTAAAAAGCTGGATTTGTTATTTTGATTATTGGAAACAACATCAAAACAGAAATCAAAGGCACACCAATAGAAAGTGAACTGAAAACAGAAATGAAAATTTGTCATGGATCACTGGAAAAGGCCAACGTTATTTCCACCTTCCCAGCTGGGGAGACAGGACTGTAAGATTCTCAGCAGGTATAAAACATCCAGGTTGGTTTAGTGTGACTGTCAGAAATATTTCTGCTGTCTAAAAGTGTCAGCAATCACAGAGAAAATCAGATGGCAATTCAGGACTGGCTGCTGTATAGAGAGGAGAGTAGTGAGAGTAGTGATTTTTTTTAAAATCCATTTTCTGATTTATTAACAGTAGTGAGAGCAGTAAGGGGAGCAAATCTATTCAAGTACCTCCAGAGTAAAATCAATTAAATTAAGTAATCAGACAGGCAAAGGCTTTTGTGGGGTGTCAGTAGGAGGTGCAGCACAGAAGATCAGTGAACACAGAGTTTTGCAAGGTATGTTATGGTGAATTGGGTGACCTTGTGTGGCTGGCAGACACGCCCCTCAGTTGCTTGCTCATGGAGAGCAGTTTTTTGAAAGTTATGTGTTGTTTTTGTTTGTTTAGGTGTTTTTTTGGGGAGATGGGGGTGGAAGGCAGATATCGACACTATTGAATTTATTCTTTTGGAAAAAATATAGTTTTCAAAATTTATTAAAAAAGGTGCATTTCCTTTCTGAACACCAGATTATAACAAAGCAAAATGTCACTACAGATTTTAGTGATGCTTAGAAGAAAATACTGAGAAAGAAAAAAGGGGGAACCTCACAAAGATTTTAATTTTAAATATTCTGAAATAGAAATAACTTTGAGAAGGCACTTTTTATGAAGCCTCAGTTTTAGTTACAAGAATCGTGACACAAGCACCAGTCTGGATCACACACTTGTAGGGTGGTTAAATGGGTAAGGTGGAGTGTAGCAGTGAACTGTTGGAGGCTTTTGGTGAAACTGCAGCAGAGAAGGCTCCCTGACTTTGCAGCTTTCCTCCTTCTCATTTGCCATTGTCTTCATGGTTTTTTAAGCCACCAGTTTTTTTAAACCACCAGTTCGCTCCATCTGAACCAGTGAGGGGGAAGAAGTGCAGCTGAGCCTCAGCAGGTGCGTTATGAGCCTCACTTGGTGTGTTATGTTTATCATCTTCAAAGTGGTGCTTGATTGTGATAGAATTAGAACACGAGCAAGGTAGGAATTTAAAACTAAAAGAAACTACTTTGATTATCTTCAAATGAACAAAATGCAACAGTGGCTTAGACACATCAAGAGCGTGTTTCAGTGATGGAGCTCCATGGCTCATTGCTTGAGTCAGGCAGCTGAAGCCTGAGGAAGTGCTTGTAAAAATTAGTACAGGAGTAGAATCATGGAATCATAGCATGTCCTTAGTAGGAAGGGACCCACAAGAATGACCAAGTCCTGCTTGCACAGGACAACCCCAAAATTATCTGCATGGAATATCCATATGGGTTTGTTATCTTCTAGAATTTCTTGTAACTGTGTTGCATGAGCCAGACTTTTTTTGAGATATGTTCATCTTTTAAAGCTGCTTAGTTTACTCATGCCAGTGTCATGACAACAGATACAAACCTGCATGTTTACTAGGCTTGCACAGAAGTCCAAGCATTTGCAAAACACAGCTCAGAGGGGTGAGTTCACCTCTGCTCATACACAGCTCTCAATATTAAAGCATTTTCACTGCTTTCAATGAGAGAAGAATAATTAATTTTTACCATTTGAGAGTTGGGTACTTCCTTTATTATTCTTGAATCTGAATTGCCTCTCCTTGAAAGACGTAAGTGCTTCTCTGCTGACACGCGTGGATGATGGGGCAGTGGATGATAGCCTGTTGTGACATTTCTATTTCTTCTTTGACATGCAAGCTTTCAGAGCATATCTGCATGGTGCTCTAATCCCCCGGGGAAGTGTGCAGATTTACAATTCTAAACATTCACTCATCCAAATTTTGGCATTCAGTCAAACAGAAATTTGTCATAGTTTATAATCCTTGTTAACGAGGAACATCAAAAATTAATGCTCATTAGGGTGCTCATTAATATGCATGGTAGTCTCAGTTTTGACTTAATTAACTGAAGCACCACTTTATAGTGGTATTGTGCCACTGCAGTAAAGGAAAGTCAAACCTGTGCTGCAGGAGCAGGATGGAGCACTGCTTGCTTTGGACAGCATTACTCCCAGTTTTGTTGTGGGGCGTTGCTCGTCTGCTGCTCTCCTGCTTCCTGACAGCCACTGAGAGCAGCTGCTGTGGAGCTCCTGTTGATAGCTGTTATTCAACGTTGTTGCTACTCGCACTCCTCAAGAGTTTTCCGAATAGAGTACATGACGCAGAAGTAGTTACCAGATAGATTTGTTGATGTATGTGCCGGCCCTTACATTACTTTGAAAAAGACTATTTCTTGGGAGGCCATGAGGGTTTTTCTTCTTTACAAAGGTCATACAGGTTCCTGAAATCCATAATGCAGTTTTAAATCAGCATTGTCAAAAGAGAGGTTGTGAATATTGATCTGACTGGGACATGGAAGGAAATGTGTTCTAAGCAGAGCCTGTGGCCCTCATGACTGCTGTGTTCTGAGCTCAGCTGGGTACATCAGCTTGAAATGGCCTTGGTGTTGTCCACTGGGCTCTGCTCAGCTCTGCTGCCTCACTGGAGTGGGGTCAACACAGGTAAATGCAGTTCAGAGCATAGCACGACTTCTGCTTCCTTGGAGTATTAATTAATTAAACAACTGTCATTAATGCCTTGTCCCTCAAGCTACGGGAAATTCAAGAGTAATTAAAAACTCCCATCCCATATAGGGATGTGAATTTGTGAAGCAGGATTTAGCACACAGGCAGCACACCAGCCCAGAGTTTCCTGGCTCAGTGTCCCCTTCTCTGCCTGCCCACCGTCCTGCCCCATAGTCTCTCTCCTGCCAAGCAAGCACTGGGCCAGGTAGTGGCCATGGCTCTCGCCCAGTTCTCCTGGGGCAGGCATTGCATTGCTGCTACTTCAGGAGACGAAGGGCTGAGAGGAGATAGGGTACAAGCTGGCAAGACGTGCGGAACAGATAAAATTGGTACTGAAGCAGAACTGAGGCTGCCACTCATGGGGAATGGACCGATTCCAATATCCACAGCTGATGGATCAAGGGTAGGACAGAGCTCTAGGGTGATAGCAAACATCCCACCAGACCAAGGTACAGACCAGGTTCCCCTTTCCTCTAAGAAACATCTACTCTGGTGACAATGCTGGGTAGACAACAGGCTCAGATTTTTCTTCTTCCCTGTTGAAGGTTAGGATTTTTTGCTTTTTTTTTTCCTTTCTCTCAGGGAATTTTCTCCTATTTGTTTCCTAGGGATGATAATGATATTTAAGAGAGACAAAAGAAGTGGCCAAGATGGGGGAAAGGGGTGCAGGTGGATGCAGTCTCTTAGCTGGGGGGCTTTCTCTTGGGAAGGGCAGAGATACCGTGAAATTTTGGCGGGGGGTTGAGGGGTTGGGCTTGGCTTTTCTCACTCTCTCACTCTTGGGACTGGAGGTGAGTTGGCCAGGCTGCTGCTGTGGGAAGAATCTGCTGCCACCGCAGAGTTCTGTCCTGTACGGCTTCTCCTTACTGTGGGTGAGCTTCTGCTCGCAAGAGCAGCTGTTAACCGCGACCTTTCCAACACCCGACCGCACTGGGAATGGGACCCCGACCCCCTCCCCCTTCCCTGGGAGCACGTCTCCCTGCCTGCAACTGCTACAGACAAGCCCGGCTGCCACTGCCCACCCCGCTGCTTTCTGCTGCCGCTCCAGGTTTTTTGTCTACACTTTAACTTCGTACTCTGTGTCTGCCTGAGCCCCCGTGGCTCCTCCTATGGCTNCTGCACCGACGGGGAAGGTGCCTGACAGCCGAGAGAAGGCTGTCACTGCGTTCTGGTTCTGTTTGTTGGGTTTGTTTGCCTTGTTATATATACATATATATATATTCTAGTAAAGAACTGTTATTTCTTTTCCCATATCTTTGCCTGAAAGCCCTGTCATTTTGGTATTATAATAATTTGGAGGGAAGGGGGTCATATTTTCCATTCCAAGGGAGGTTCCTGCCTTCCTTGTCAGACACTTGTCTTTCAAACCAGGACATTCTCCTATTCAGCTTTGTTGTCTCACATTCCTTAACATAAATTAGAGTGGTCTGGTGGCTGAAGGGCCACACACAGACCAGCTGCCTACTTGAGTATCAGACTTTAAAAGCTACAGAATGCAATTGAGTTCTACAAAACAGAGGAAAAAGCTCCAAATACACCAGATATGCCTCAAATCTGAATGCCAGTGGTCAGTGTAGGCGTGCAGGTGACCACAGACTAATTGCTTTCCTGTGTCACCCTGGCTTTTTCTTGGACATTTCTTCATTGTCTTTGCAATTTGATGTACTTTTCATACCAGTCCAGTTTAGGTGATAAACAGGCTGAGCGAGGAGCAGAGACTGTCTCTGCATTTCCAGTGCACATCAGCACAGTTTTTTAGCACAAGGGATTGTGTGATTTTGATTCACTGAGAGCTCATGAGGTTCTCAAACCCTCATTCTACCATGGCGATCAACTGGCCCATTTTTAATAGTCAGGACCATAATAAAACAACATGCATGCAGGCACAGTAATTAATTCAGGCTTTGACACTGGGATATGCTCTTTCTTTATTCATCCAGGTATTTTCACTTGCTTCTAAATTCCCTTTCACTGCATTTCAGGAGGGGATTAAACAATGCTGGCATTAAATGTGCTGGTGGAAATTACCTGCTTCTGCAGAAGTTATGGAAAGGCTGGCTAGAAAATACAGCTTAAAATGGTCCTGCAACCCCAGAGAACAAAAGGTAGAATTCAATCTTTCAAACAGAGGTGATCAAATACCAGCTACTACTTAGTCAGGTGAAAATGTTATAGAGGATAGATTGCAATTTCAACACAGAGAGCACACATCCTATGAAGTTTTGGAATGCATGGGATCTGTAGAATTCAGTGCTTTTTATTCTTACTCTCCTTTAAACTAAAATCAGTCGATTTCAAAGGAAGAGCATGGTAGGGTTGGGGGAAGGATCAATGTCAGGTGTTCCTGCAAAATAAGAAAGTAGCTATGAGGTGGATAAAAAGTCAGTTGACCTTCTGCATATGTTGACCTTGATGAGCATGGCCTTTCCATGCCAGGATCTTTTCAGGATGACATGGCTCACCTTCTGTCTAATCGCAAATGATAAAGTCTGAATCTACCTGGAAAATGCTGGCAAACGAATATTTGGTCACTTTATTAGAACAAACATGGAAAAAATGTCCCTTGATCTTCTTTAGGCAATATTTTTTTCCTGTTTCTCCATTTCAAAGTGACTAATGGGAAAGATGGATGCAAAGGACTCTGTGTAGGACTGCAAAACAGATCTTGCTGCACCACCAGTGAGGCGTATGGCCACTCCCCTCTGATGGGATTCCACTTTCCTAGTTCAGCAGGTTTGCCCCACCAAACAGCTCTCTGCTGGGGGAGTCAGAAGGAGAAGAGAAGCCATGGAACTGTGTAGCAGCTTTGTAGCAGATGTTTTCAGTTAATCACCAGGATGCTGCTTCAAAACTGTATTTTTAGCACATGGGATTTAGTCCATTGCAGGGGGTGTGGTGCACATGTGTATCCCCACAGATGTGCCACAGGCCTCAATGCATGAGACATGCATGTCAACAGGAAAAGGTTGAGACATAAGAGGCAAAACCTGGAAACTTGGATATTTTTGCAGATTTCAGAAAAGACTGCAACCCTCAAACCAATATTCCCTTAATGGTATAGGGCTGAGTAAAATAACTTCCTGACCTGCTTTTCCAAATTCATGCAGCCTGGGCAGGTCAGAGAAGCAGTAAAATTTGCATGTCTCTGTTTCAGCCGGATCAGGTTTTGTCAGAAGAATTTGTATTTAAATAGGTATTTGTGATACTTTCCATTCTGGCCCTTACTGCTAACACCTCAGAGTGTCCATGTCCATCCATTCCGTGTCGCCCTCCCTGCAAGGCAGCAGGGCATCCCCTTCCAGGAATGACTTGCACTGGGCAGCACATCAGGAGCTGCATGTCAGTGGGCTCACACAACTCACGAAGGCAGCTTCGATCTGGAGATTTGCGTTCACTGAAGAAACTGAGAGCTGTTTCACGTGAGTTTCATGAGATGTGGCCATTACCACCTCCTCCCAATCCACCCTGGCGCGGAAGTGCTAAGAGCAGACATCCAAGTTCTTTGTTTTTCTGCCGATATAAGGAAACTCTTATTAGTTTTTCTCCCAGTGAAGGCATATGCAGCAGCTTTGCATGCAAACAGCAATTACTGGCAGGATAAAGGACTTTAGTTGGGTATTGATTTTAAGTCCGGGAATTTTCTCTGGCTGAGAACTTGTAGGATTTTCTGAATAAAATAATATATAAGGAATGGCATAAACTCTTGACATCTGACGCTGTCAGAATTCCTTTTCAGCCCCTTTTCATTAAATGTGATCCCTTTAACAGGGTTGTGTTTTGTTTGGTTTTTTTCCACTAAGAAAGCAAAGGCATGAAAAGGCAGAGAGTATAGAGGTGGTAAAGGAAGGGAAACTTGCATCTTCTTGAAAACATATCACCTGCTTGCAGTATCAAATTGAAGAAATTTGGCTTTTTATAGTCCTGAACCATGAAAATAATTTTCAAAACACTCTGGAATATGGGTCTGTCTATATCTGTGTGTTTCCCTGTTTGCTTTTAGGTATTTTAAAACACTGGTTCATGTTAGTTCTTTGTCTGCCTTCAGGGATCTTTACTCAGCTGAGCTTGTCAAACTGTCTCCTACAGGTTTTCCAATTTGTCTCCGTTTCCATTAGCACTTTTGGATGAGTGTCACTTGGAGTTGATGCCTCGTCAATTGGAATGATCTTTGACCTTTTAATAACCACTTTGAACTGTTGGCTGCACTGGAGATATGCCAAATAGGGGAGTCACTTGATACTCACTTTACACCCGCCTGCCACTTTTATTTAGGGACCGAGGTATTGATACAGCCCCTGGGAAATTTGGGGAAAGGGAATACTTCTGATGGAGTTAACAGACAATTTGATGTCAGTACTGATGTATACAGATGTAGCCGAAAAAGGAGATGTGTGGATTAATTAATTAGAAAATGGTTCTCCCTGTGACTACCCAAGGGCATCCCTATGTGCTCAGCATATAGAAATATCAGCTCAGAGGAGCCATATTTCCTTATTAGTAAACCAACACTTTTGGCACTAAAATGCTGTCATTGGAGAAACCTGTCTGAAGAGATCAGCAAGTTGAATGACACAATACAACATCTCTCCTGAGACTGAGCAGCAGGGACAGATAAGCAATTTATTCTCCTCTCAGCACCTGCAGGCTGATGGGTTGCTGCCCAATTTCTAAAGCCGTTGCCGTTAAAAAGCCAACACTTGCCAACAATTATTATATAATGCCCTCTAAACTACTTCATGCCTTTCTCTTTCCATGTGTCTGCCTACATTAGCACATGCATGTGTTCCCTCCCTACTGATGTGCTGCCTAAATGTAAAGTGCAGCCTCATTTTGTCAGTTTTCTAAGTGTTGATGGAGTATGCCAGGTGGTGATTACCATATTTAAGATACAGACTTAGTAATATGAGAACTGTTTTGTAATGCCTAGCAAAAGCTGACTTTAAAAACTCTCTGTATAAAGCATTACAGTTCTTGATCTGTCACCCCTGATATTCCACGCTAGTTTCCTAGTGAAGGCAAGGTAATTTCTAAAATTACCAAATTAAGATAAATGCTACAGAGTTTCAGTGCTGACCCAATAACATATATTTATTTTTTATAAAATAGGAGAAAAATAAAAAGGATTTTGTAAAAGTTCCTTTTCTCTAATGTTCTACCTCGAGGCATTTAGCGTAAGTTAACAAACCTGTGTTCCCATACTTGTCTAACACAGATGCACCAAGGAAAACTAAAAAGCTGTCAGGTGACATCTGATCATACAAACCTGCAAATTACCCATCGAGTTAGAGTCTTTCAGCTGTATTTCTCACATGGAGAATCAGGTGGAGGTCCTTAGTCAAATTCCACCCTAACTTCAGGCAGCTCCTTTGCACTCCAGCAGCCCTTTCTGCTGTGAAACCTTGGGGAAACTATTGAGCAACACGCAGGTAAGAGTATGGGCTGGCTTGTCTACAACCTTATTTCAGTGTGTTTTTGTGCATCTGTATGGGCTTTGTGATAATATGAAATATGGAGAACTTTCTGATTCTCTTTCTTATCTTGCAGAGAAGTTTATCCTTTGTGTTTTTCTTTTCCTATGAGAGGGTTAAGATGTGTGTTTTAACCTTACACTTTCCTCAGAGGTTTCCTTGGTCTCTTTTGACCCCTTTGTTAAGGGAAGAGATGTGCCACAACATAGTATCGATAAGAGCCATTAACACTTGTCGTACTTTGAGATGCACTAAAAGGTTTAGGAAAACATGGATTTCTCTGGGCTGGAAATGGTCCCCAGGCAGTCACCTCGAAGAAGAGCTGTTCATTTGCATAACCGGTTTGAAACACCGGGTGTTAAAAAGTGTTTCAGGCTCTTGGTGCAAAGAGCATTTGTGGATAGCCCTTGTGTGGCTTTCTTGTTGGATTTCTCAGTTGAAAAGGGGTTGGAGGAAGCATGTAAGAGTAGAAGATGCCAGCAAAAGGTTATTTTTCACTAGAAACTGTTTGAAAAAATATTTTTAAATGTCTTTGTTTTTAAGAAACTTTATCTGATGTTAATATGGCTTCCAGTTTATACAGATATTCCTATCATCCACTGCAGTGGGTGATAGTGACTGCCTGGTGCAGCATGGCTCTGCTTTCCATTTGGGCAGTTGTGTTGATGTTTGTAGGAATTGAGTGAATGGGAGAGGGACGTGGGTTATTTCTGTGCTCCTTTCCGTGGACTGGCATCCTTGCTCTGGCAGGTTGTGTCCTTAGAGAGGCTCTTCTACTCTTACTGTTGAGAGGAGATTTTTGACTTCAGTGGAATAGGGCGTTTGGGTGTCTGTGAGAAATCACAGATCAGACATTCCCTCCTAGTCTTTTTTGAAGTGTTTCTCTTTGCCCTTGAAGTGGATTTATTCCACATGGTTCCCTTGACTTCTGAAAAGTTATTCCTGGCTGATGGCAGAGTGCTTGAGCAAAGTGCCTGGTTCACGTTACATATGTGGGGCAGGAGTGCTGAACAGTCAGTTGCTAGTATGGAGTTATTTATAGTTGAAATTTGACGTTAGCCTCAGGTTTGTTATGGTTGTATTTCATAAAGCAAATAGACATAGCCACAGAGCACACTATCCTGTGGCAGCTCTGCATAAAGGAATAGGTAAAATATTACTGAGCCCCTGAATAGAGAGAACTTGTATAGCTGAATTAAGTTCAGAGGAGCAAATGAGATTTTCAAGGCATGCAGAAGGTTTACTTTTCATTCATTTTGATGCAATGTGTATCCAAATCCCTCTGAGTAGCTCAACCTCATTTCTGCAACGTGTGTGCTCCCACTGACTTGAAAGAAATATCATCTGTGCAAGAAGATGGGGTTGGCTCTAGGTTAGTCTCAAAGAAACTGGGAAACTGTACCATGCAGCACAGAAAATATTGTAAATTACAGTAAATAACAGATGATTTATATGATGGATGGCTATCTAGGCATAGATAAAAGGAGGCTTAGTGCATTTTTATGGACAAAAAGAAACGGTGTGCTGCTTCTTTCTCCTCCCTCCCCCCCTTTCCCCCCAATTTTACAATGCTCAGTTTCTAAAGAGGAGAAGAAATTCTTTTAAAGCAATGCTCTTATTGTCCTAAATTGGTCATTTGGTCTGAGTCTTCCACAGGATTCAGTATTGCTCATGTTATTTTAACAAGGTATTTTAAAATACCTTTATTGAGGTAATACATACATGTCAATTACTGTCTCAGGGAGGATTTGTAATATTTTTTCCAACACCAATAATCAATAGGTAGCTCGAAAGGGTTTCATGCTATTTGGCCTGGGCAACCTGTAGTTTTAGAGAGCTAGTTGTAATATTCATAAGTGAAAGCGAACATCATGCATATTAAACCCCAGCTGAAGCATATGAGTCTAATTAAACAGTGAGGGCAGCTTTGGCAGGTGTCTGCAGCTGAGCCTGTTTCTTAGAAAGACTTATACTTTGAATCTATCTTTATTAAGGCCTTGTCCAAATGATAAATATATGCTGCCTGCTTGGTATCTGCCACTTGGAAATAAATCACTTTAGGATTGATTTGCTAACGGCTTTCTACACTCTGTGTCCTGCTGCCCAGGAGGACATGCAGGAGTTCTTCACAGAAGCACACAAATAAGTGGAGCTGCTGAGACAAGAAAGCCAACAACAGTGTGACAAAGCACTGCGTGTTCACTGGCACAGATGTCATCATGACTGTCATGATTTAAAACTTGTGGAAGTGCCCACATTACAGGAATTTTGCATAGGGTCTTCTGGTAGCCTCATTTTGAGCTTGTTCTGCTTCAGCGCAGAGATGGGAATATGGATGTGTATGGCTCCACTTCCTGTTTCCTAAATTATAAAATGCCACGTGCAGAACAGCCCAGTTTTGCAGTCTTAGTTGTGATCAACCACCATGCTATAACCTGGTGAAAATGAAACCTGTATTGCTTGCTGATTTTGGGCACAGCTCAAACAAAAGGTTTTGCACTATGAAGCTATTCAAAGCAGGGACTGCTTTTGTGAAGGGATGAAGTAAAATCCAAAATATTAAAGCTTTCAAATGTTGGAAGCTATATTATTTGCTCCTAAGCTCTGATTCATTTTTATTACTGTGGCTCATCTAATCTCTGTGCAGAGAGATGCAGCTGCAGTGTGGGAACCTCGGTGGGGAAATGGCTCGTGCAGCAGCCGAGGCTCAGACAGCGCTGGGCAGCAGTGGGCAGCAGCCATTCCTTCTCCAGCCTGGAACAAAGCTACCTTCTCTGGCAGTTCTAGCCAGGGGCAAAACTGGGACCTTCAGCAGCCTCTGTGTCACAGTGTCTTCCACCCAACTCCTAGGAGAATTGTAATTTTTTTTTTTGAGAGCAGTAGGACTGTGTTGCTGTGTTGGTATATATATAGTCAAAGTGCTTTGAAAGGAAAGGGCTTATTGCAAAGACCTCACAGCTCTTACTGGCATCAACCTAAGTGAGACTTAAATGTGCTTAAAATTATCACAGGCTGAAGTGCTCTGTGGAACTGGGGTGATGCACGTCATATGTTTAAACCTGGTGTTTGAGTAAGTTTTTGGCTGACTCTGTATCTAAAAATGGTTTTATGGAAGTGATTCTGAGAACTGGTAGATTTGAATAGATTATGGGATCTCTTTGTAACTTTTAAAAAGTATAATACTAGTTGATAGAAAAAATGCTTTCTCTAAAATATTGTTTTTTAAAAGCCTATTATGTTTTGTAAAATTCCTCTGAGGTTTGCCATAATACTACTTAAACTGCAGTATAATGTAGTGCGTGAGAGGTCTGTGCTACAGCCTGATTTTCATGATAGTACCAGCTCTGTGTTTCTCTGTGACATTGTATTTTGGAGAATAGGAATTACACTAAAGTGCAGCAATTTTCTATTACGTACAAACAGAACTTCAGAATTCACCTCTTTAACCTGAAAAGCCCCAGGAGCCTGATCTTGGAGTAAATCAAATAAAATGGTTATGCATTTTGGTCTTCCACCTGGTACACAAAGCTAATCTAAAAAAGCTCACTGGTGTTTCTCTGGGAAACTATGTTGTTTAACTGTGTAATAGCTGAAGTCAAAAACCTTGTTTTGGACAAAGTGTGCAGGAGCTTTGAAAGGGTTGTAGCTAAAAGCCCTTGTGAAAGAGTCCAGGTTGTACATGTTGCCTTCTTTGAGTCAAGGTCATGGCAAGTGATTTCCAGGTTTAGGAGTCTAGTAATGATCTCCACTGACAATAACTGGAAAGGAACAACTTCTGCCCATGTTTCATATTAATTCAAAAAAAAGAGGACAAAAATGCAAGCTTTCAAGATATGTTTTACAGACACTTTTGGAACAGGAGGAAAACCATACAAATTTCTTCTCCAGAAAAAATTATGCCATGTATACACAATTCTCTGATTTACATCTCTTTCTTTAAATACATGGAGAAACTTCTAGCTACAAGATGCTGACTAGTAGAACCATGATTTTAAAACTGACAAGCATTTGACTTTAAGTGCTTTGTCAAATTAACTGTGTATGAGCAGGGCTGTGACAGGTGAACGTGACGACTGAAATCATCTTTTATGTGTTGTGGGGTTTCTATTTTTCCACTGGGGTATTGACTAGAGCATATCAGTAGCTGTGCAAGTAATGCTTTTTGGTGGAAAGAGAATGTTTCTATTCCGTGCTCCTGGTAAAAACTGATTTGATTTGAGCAGGAATGGAATAAGGACAATTTTTTTTTCAGCTATTTTTTCTTTTCTACATGTTTGCTTAAGAGCAGCCTCATTATTGGAATGTTATTTCCAGGTTGTGGTTGAGTTCCAGGGAGCTGTAACGAATGAGTGGTGATGGGCAATTATCTCCGGCGTGTTTATGGGAAAGCATATGAATTTCTTTCTAATTTCATTAAGTATTGGTTCCTGTAATAGATGCCTCCCTTAAAGACAGCAGCGAAATCAATAATAATGATTGTTACAATGGATTGTGGGGGTGTATGCCTTTTTCTAACTTTTCCCGGTTCCTGTTTTCCTTTGCTGATTTGCATATCCTGAAGGCTGCCTCGCAGCCGGCCCATTGTCTCCGGGGAGAGACCTGATGTGTTCTCTGTTTGGCAGCATTTTCCATCAGATTGTCCCTCCAGTCCTGACTGCTGCCAGGAGCTCTGTGCCATCTCTGCGGTTCTGTTCTCGGAGCTGCCTCTCCTGAAAGGCCATTTACCGAGAACAGCTGATGTTTCACACCAAGATCTGGAAGCTGTTCTGCCCAGTGGCTCTTTTACCCAAGAATCTGATGGCTTTTTCCTGGCTAATTCTCTTCTAACTTCTCTTAATTACACAGAAGAAGCTGAGGAAAAAGGAGAACGGGGAGTAGAAAAATTTTTTCCTTAAAAAAAAAAGTAAACCCCACCCCTTCGATCTGTTAGCTCAGGGTTTTTAATCTCCCGAGGCAGGAGCAGCTGATGCTCCTCAGAGCAGCAGCTGCGGTCCCGGGGCTGAGCTGGGCTGTGCTGGGGCCATGGCACTGCTGCTGAGGGCTAGAGGAGATCGTTCTTGTGCAAACTCACTTCACAAGACAAAAGTCAGAAGCGTTTGTAGCTCTCACATAGTGGAAAGGCATGGCAGAAAGGCTCCCAGATTTTTTTTTTTCCCCAGAGATCCTAGAAACTTGTGATTTAAAGCAATCTGAGGCTTTGTAAGGGTGCAGCTATGTGAGCTGCTCAGGCTCTTCCCAAACCGGCCCCAGCCCTCCTCTGGCTGCCAGCTTTTCTGGCACTGCTCAGCCAACCCTTCCCAAACTGGTTCAGTCTTCAGCCGGATCAATGAACTAAGTGGGCCACGTGTGATGTGCGTGCCGGTGTGAGAAACCAATTCTCGGCAAACGCGGCTGCCCTGATCCGTTGCTGCGGCGGCTGCCCAGGGGCAGCGGCGGCTCCTGCTCCCTGCCCNGGGTGGTGTCCGGCGGGCCGGGCGTCAGCGCGCTCATGGCGCTGCCATGGATGGTGGCGGTGGGGTGGCTTCGGGCAGCAAGGCAGCCCTGTACTCCCGCAGCAGAGATGGGGCCCCGCTCCGCCATGGGAGCCGATGGAGGGACAGCCCCGTACTCTGCCGCACTGCGCCACGGCGACAGTGACAGCCTGGAGTCGCCAGGCTCGCCCGCAGGAGAGCTGCGTGTCCTCCATGCAAGCACAAAAGACATGAGGGTGTGGGCGTGTCTGCGCCCTAAGCAGAGAGGAAAGGCGCATGTAAAAGAGAGATAGCCTCTTGCACCATGGGAGTGTTTTTACAGACTATAACCCTTAAATAACGAGCCATTATGAAGTCGGGGGAGACTGAGCAACTCCCCAGGTTAAAGGAGAAGAGGACGCACCTCCCGATCCTAAGTCACTCCGTCACCATGAACTAAAAAGTACACAAAAAGCATGGACTCCCAGACCCTGGAACCGACAGACGTTCCTGAGGGGACGTGACGGTGGGAGAGGGACCCGTGCTGTGCTGCAGCCTAGCGACGGATGGAAGGACCTTCCTGCATCTTTTCGGAGAGCTAGGGAGAGAGGCAGCAACGAGGGTGAACCCTGCCAAGCCCCCTACCCAGCTGATCTCTTTTAATAAGCGATTTAACTTTAAATAAAGGCATCTGCCCTGTCCATAACACAGGGATAGCTGGGGGGAAGACGGGGTCCATTCCTTTTGGCCAGTGGAGTCTTAGCTTGAGAACCCACATCCCGGACACTTCAAAGCAGCTACTGTCACCATGGGGTTTTCTGGTCATTCCTTGGCCAGTCCTAAGACATCTCTCGTACTGAAACAGTTTTTTGGCTTTGTCCTGCCTAAATTGATGATAATTAGTTATCAGCATATATATTGTGTCCTACCGTATGGCTCAGGTAATTCCTGTATGGATTTAATTAATTAAGCCAAGTGCAAATGTGTAAATTCTGTATTTGTAAAAGTAAAGTGCTGGATGCCATTTTCAGAAAGGTTTTATTCTCTGAAACTGTTAATGTATTTTCTCTGCTATTGCACTTTAAGTGAACTCATGAGTTAAGAACAGTGACAGAGAATAAATTATCATACAGCTGGTAGGAGTGAGATAAATAAAAGAATATACATAAAAAATAAATGGATTCTGTCCCTGTGTGTGCGGAAGAACCAGTCCTTGATGATGAAAGGCTATTAACTAGCTTAGTGTAATTAACTGTTTTAGTGCTGCTTTAGGAAGAGGGGTTTGCAGTTCTTTTTTTGAAGTCAAGTGTCACAAACACGTGCAGTGTGCAATAACAGCTCTTTTGCACTGAGAAACTACTTGAGAGACACACAGAGGAAGAAGGTGGGGACAGAAGGTTTCATCTGGGACAGAAGAGTTATTTCAGTCCTTTAATTGTTATATCATCTTTTTATTTCTTTTGTCCCCCCCAAAAGAGATCTTCTCTCAGCTGAAAAAAATTGCCAGTGAAACAGAGAACATGATCTTGCAATAATCTCCAGGCCAGTGGAAAGGTCTCCATGTGTGTGTCATCCTAGGGTCAGTCAGTAAACATCCAATATAAGGAGCACATGTCATCCTGAGATGAAGGCAGAAGAAAAGATAAAGCCAGCTCATGATTCTCATCCCAGTGATTTATGGCATATATTGAGTTTGTGAAATCTGTTGCTTGAAGTCAAAGGAGGGTTGTTAGAAAGCCTGAGTTGCTGTCACAGTGTCATGAAACTTCTTTGCTGTCTCCTCTGTCCTGTTGGTTTTAAGTTAAGACTGTAGGAGAGACACATGATGGGAGGTGCTGTGGTGGCTTTACACCCTGTACAGTGCCTTTGCTCAGGCAGGCACCTCTCTTTTTCCTCTTCTGGCAGTACAGATTGGCTAAGAAAGGTGGAAGAATGGCCCATCTTGTTTCAGTGGCTGGGTGTGTCTGCACCTAATGATAGCGAGATTTGCAATTCAAGAAAACAGCCGTTTTACTGATGAATCAACCTGGGTTTTCATTTAAGAAAATGAGGTGTATGGGATGAAAGTGAGTGCTTTCGTGCCTACGTCTTACCTGTGACAAAAGCTGTCACACACATGGGCTCCATGGTGACAGGGATAGTATTCCAGAGATAAGTAAGATCCTACAAGCTCCCTGAGCAGAGGAGGAGCAAACCAGTCTGTGTCCCAGCGTGGGAAAGCTCTTCAGCTGGGCCCGCTCCACTCGCACCCAGGCAGGTGGGGAGCAGCCAGGCCACTTGAGCCCTTGCTGGAGCCATTCCTGCCACGTCCCTAATTTACATTTCCTGTGAAATTGTGCCCTATGACATGTTGAGCTAGTGGCTAAGATGCTATGTTGAGGGAATGATGTTTTGTTCCTTGTGTTTTTTCTGAGGATCCCTGTATGCTCTGTGATGAAGATGTAGGAGGTTCCCTTCCTCTGCTGGTCATTGGCTGCTGTCTCTGAGCTGCTCTTTGCTGCTTCCCTCATCATGTGAAGGGATTGGAGCTGGATCTGCAATGACTTCAGCTAAAATGAACATCTAAATAACATAGTTTTTTTTTTTTTTCTTTTAACCTGGATTCGTTCAGTGGTCCAGTTCCAGCAAAGCCTCCCATGACAAAGAAGCAGCTCTGCAGGGATCTGGGCCCCTGCTTCCAGAGGAGGGCAAATCCTGCTCACTCTCTACTCTTCCTTGCCCCACGAATCATTGACTGTCTCTGAATGAATACTGGTAGCAAGGGGGTCGGTCTCTTGCATCATGGGGCTTTCGGTTTCTTTTAAAAATCTGTATCACTGTGGAACGCATCTTGTGCTCTTCTGGTGCTCCCAGGCTGTGTGACGTGGCAGGAGATGTGAGTTTGTCTTATGTGAGGAACAGTGAGACCAAGTCTGCCCCTCACCAAAGAAATAAGTGTGCCAATCTAGGCTGTCTGAGCCGCAGTACAATGCAGGTGGAGATCTAAGATTCTGGTTGCAGAAAAAGGAATAAGAGGAAGAGCATTATTGCCAGAAAAATGTGAAACTACTATGCTATTTTGCCTTTTTCACACACACGCACACACACACACGGGAATCTAGCCCCAGATCTTTATGTGCCTTTTCTCGTGATACAGACAATGTGCACACACATATAATTTGAGTTTAATAAATGGATACTTGAAAGTAGTTCCAGATTCTCTGCTGAAAAGCACTACAGAAAGGAAAAGCATTATTGTTATTATTCAGTGTCATTCTTGGTGTGTGCTCTAAGCCCGGCATTGTGCTGAGATTTTCTACTGAACAAAGCACTGATCTTATCTTTTCTCCTACCAGCTTTCTTGCACTGGAAATTCTTGTGTAGGGAAAGGATGGACTCAAGATTTAATGGGATTTAAATTTAAATGGTATTTAAATTTAGCTTGAGACTTATTACCTAACCAGCTCCCTGTGGTTAATTTCCAGGTTAAGGTGTTTCTGTGAATAAATTTCTTGTATAACTTGAATTTTTTCTTGTTCTATATCTTGAATTCCTTAAGAGTGAATGATTTATTTCACTGATATTTACTCCTGTCACTTTTCTTTCTAATGCTCTTAAAAAAGGTTGTGCAGAAGGGCACAAAATCCATATGTGGAAGAAAAAAGCGCTGGTCTTTGCCTACAAGGTGATGCTATTGTCAGTGAATGTGAATAATCCTTTTTTCTTTTCTGTAAAGGTCTGATCTTTCTTCCCCCATCTAAGATAAAACAGTCTGTATGTCCTATAAATGCACAGTAAAGTGTAATTTCACATCAAATCTTTGTCCTGTGGTCCAGTAATGTGACGTTCACCTAAAGGATAAGAGAGCTTGACAAGCTTCAGCTCACCAAAATGGTAATGTTCATCACTGCCTGAATCTAATTTGAGCTTCCTTTCTAGTCCACTTTCTGGGGAAGCAGACCTGAGAGACTGAATATGTAGAGGACAGGCTGTTGAGAGACGTTATTACAAAGAACTGGAGAAAGAGAGCTGCCGTCTGAGGGAATGGGGCATTTTCAGTCTTTCTCCTGTTTGCTATTAGAAAATCAGTTGAGACTCTGTAAAAAGCACTAAAGTAATCTGATTCTTGGACTGTTTGGTTGAGATTTGTTTTGTTTGTTGGAGGGTCTTTTTTTGGATCGAAAGACCTTTGGCAGTGTATGTGATTTGTATTTTCTGTTGAGCTGTGGAGAACTGTAGTGGTGGTGTTAATCAGTTGTTTCTTCTCTTCTAGCAGGTTCATTAGTACGCCTGCTACACTTTTTATACTTGCTTTTTCTAATGTATAGATCAAACACATTTTTTAAATTTTCACTCTGAAAATTTGTATGAATTGATCTTATTGACCTTACAGTTTGACTAAGTTTAATCAGGTCTCCTACATGCAATCTTATATAAAATGAGAATAGGTCAGTTTCATGGGTATTTTTGTTTATATTACTCTGGGTCAAGGACACTCAAATGCTTCCAAGACCTTATTGATAATTTATGAGTCATTTGTTCTAAGATCAGATCTGTCAGATTGTGAATCTCTTTTCTTGGGGGCCTGCAAAGACAGTAATTATCCATTTTCTATTTAGATCAAGGTGTGGCAGCATGTTCTGACAATGGTAGTCCTAGAACGATGTACTGCTCATTAAAGATGAAACTGGCTTGTAGAAGTCAGCAGGGTTCTGCTTATGATGGCTTCCAAAGGTAATGGGCTGAATCTTCCATACATTAGCAAAAGTTTATTAGCTTCAGTGGAGCTACTTGTATTGGCTGGGGATTTGATGTTTACCCTATGCCTCATTTATTGTATAACATTTGGGTATTGCAAAAAAATCACCAACAAACCACCACCAAAAAAAAGGGAAATAAAAATAGAATAAATACCCAGTAGGCAGCACATTTGAAAGCTGTTTCATTGGACATCTGTGCAGTGCAGGTGTAAAACCTATGGTGAGCATGTTTTTTCAGAATACTTTACATTCAATAAACTTATGTCACACACAGAGATGTTCACTCACTAATTCTCCTTCCAGAGGGAAAAGCAGAATTTGACTCATTGCTTATAATTCTATAAAATGCATGACGGCTTGTGAGCAAAGCCCTGTCTATAAATTAAACAATAATACTAATTCATGTGGAGCCTGGCAGGCAGGCTGTGACTGAGGGATCTGTCTGATGTGCTCACAGCACACGAACCTTTGGTCCTTGCCAGTCAGATTAGGAGCAGCATTTAAAACAATCACATAGCAGGATTGCCACAAAGGTTTATAATAATGATTAGGAAGCACATAATTAAAGCCACTCCCAAACTGGAAAAGCAGTCTCAGCAGACTTCAGAAACTCTAAAATGCTTGTTTATTCAATAATTATGGAGCATAATTATGGTAATGAGGTTAGCTCAGATTTACATATTAGCAATGCATTTTAATGATCTGATTATACAAAACTGAGATACAATAGATTAAATTTTATATGGAAAATTTGTTGCCAGGCTAGAATCATAAGACAACCCCCCTCCTACCCCCAAATAGATTTATAAGGGCTCAGGGAATTACCATGTAATAAATCCTATGGTTGTAATGAAATAACTAGAGCAG
Organism: Dryoscopus gambensis; assembly: GCA_013389985.1. Taxonomy (NCBI): domain Eukaryota; kingdom Metazoa; phylum Chordata; class Aves; order Passeriformes; family Malaconotidae; genus Dryoscopus; species Dryoscopus gambensis. The sequence goes on along the minus strand of WEIT01023907.1, from coordinate 188,887 downwards.
AAAAAACTTTAAACCATTGTATGAACAGATATCCCCAGCTGCAGAACTACTGCTGAGTGACATTAAAGAATGTAGTTTTCTTTTTCTTCAAACTATTTTTTTAAAACTATCACCAAATGGGCTACAGAGTCCTTGGAGACAATTTTGCGAAGAACAGTTGCTGCCTTTGTTTCTGAAGTTAGCAAGTCTAGATAAAGGAAATGACCTTCCTGTTTTTTCACCCAGCTCTCATCTTTTCTTTCATCTGTCTCATCCTTTCTTCCTTTCATCCGGTTTTTGCTTCTCATGCTTTCATTCAGTGGTGTTCTCTCAAAAAACCCTGTTATGTTTTCTACCAATAACATTTGTCTTTCTATGGTTAGAATTATTGTATTTCCTTCATGTATGGTTTTTTTGTTTTCTTGGGCTCTGTAAAGCTTTCAAATTTTATTTTAAATGAATAACTTAGTTCCTTTAATCTTTGTTTTGGTAATGCAATATTGTCTTTGACTCATTAAATGTCCTCCTTTTGTTGCTCTATGAGGTTAGTGATTTATTTTGTGCAGCATTGCAGCAAATTGGATGATCCTTAAGTCAGGGAAATCAAAGCAAGGCTGCGTGTGACGCACTGACTGGCAAAGGGGAATAACTGGAATATTCTGGTTTGATTTGAGGAGCTTCATTGTTGTTGGTTTTCTTTTTTTGGTGGTAAATAATGACAAGATTAGGTGGAATAGTGTGAATAATAGTAAAATTAAAATGTGAGAATTAAACAATCCTGAGGATACTGGGACTGAGACAGTTATGCTGTTTGTCCACAAGGCAGAGGTGCTGGTTTTGTCACTGAGATTCAACCGAGGCACCAGTTTACCTCTGCTCCAGCCCATCACTCTGGGACCAAGGACTACCAAAGCACAGGGGTTCCTGCAGGGAACAGAAACAGCTGCGAGGACAGGGGTGGGAAGGTCTGGCACAGTAAGAAACAGCACCTTTGGGAAGAGTAACACTGGTTTGCTGTCAGGTCCCAGTAGCACCCTGGGACACCCAGCTCTGCCCAGAGATTGTCCCAGCAGCTGCTACAAACTCCAGCTTGCATTCTCCAGCAGCAAATTCCAGTCTGAACCAGCGCATCCAAGACTGCTGGCCCTTAAGTGCCCAACTCTGAAAACTTCAATCCTTAAGAACAATTTTGTGTTTTACTCAAGGAAAATAACCTTTTTCTGAAATTCAGGGCACCTTCAGTTAAAGTAGGCTGACTGCTGGGGTGGAGCAAACACCTTGGAAGGGGGGAAAGATAAGGAATTTTGCCTAGGTTTGGGTTAATCTTATATTTAAGTATCCAGATTGCCAGTGCTCATTCTTTCAAGTAACAAATGGGTACAGTGTTTTTTACTCTTACTTGAATCCACACAATTCTAAGCACACAATCTAAACTGCTATTTTATGCACATCTTTAAAATTTCATGAAAAAGCAGATCCCCTAGAGGTTGCATTTCTAAGCTCATCCTTAGCCAAACCCTCTTTGCATCATTTTTCAGATACAGTCTTTGAGGTTGAATTGACAAGATCATTATTTGTTCTTTTAGACACCAGCCTTTGAAAACCTAGTCTGAAATCTGTAGTCAAGAAAATGTAGGCTGTAGTATTAAAGATAAGATTTTTGTCATCTCTTTTGGCTTGTTTACATTTTCTTGCAGCATGGGTCATTTCATCCTTGTGTATCAGCACACTAGGGATGGACTTTGCCAGATCCTGTGTTTTCTTTTTCCTGGAGAGGGAAATAGAAACTTACACTCTCTTTGTCTTTATTTATGTGCAGGTGTTTCAGAGCAAACCTAATCATGCTGCTTGCTGGGATTGTTTGCCCTTGTTTTAGGGTTTGCTTGTTGTTTGCTGTGTGCCAAGGAAGAACACTGAATTGTGCTGTTTACACTGTTCTGACAGTGCTAGACAAGGGCATCTCTCAGTGCAAGGCACAGTATTTGACTGGCATATTTTTGCAGGGGACTCTATTAAACAAAGAAGTATCTGCTTTAACTCTTAGCTGCAGCACTTGTGAGAACTAAACCGGCCCCGTCCTGAAGACCTAATATCTTTCATGGGTTATAATATTTTACTTCTGTGGCAATAGCCCCATAAGTTTCCACATGAACATCTCTTCCTTTCCTCAGCATTTAAAGTGTTTAAATATTGACTAACTATGGATTTAACATTGGATGTTGTCTTTGATAAAACTGGATGAGAAGCAGAATTTGCATTTCAGGTTTTCTGCTTACTACTAAAATCAGTAGGAGGTGAGTCAAAAAAGTGCAAAGATGGTAATGTTTGTGAAGAATGAGCTCTTTATCATCCTTCTTCATCCACAGTTCCTTGCAGGAACATCTCTGGTGGTTGTCCTGGAAGCAGGTTCATTGTCACACATTCAATATAGCCTGTCCTTTTAACAAAAGAAGATATGCTTCTTTAACTCTAATTAAAGATGAGACTTCAAAACATTATATATTGTCTGTGGCTTCAACCATCTTCTAAAAGAAGAAGAATAACCCTTTATTTAGGGGAAAAAAGGTCTCAGTGCCATCTCTACCTCATGGATTTTGAAGTCAGCACATGAGCCTTGTGAGTTGCCTTAGTCTGATGGATGTTCAGTGCTTCCACACAGACACACGTCACCCAGGGCGTTATTGCCTGAGGCTTGCAATAGAGAAGCTGCAAGTCTCTGCCAGCCACACTATAGACACAGTGATACATCTCTGAAATATATTCTTACTGTCCAAATACTAGCTTCATAGGTTCATGTAAAAGTCAAGCAATAAAAATATCTCCACACCAGGCTGAGGATTGTCATATCCTCTCCTTTCGAAGTCAAACAAAAATGATCCTGCTCATTTAAAAATTTCCCTGCTGCGTTGCCCTAGCCAGTTTTTCTTATCCTATGACTCTAACTGTGCTCATTGTTCTGGTCCATCGTTGCCATATTGAGGGAAGAGAAAAGCTTTATTTTTTACTTTTCCTGCTTCTTTTTTTTTTTTTCTTTTTTCCCCCGCCCCGTACCTGCATGCTATGCCTGGGAATACTCTGTTACGTGTTTTTGCAGAGCCAACCTGCCTCAGAGATTTCCTTTCAAGCCATCTTTATTGAGCTTTTCAGCTTTCAGATCCTTCTTCCTGAGAAGGATATGGTTAGGAGGAGGATGTTTAGGATTCTGTCCATGAAAAGTAATTGAGCTTTGAGATCTTCCATCTGTCCATGAACTTCTGAGCTTGTGTGAGTTCAGTGTTAGCTCTGCTGCCTTTGAGTGAGGCTGGCTAATTGTAATTGGCAGTGAAACATTTTTGTAATCTTTTTGGTGCAAAAGATGCCATACAAGCAATAAATTACACCATATTCTGCTTTATGAAACATGGAAAAACCTTGGTGAAAATGAAACAGCTCTATCTATCCACCTTCTCTATATTCAAAGCATATGATTTCTTGCAAGGTGACTGGTGAAACCCCTGTGTCTCTCAGAGTTATTTTTAGGGGGAATAGTCTCACAACATTTCAAATATATGACAAATCTATCCATATACATATACGTATGCATATCTAATATGTACAACTATAATTTATTACTTCTCTGGACTTTCCTTTTCTCGTCCCCGGGGTTTCAGGTACTGCTCAAAGGGTGTGCCAGAGAGGAAGATTTCTGGAGGTGAGAATGCACTAAAGGGGCTGTGCAGAGAGGAACAAGTGTCAGGCCATTTCCCAGGCTGCAGTTTCTGTCCCTGCAGGGGAACTGTGTCCCTGCCTGTGGGCTCCCTCCTGGGCACTGGCCCCAGCTGAGCTGCTCTGATGGGGGCTGCTCAGCTTCCTGAGCAGTTTCTCTTCTTGTAAATCCAGATTGAACAGTTTTTCTTTCATTCTGTGTAACCACCCCCAATTTACTCAAAATAATAGTCGATACAGTCTGTGGTGCAGGTTCCCATACAGCTGTGGGGCTGCAGTGACCAGGAATATTGCCATGTGCTCTGCTCTGCCGGGTCAGGGGCAAGGCCAGCCTCTCCTGGCATGGTCAGGCCTTGCCTAGTGGTGACACTAGACAGACACTTGATTTAGAAATTAAATTGCAGATTTACATGAATTCATTGTACAAAAGAAATGGAACAATGCAGTCATGCCTAAGTTATGAAGAAGGAACTTGGAGGCTCTCTAGAAACAGGAGTATCAACCACCCACTGCCTTAGGGCTGCTCTGCTGATCCCACTCTTGACAGATTGAGCATGGAGTTGTTTTTCCAGCCAAAGGCAAGGAGACAGGAGGGCCTCATGGACACACAATGTTGAAAATCAGGACCACCTATTTTGTTGGGTTTAAAGGAATGAAAATAAATTCACCAGCTCCTGCTCTTAAATATAAATACAATTTTTTTACCAGTGGGATTCTGCTACTTCCATTTCAGGTGTATGATTTTTATGTCCCCTGTGCTTGGAGACAGAGGCTGTTCCACCTTCTCCCCCTTCCAGGTTTGCATCCAGTGCTGGTCTTGGAGCCAACAACTGACCTGGCCAAGCCACCTAGTTTTGAGTTGTTTGTTATTTTTCCTTCCTGTGGCCAGTTTCCCTTTCCTCAGGATAGATGTTAGTGGCAGGTGGGAGAGCCTTGCAGTGAGTTAAGAGGCAGGACCTGGCCAGGGACACTGGTGCTTTTAGTCTGGCTCATATCATGCCATAACCGTGGTAATTAGGTGTGTGCTCATAGCTCTGGTGACTTCAGCAGTGCTGAGGACCGGCTCCAGCAGACTGTTCCTACCAGGAAGGAGGATGACTGGAAGCTTCCTTGGTGAAAATGAATGAAATTGATAACATTGGACAGTGATGGTCAGTAGCTTTTCCCACTCTGAAGTCTCACACAGATGAGGTTTAACATGAACCCTGGCATTAGCAGATTATCATACTGCACGCTCGTATCTCTGCTTACTGCAGAGGTGCAGCAGAGAAACAAAAGTTCTTGCAGTAGATCTGGGGAGTAAATCCGGACCCCAGCCTCCATTTTCACTGTAACATTTAAGCCATTTCCACATTCAGATCCTGTCTTTTTTCTCACTTGCTGTAGGAAAGGTACAGAGTGGTAAACAACTGCTGGGAATAAATGAGTTTGTCATGCTAAGTGTATTCCTAGAGGAGAGCTGTGCTGCTTCTTTTTTCTTGATAAAAAACAGCTGACCCACAGTGGTTGTAGTATCTAATCCTATGATAAAAGCAGGATTTAAGTCCCCCAGTCCTAGCAGAGCATCTCATGCTGCCTCATGTCCTGCTGTTGATGGAGGGCACCTACGGCTCTGCTGCACATAGCACACAAGCTGCTCACTGAGATCTCTTCCAGCAGCAGCTTTTGCTCCACAGGCAGGAGGTTTCTCTTCCATCAGTGCCTCAGAGCCTGCTTTACTTTCCCTCCTGTTGACTCAGGTATGGCACAGGCAGAATAATGCCACAAGCACTGGAAGGTGAGGTAGGGCAAGCTGCTCTGGGTACTAACAGAATGATCCTTATGGTAGAAACTCAGAGGAAGAAATTTTAATCCTGGTTACCTGTTTGTCTGGGGTTTTGTCCTTTCTGAGGAAGATATCTGTGAAGAATGAGGCAGTGGCAGTAAGTGATTTCATGAAGGGCAAAATAATGAAAGCCACTGCCAAGTGAGAAAAGAATGTTTGTTTGCTAAGTGGTTTGTGGCTTTTGAACGCTGGAGTTTTTGAATACTGTTACAGTAATAATGGTAATTAGAGTAATAATAGTTGTATTACATCTGGAAGCAAACAGTCATTAAAAATAATTAGTCTTAAAACTCATATGCTGCTGCATAGAGAGATTTTAACACTGTAAACCAGAAATAATTTTAAACAGCGGCATGCTCTATATCTAAGCCAACACAACTTTTTCCTGCACTAATGTTCAATTTGTTGGATTTCAGGATTCCACAGGTACTTATGACTGATGTTCTTTCAATATTTTACCCCCATCCCCACAGCAAATTCTGTTCACCCTCTTTTGCAGACAAAGAATTGAGACCAGAGCCCAAGCTGAGATAGGTGCTTAGTGAGGGGTTGGGTGACCCTCAAAACTTACGAACCTGAAAGTCTGCTTAGATGCCACCTGACCCTGAAGATGATTGAAGATTTACAGTTAACTCATGTCTTTATTTTAATTTTGTTTTCCAGCATAAAGAGTTGTGCTTTGGCTCAGCACAGAACTGAGATGGCGTATCCAGTTTAATTCTGCATGAAATGTATCACCAAGATAGATGTCCTTCTATTTGTGACTTCTAATGAGCTCTTGGAACATGACAAGTCCATAGCAAATGAAAACTTTCTGTGGCAAAAGGCATGCTGGCCTGGTCTATCTTTCTGAGTATTGCACAAGCAATGTGGAAAAAAGGCAGGATCCTGAGTCCAGCACCAAGACTCAAGGCATGTGGTTGCAGTACCTGATTGTACCTGGTACTGCATTATCTGGTACTTTATCTACAAATTCACTTGTGGCTGTATTTGTAATGCACCTGCTTAGAGTCAAAAGGAAAGCCTTCAGAATTGTAATGAGCTTCCTGGGTCACTAACAAGGTGAGTTAAACAGCAGATCCATTTGTTTTCCACTTCTACCTTGTGGTGCTTTGCTTCTTGTGAATTCTGGCTCCAGATGTTTGCTAGAACCCCAAAGGTAGGAATGTCTGTGGAGAAAGTGTTTCAAGAGGGACTTGATTTTTTTCTTTTTAAGCCCCGCCTTTAAAAAGGGTAGTGATTTCTTATCTGTTATAGTCTCTTCAATAATATGCCATGAAGGAAGACTTCATTCTTGCAGTACCTGCAGGCCCTCAGCTGCACTGTGTTCTCACGTAAAACTGAGAAATGCTCAGGAGGAGAGCCCTGATCCCAGCAGGACTTGAGGTGTGTGTGTCCTGCCCTGCAGCCTGGGGGCCCATTGCTGCAGAGCCAGGTCCCTGCCTGATGCCCAGCTGCTGTCACTGCTGGAAAACCTGCAATGCCTCTTCCCATCAGGGGACACGCTGCTGGGTGCACATGTGGATACCCCTTACTTGTCTGTCCTTCACTACATCTCTTTGATGGATGATTTTTAGAGCATTTTCCATCTGTCTTAAGTAAAACTTAGTTAGACATTTAATCAGCTGCTGCACATACAATTTAAGAAATCGGAAAAGGCATATTTCTGCCAGTAGAATAAAGTATTCTGCTAGATAAAATGTGATATTATGTGCTTTGACATGTTTTGCTTCCTCAAATACCTGACAATATGCAAAATTCTGGTATATATCAACAGAAAAGTTGGTAATACAGATTGCGAAGGGAATGTGGAAAAGATAGCTCCAAGGCATTCAGTTCTTCTGTCTCCCATCTTTAAGCTCTATTCTGCCTTGGCTTTGGTATTTTCACTTCTGTTCTGATGTCTACCTATGGAAATGATTTGAACTGCTGACTTTCTTGCTTATCTGCATGAAACTTTGGGGATCGAGGTTTGGATTTAAGTGGCTGTGCAGGAATACAAGAGAAAGCCTTTTGTGTCCCTGAGAACCTCTACTTGTCTCTGTCATTCCTGCATGGAGATGGCAAGAACAGTGTTGCGGCAGAGCTGCGTGCCTGTGCTTCCAGGGAAAGGGTCTGGAGGAGGGGACATCCCACGGGTGTAATCTCAACTCTTTCCCAGCCAGGCTTGCCTGGGAGAGCTGATTGCTTCTTTCTGGGAGCCCGGTGGAACAAAGCAGTTTCCCTCTGATTCTGTTCCTGTGGCTTTTCCTGTAATTAGTTGGAAATGGGTGGTTTGACACTTCCAAATGAAAAAGCAATTGCAAATAGGGCAGAACAAGGCATTTAAAGCTTCTCAGCCTTCATGCTTTCCCTTCTCACAAATATTTGGCTGAGGTGAGGGGTATGCATGCCTAGTGAGGCACGGGGAGAAAAAAATTTGAGACTTGAATGTGTTTCATTCCTTGGTCTGTTTAGACACAGCTTAATTCCAAATTTAATTCTCTGTGGGATTTTTCCAAGATGACATTCTTTCCATGCATGTGACTTTTGCCCAGACACAAGCTTCATGCCATTTGGAGTGTTTGAATTTGGGTAGCAATAGTTCCATCATTCTGGACGGCCTCAGTATGGAGGCTTGATGCCTTTGTTGCACAAAGAAATGTGCCCTGGAGGAACAGTGAGGCACAGGTGCACATGTGGTCCTTCTATTTGTTGTAGGCTTTAGGATGCATAATGACATTTCCAACATCAATGCAAAAGCTCATTTTGGGGTAGAAAAAGTGTTGTATTGATTGAGCTAATTGGTAATGTGAGCAGTAAGATGACTTATGCTGACATGGACTTCAGTGCACACCATGCTGTAACTCTGAGTGTTCTGCTCACTCTTTGAGAGAAACGAGTTCTCGGTGAACGCGGGTGCCCCAGTCCGTTGCTGCAGCAGCCGCCCGGGATCAGCCGAGGTCCCGCGCCTCTGGGATGGCGGCAGCGGGGTGGCTCCGGGAC
>WEIT01023907.1:157440-180126 GCA_013389985.1 Dryoscopus gambensis | reverse complement strand
GTGTGGGCGTGTCTGCGCGCCAGTTCAGGGGCCGAGAAGAAAGGAAAGGCGCATGTAAATGAGAGATACCCTCTTGCATCATGAGAGTGTTTTTACAGACTATACCCCTTAAAATAACGAGCCATCATAAAGTCGGGGGAGACTGAGCTACGCCCCAAGTTAAAGAAGAAGGGGACGCACCTCCTGGTCCTGATTCACTCTGTCGCCCTGAACTACAAAGCACGCAAAAGGCGTAGATCCGCAGACCCTGGAACTGGCAGACAATCGTTTGAGAGAGGGCGTGGTGGCGGCGGTGAGATGTTTGCTGCACTGCATCCTAGTGACGGGCAGAAGGACCAACCTGTGTCTTCTTGGAGTGCCACTGGGAGCAGCAGTAGTGTCCGCGAGCCCCGTCGGGCCCCCTACCCAGCTGATCTCTTTCATGCATAACTAAGTTTCAATAAAGGTGTTAGCCCTGTTCATATTACTCTTCACTAGGGTATTATGACAGTACTTATTTGCTGATCTGTAATTTAGCTGCATGATTACTTATATTGTGTTGCTCTGTACTAATTCTGTCGCAATAAGGTCCATGATTGCATGAAATTGATCCCTTACTTGGTTAATAAGTTCATTTCTGTTCGTCCTGCATGTGTTTGTAGACTTTTTCTTCCCACTCCCTTGGGGAGTTTGCTCCATTTGTATGCTACTGAAATACTTGGGTTTTTTTCCTCTGATCTGAAAATGCAGAAGAAACAGTGAAGGAGATTTGCTGCAAAAGCTGTGCAAATATTCAAATAAATCAGTCAGCTTCCTTGGCAAATATACTCTTGGTATTATGCATTCCTTTTTACTGAAAGATAACGGCTGAAATGTTAAAAAATACTCCTTTCTGTGACATTCTAAAAGACTTCAGAGAATGAGCCTAGTGGTGTTGAAATGCAGTAGAGTAGTTATTTGAGAACACAGCCTTAAGAAAGGGCACATCCTGGCACTGCAACACGTTTGAGATAAGAATGAAGCCCCATGCCTTTAGCAAACAGAGCCTGTGCTTAGTTTGAAGAAATGCCATGTGCATCTCCTTTAAGAAACCGCTAATTACATACCATTAGGAAATAAAGACGGGACTGCTAATCAGCTGCCGCTCCACATTCTATAGCGTGTCTTGTTTGCAACTCTTGGCATTATTCTTTCAGCTATTTTCAGTGTGTTTCATTAACAAGATTGTCTGCTTTTCCAGTTTGTTTACTTGAATAAAAAATAGTTTTGACTTCCATTTTCTTTCATGAAGCTCTTGGGAAAACAGTTTATTTTGCAGTGATTTTAAATAGTCACAATTAAATTGGGACTTGCATCTCTCTGTATGTTTGCTGTCAATAGAGATTGGTGTGCCTCTTCTCCAGGGCAGAAGTTGGCTCAAGTCTCATGAACAGAGCAGGGAAATGGTCTCAATGAATGGCTTATCTTTTGTTACTTCCACAGAATGAATTAAACCTGTAAAGCTGATTCCCCCCGGAAATAAATAGTTTGGGTGAAAAAGACCTGAGAGAATGGCACAGTACCCTTGGTTACAGACTATTTAACAGCAGGGGTGATTCGTTTCTAATTTGCAGAAGATTTTGTTTCTTTCTTTTTCTTTTTTCCCCCCTTGCTGTAATGTTCTCCTCTTCTAAGTACTTCAGTTCTTATAAATATTTAGTTGCTTAGTCTCAAGGGGCAATGCAATGTGAAGAATAAACTGCTGGAGCAGAGGGGTGAGACACCAGGCCACTGGCTGCTGCTTGGACCTGGGTGGCAGCCACAAAGCAGTCTTTTTTTTTTGGCTTCAGCTTCCCAGTCACTAAATTGGAGAGAATTAATTTCTTCACATGGTATCTTTTATAGTTTTCATATAAAATGGTAATATATGGCAGCTCTGGTTCATCCTAATTGGTTTATGGGTTTTAGAAGAGATTTACCAGAAAAATTACAGTAATTTTTTTTGTGACCCTTCGGTCTCTTGCGCTCACGGATGGCAGTGCTGGAGCTGCACAGGCCAGTTGTCAGAACAGGATTCTAAGTAGCAGTGACCTTTTGCTGCACTATTTGCTGGACCACTCAGCTATACCTGTGCAAATGCAGGTAACGTTTCTCTTTCTCCACCAGTTACATGGCTCTGCCTTTGTGAATGACAGACATGGCTGGCAAAAGGGTGTTTTGCAAAGTGTGAAAGCACTGCTTATCACAACAAAGTTGTTGCTGCTTTCTCTATTTCTTTCATTTGTCACACAGTCTTGTAGGATATGATCACTGAGAATTAAGTAGATGTTTCTGCTGTTTTACTTTTTTGTTTCTGGCTATCAAAAATCCATTATGGGCAATCCATGCTTTTGCCAGAAATCCTGCCTCTTACTGGCTGCCATAGAGTGGTGCTCTGTGCTTGCTACAGCTTTTGATTTGGTCCAGTGATGATCAGTATTTGTGAAATTGGAACAAGCAAGGGAAGTGCAGTGGTTAGCCAAAGCAGGTGTTTATTCAGCAGCAGCACCAAGGTTACAAGGGCATGAATAAACATCACTGGGTGCTCTAACATATTTAGGAAAGACATCACCTTAAGCATGTTGAGCTTTGTAATCTATGTGTTATTTTACTCAAACATGGTTTGGATTAGGCATATCTGCTTGGAAATATGGAAAGGAAATGGAGAAATGGAACAGTGGTTTTATAGTCTTTGCACATGCAACTGAGAATTGCATTGCCAGTTACCATCTCATTTTTTGAAACTTTCAGTCTGTAGTCCAGTTCTTTCTGAGCAGATCGAGAGAATGAGTTTAATTCTTCGCTTTGCTTTTCATTGCTGTGGGCCTGTGAAAGGGATGTTTATACACTCATCAGCCTTGTTAATCCAGTTGTCCCTCTCCCCCCACTCCTGCCTCACACTCCAGATTTGGAGGCAGCTTGTGCAGCTGCTGCTGCTGGACTCACCCCTCTGCCTGATGAGAGTTCTGTGTAACATTCTCTCTGCAACTTGCTGGACCGCCTTGAGGATTAGCTGACCTGAGCAGAAAGTAAAGGGCAGATAATTCCCTCTTTTCGGCTTGTTAGAGAGCACAATTACACTAACTATCCATGCTCGTTTGGAGGGGCAGGATGGCAGGAAATGCCATGCAGAGACTCTTTTGCAGGCGTACAAAGTGGCAGAAGGCCAAGCAAGCTTGCTACAATTATTCTCTTTAGGGAAGATGCCAGCCTGAATGCTCATGTACCATCTTCTGTTTGCTGATTCATGGCTGGTATAAGCATCAGCCTTTTTCTTTCCCTCCCTCCCTCTCCTGGCTGAAGGTAACAATGAGGAGGAGACTGGTACAATCAAGAAAATAAAATAACAGTACAGAACCCCACGTGGGTTAGTCCTGATGCTTGCAAGATAAACTGTTTGGCTACAATGGTTGCTTCCTCTGCTTGGAATATATATAACTAGATAAAGATTATCTGTAATTTATTTTTGGAGACTGACTGCATGTCTGTGCATTAGGATGTAAAAGCACATGGTTGAGAAGAGGACAGATTGCTTCACCGAAATTGTGGGCAGTGGGAGCTACTGACTGCAGTGGAAGAGCAGAGATGATATAAACTCTTGTTTCAGGGGGAGGAGATGGAGAAGAAGCTCTGGCCAAGTCTTTAAAGCAATTTTCACCTTTATTCCATTTCTCTAAGATGTAAATAAAGCATTAAGACTTAATTGCTCTCTTCAACAGGTGAATAAGCAAGGTAAAGTCTCTTGTATCCCCATAATCTGCAGAGGGGTCAGAGCCTGCCCTGTCCTGGAACCTCTGCTCCCTCCCTCCCTAATGGGCAGGATGAAGCAATTTCTTTGATTTCCAGGCACTTCACACCTGCCCAGTTACCTTTTTGATTTTACTAGCACATACTGAAAAACTGTTAAAACAAAGACAAAGAAGCTCCATTTGACTTATGCCCTTAAGGATTCAGAAGAATGTTTAGTAAAATTATTACTAATACATTGCCAATCACTTCTGAGACAGCTGCAATGGTTTCAGTCAATGTAACAGATTAAGATGATAAATCCAACAAGGCCTGCCTAGCAAAGCTAGCACTGAACTAACATATTATTTTCAATCCCTCAAGAATTGCTTCCATTGATGGATAATCTCTGCATAACAGGAAGCTTTTAAATCTTCAGACAGTGGATAATAGATGCAAATTTGTGACTGTCATATGCAGTGAACTAATAAGCTCGACTGATCAGGGAACACGATAAGTGTGACACTTTATCAGGGAGTAAAAGCTGATTAGTTTGTGCATGTTTAGATGTCCATATGCCTTGTTATTGGAAAGGTTTTAGATAGTACTAATAATTGGAATGACTGTGGCTTCATTTCCTTCAATACAGAAAAGGAAAAAGAAGATGAATGCAAAGCGTTCTTCTTCACCCCTGGAGTGAAACAGATCGAGCAAAGTAATCATGGAGGATTTCAGAGTAACTGGATCCCTGGCTGCACCTGTAAGTTGAATGACAGATCTATTTTCCCACGTTGCAGTTTGGTGGGGGTCTGGGAGGAAAAGGCAGAGAGGTTGAGGTCACTGCAGAAGTTCCTGCACAGGTCAGCCGGGGTGGGTGAATGGGTCAAGTGAGTGCAATGGCATCATAAGCCAAGAGGAAAAATAACCGCATGAATAGCATTGATATTATTTATAGATAAATACTTAGAGACAGAAATGAGTTATTTTACAGCAAACAACTCAGCCAATTTATGCAGCTTATTGTTATGCCTGAAATGGAGTCCTTTCCTTTTCCTGTCCTGTGTCATAAAGCATCACCCAAGTACAATCAAGGCTGTGCTGTCCTTGTCCATCCTGGCCTGATCAAGGCTGTTGCTTTTTTGTGTGTTTTTTATCCTGTCCTGTGGTGGAAGGCTCTTGGAGCGCAAGGCAGTGAACAAGATCACATTCACCCACTGAACAATGTATGTGGTCTCATTTTAATAGTAAAAAAGATTTGAAGTTCTGAAAATCTACTTGAGGCATTGGGAAGGGATGCTCAGGTGCAGCAGGACCAGGGCATCTGGTGCTACACAGGATAGTCCTGGAGAACCTCCCAGCAGCAGCTGTAGTTATCAGAGGAGTGAAAAGTGTAGATCGTACAATGATTTGTGTTAGGAAATATCAGATGAGGCTCTGAAGATCAGTCAAAACTTGCAACCAGTTTCCCATAAGAATTTAGGGCAAAGATCTTGTCTTTTTTGCTCCTTTGTTGTATTTCCCTTTTTTTGCCTGATCTGTTATGCATCAGTATGAGTCTTATGGTGGGTGATGTGGGCTAAAATAGAAGGGAATTATGAAATCTTACAGGAGTTTCAACCAGCAACCTGTGAATAAAGCTGGAGTGTGAGGCTTTCCTTTAGCCGAACCAGTACAAGAAGCTGAAGAATGGTGGTTTGCTGTAATTCAGGCAGCAACCCTTGCATTTCACCTGTGGAGAATTTTTAATTTTGGTGTCCATTTTTAAGGACTTCATTTTGGAATTACTGAATCCAGCTCTAGATGTAGAATGAAAATGACGGCACTGTTCAGAGAGAGGAGCGAGTGTTGTTGTGTGAGCCCTGAGCAACCTGCTGGAGGGTGTGGGAAGAACCTGGATTCCAACACAGGTTAGTCCACTCTGCCTCCAGATAAATAGAGCTGAAAGCAATTTTATGCTTGGTGAATTTTGCCATCAGAGTTTGCTTACTGCACTGATAGGATCCTGGTTTGCTCTATGAAAATTCATAAAGCCCTTGCTTAAGGCCCATCCTGAGTAAAACTGGTTGTGCCTCAAAACCTGCTCTGTAATCATAGAATGTTCTTAAGTGTTTACCTTTCTGAAATCAGCTTGCTTTGATTTGGTGGGCTCATTCTCTGAGACACTGAAGCCAATAATGCATTCTGCCCAGGGTATATTTCTGCACCTAGAAGATTTCACCAGGCATGACTTGAACATGAGGATATCCTTTTTCCTTCTGAAGCAAACTGAGAAGTGATGCATCATGGATGATGAGGCTGGCTCATCAGTGGCACAGATAACAAATGTTCTTCACCTCTCCATGGCCCTACAGTGAATTGGGACAAATTGTTCATCCAGTAATGCTTTTACTTTTGTTCAAAGAAGCGGAGTATCCAGAGAGATACACCAAGGGTTTGGGGTTATGCCCTGATATCCCTTGTGTACCTTGCACATATTCCTGATTCTGTTGGATCTTCTTCCTGAAGCTTTGACTGTGTGGCTGTGGCAGTGCAGGAGAGCTGGCCAGCATCCAGTACTGAGGAATAAATTCACCGGGATGTTTCTCAGAAAACAACTATTTTTTAATTCAGTGATTGAAATGTGATGGGTTCACAGCTCGGGCTAGTTAATGTTTCCTGTATGTCCAGCAGGAAGGGAGGCGGAGCAGCTATTACCATATAACCACATCTTTTGTCTTTGTCTCTCACAGTGAGTCTTCATTACTTCTCATAATTCTTATGAAACACTGTCAGCAAGGACATCAGAAAGACAGTTGGTTTGCTAGAGGGGCCCTGTGTGATTTTTGGCTCTTATTACTTGTTCTTTATGCATCACTCTAAAGGAGATCAATTGATAGTACAGATATCAGATGAAAAAGCTTGTACATTCTACCAGCAAATAGGAGATTTGACCAGAATTCAGATTTGTGTTTGGTGTTGGTTTAGAAGTATGCTGCTATAGTTTGCAAATGCTGCTACATCTTTTATATCAGTGTTTTATTTCAGTGGAAAGTATCTTTCTGATTATCTCCCTTTTATCTCCATAATGTTAGGATAGTTTTGTTGAAACAAATTAATTTTTTTTAGTTTAGCTTTTTTTCATTTCATTTTCATTCATCTCCTGATGCTGAAGTCATCAGGAGAAAAGTATATACACATATGAAAAAAAAAGGAAGTAAAGCTTTTTATGAACAGTTTGAGTACTGCAGCTTAAGGCCAGGATGGTCTTTTCTGGTCTGTCACACCGAGTGTTTCACTCACTAACTTCTCCTGAGCCCTTCATAGTTTTGAAGTGATCATATAACATATTCTAGGAAGGCAAGTGGATATAAAAATGCACTGAGGTGTAGCAGCAACACTTTTAGAGTAAATGCACAAGTTGCTGTTATACGCTAGGGCCCAAAAGCACTGGTGGTATCTCGTTTTTTATTTACCAAACATTATCATATACCATTTGGAAATGTGTATTATTTGCGCTGGTAATCTCTAAAACATTTATGGAATATTGAAATATGGTGTTATAATTAAAAGGTTTAAAATACATATGACTGAATAACAGCTGAAATTTCAGGGGGAAAAAAGAATCATGCAATCAGACGTGAAACAAAGCCAAGTGGCTCAGTGGTGAAAAAGTGTTATATTTTGCCTGGGTCTGATGTCATGTTCATGCATAGTAGGGGATTTGATGGATGGGCATCCATGTGAAAGTTCTCCAAGCCAAAGGCTTTACAGCCCTGTGCTGCTGTTGAGCTCAGAGGTGGCTATGTCATCAGCCGAACGATCCTTCTGATGATGACCAAAATGTCAACCATCAGCCTGGTCCTTCCACAAGCAGAGACTGAACTTTGGGTTTTCTTTTGTTGTGGAGTCAGAATGTTAGCCTTAAGGCTATTTAGGATTGGTAACTTATGTAGAATCGAGTTTAAGACATACTTCTCATGGCATCTGTTGGAAGATCTCCACCCACTTTAATTCAGTGTCTCGTTGAGACTCTGTACGTTGTGTTTGCTCTCCTTTGTGCACGGGGCCCCAAAGAGGATTACAAACTCTACCCTTTCAGTCTTAAAACAAAAGGGGGGAATTGTGGATGCTGAAAAGCTCAATCAGAGAGAAGAACTCCAGCTTCTAGCAAGTTGTGAGAAAAGCTTTTCTTTCTCAATGCACAGACCTGGGAACCAAGAGAAGTATGTAAACTATTTTGTATGTTTTGTAAACTATCTTTTGCCGGTGTTAATGGTCACTTTTAATTAACTGACCAATGGTTATGAGAGGCGTCCATCTAATGGACCTATGACCTTCTTTCTATTTGTGTTAACTAACCTATATAAGAAACCCGTTCTCTCAATAAAAGGTTCTCCATTTTGCTCCCCACGTTGCCTGCCTGAAATTATGTTGCTACATGGCCACCTCTGAGCTCAACAGCGACAGTCCTGCTCTAATTTTGTCTTTATTTTTACCTGTGTTCGGATGCAGGTTTTCTGTACACCTGTGAGCTGCCATTGCCCAGTCAGTGGGATTTGGTACTGCCCGTGACATGGAGTTATTTGTCTGGGATAGTTCAAGCCTTGTAGCATGTAGCCTTTTTAAACCACACAGGTCCTCAATTTCTCAAACCCCCTTGGATTGTTTAAAATATGGGTTTCTTTACAACTTTGTATTCACCTCAAAATTAACAGGTAGGTTTTCTTCTGTGTATCGTTCACAGAATTTTTCCCTTGTTGCTAGGCATCACCTCTGTTTTTGGTGGCAAGCTGTGAGAGTATGTGTCTTTTCCTTAGGTCTCTGGGTTGCCATGCTGGGAAGGAAATGGTGCTTTTCTGCATCACCACCTATGAGTCAGTGGTGATGGGTGTGTAAGTCTAATCTAGAGTTCTAGGTGGGCTTGGACTGGTAGAACTTGGCTGCGGTGGGCAAGACAAATGTTTCTGCAGCCAGAACAGCAAGAAATGGTGTGTGGTGAGCCTGATGTTTCTCGGCATTGTTTTCCTTTAGGTGTATTCTGGAGGTTCCCCTTGGCTTTGTATTATCCGTGCTCATAGAGTACACGACTGTACACCCTGCTGAGACTCTGTGCTTCCCAGGGCATTTATTTGTTCATGAAGTTTTGGGCACAACACAGAATACTCTAAAGAGGAAGCAAAATGAGAAGTTATATTCAGAGTAAGAAATAAACCACAGGTAATTATGAATATGTGAGGTTAATTATGAGAAAGGACTGGTCACAGATTGACATTTTATAAAGCAAAGCCTGAAAGTAGAAAGGAAATACAGTGATAGGAAGGAGTAATAAATGAAATGTTTTAAAAGAAGCAAGGTAGCTATGGACATACAGCTTTTTATTTTAGATGGCTGAGGTGAAAGTAGTGCAGGTATAAGAATTGTGTTGCAGCTTAAGTGAATCATTATGGGGATTTCTCTTTTTGACAGTGTCTTGTTGAATTTCTTTGTGGGAGAGTTTTGGGGTAATTAAAAGAATGAAAATGAAGAGTGGATAAGTAATTGGGAGTGAACACAGTCCTGACTTCACCTAGATGTACTAAGAGAGACTTTGCAAAGGTTAGCTAGAGGAGCTTTAAATGCTACCTAATATTTTTGCTTTCTGGGAAATGAAATGAAAGGAAGTCTTGGGGTTATTCCACAGCAATTCTCCATTCAAACTAGAACTTAAGCTACCAGGTACTTCAAACCTATTGTATTGTTACAAGTCTCTGGTAATAACATGCACGGCAGATGCCAGCAGTCCCTCACTCCTGCAAAAGTGCATTGGCTAGGTGCTAATCTAGCTGTTGCTAATAATGTGTCTTCCTTTTTCTGAGAGATCCTTCAGTTCAGGAGTGTGCTAGGGAATGGAGGACTGTAGTCACTCTCCCTGTGGAATCTCTGAAATCCATGAACTGCAGAAAATGTCACAATATTGGAGATCTCTGGTGCAAGTGTGAAAACGTTGTCTTGCTGAATAAAGTGAATCCCACAGCTCACCCAGGGCTTGCAGACCGCAGTGAGTGCCAAGTGATGGCTTTCATGTGAGTGTTTCTCATTTGAACCTGATTTTCCAAAATGTCCCTTGTTTCACCTGAAAAATTTCTTTAGTCTCTAAATTATCCTTGACTCGATAGTGACTTTTCAAATCAGATAAAATTCAAATCTAAAGGAGGACATTTACAGTTTTCCAAATATTTAACCTCCCCTTTCAGATTTCATGTTCTCGGTTTTAGGCCATTTGTCGCTGATCATTTATTTTATCCTTATTTCTGTATCATAAAGTGCAAGGCATGTGTGGGGAAAAAGGGAGTCCCAAAATGGCACTGAACGGTGTGTTTATTACAGACCATCAGTGCAGTTGTTTAAGTCATTGTGTTTTAGGGAGCAATGATCAGGCATTTTTATCACCTTCTTTCCTTATACATAAATGTACCCTGCAGGCATAGCGTCTGTCAGAGGCTATTGGATTGCCCGTAAAGATTCCCTCTGCCTGCCTTCCCCAGGGAGCTGCACTGGCTGCCCTTGGCTCTCCCAGCGGAGCAGGGCTCTGCCTGTGTGGTTGTGCTGCTGCTGTTGGTCAGTGGAGGGTGCCTGAGCCAAAAGCCAACTCTCATCAGAGGAAAAAGCTGGTTGCTAGCACTGGCTCCATGATTTGGGAATGTGTGCTCCCTCCTCTGGGCCCAAGATCTGATTAAAGGTCAGCGTCTGAAGGGGGAAAAGGAAACAGATGAATAGCCTCAGTCACACAGGTCCCTGATGATGGCGGTGCAGAGGGAAACCTAGATTTCTGAAAGAGAACACTGAGGGATTACTAGCCAGCTTCTTTGTCACCACGTAAACTGAAAAGGAAGTTTGCTGCTGCTCAGCAGCTTTCCTCTGAGGATCTGAAAGCATTTAACGAGAGCGGGCACTGCAAACGTTGTCACACTCTTCTCCTTGGGGAAAATGCAAACCCTGCGAGTGTTACGATTGCTTGCTCAAGGTGAGTATGGAATAAAAATCTGAAATCCCAATTCCTTTATCATTGTTGCGTGTCTGGGAATTTGCTACATGCACGAAGAGCTCACTCTTACGAGCCCATCATGGTAATGGAATAGATGCTCAGTGGGAAGAAAATAATTAGCATTTGCAGACAATCATGTCACTCTGATTTATACGTGAGAATCTGACTGCAAAACTGTGTAAAAAGAAAGCCCTAACCTTTTGTCAAATGACACAGTGTGATTTATAATTAGATAATAGCTGTTGTCTCCTAGGGGTACTGACAACCCAAAATGATTTTCACCAGATTATTGTGGGATCAATACCAGCTGAATAATTAAAATTCAATATTGCTATGTCTCTATCAATAACATTGTAGGAATGATGTATGACATATTTAATTGAATTTGTCAGACACCACACTACATGCATAGATCAGAGGGATATTTTTAGAGTTCTGTATTTCATTTCCTCATTATACTTGCCTTGTACCTTTTAACATTCATGGTTCCTTCCAAGCAATAAGGCTGCTTGCTCAGAGAGCACTGTAAACAGTGACCCTGAGTTTATACTGAACTTTCACTCTAAATGTTAAGAGTCTTAATGGAGACTTCTAGTAATTAATTCATGGTAAATGTTATATTGTAAAACAGTGACAAAATGGAGGGGGGAAAAAAGCTTTTTGTTTCTTTTTCCTTGGTGGCTGGGTTGTTAACTCCTTCATTACTAGTGCTAGGCAGTTTGTATTTCATTAATCAACACCAGAAATGTGAGGTGTGAAGTGATAAAGGCTGGTGGAATGTTCTATGGATTCATTGGGCATGCAGGGTTCATGCTTTTAGAGCAGTGGGTTGCATTCTATGTTTGGGAACTGTACAAAGTGTGAATGGCAGTGTTTTGGTCCTGACCATCCAATATAAATGTTGTATTCCTCACGAATATTTGAACATTAGAATCCAGTCATCCCTCTCTGGAGGCCTGTCTGTTATCAGGATGAAACGGCAAGGTACCTTTTCGTGTCACACTGCCAAAATACCCCAGAGAATGAGGGAAGTAACATTTCCAGTATGTTCTAGGATCAAGGCGTGTTTCTTGTTGCTTACTTTGGACTGATAAACTGTGCTGTGCCCTGAATCCTAATGTTGGGTTTAAGTAATTAGCAGCATGATGGCACAGACCAGCTGCTACAAAGAAGCTGCCTCCCTCTTCTTAAGGCTCACACACTGGTCAGTTTAAGACATTGTGGTTAAAATTTATTTAAAGATTGAAGGTTATCTTTCACCACAGAAAAGAAGGAAAAGAATTAAGCTTAGGTGCACTTGAATCTTATTATTTTTCCCGCTGATGTCAGTTGCAGTTTTAGATTTTGCCATTGATCTTGTTAATATTCATGATGTTAATTAACCAATTTCTGTTCACCTGTTCTGCCTGGTTTCATACATGTGAGTGAGATTTTTTTCTTGCTGCACCGCCCCCCCCAGCCATGTGTGCTTCCACTTTCTGCTCTAGTCTAGCACAGTGCTACCCAAGCCAAGATTTGAGTCTGCTCTTCCTATTTCTTTTAAAGTGAGTTTATTCACACTTATTTTCTACATTGAGGTCCTTTTAGTTACAGTTGTCTCAGTCTTTCTCTTGCCAACTGAAGGACTGAATATTTAATTTAGAAATTCAAGTTGATGTTTTCATGAAATACTAAATGTTGAGACACTAGGGAAAGTCTCTACTGCAGCTTTCAGGTACTGAAGTCTCTTAAAGATGGCAGGCAATGGCAAATGATCCTGTGAAACAATTTTGTTGGTCCATGAGGAGATGGGTTGCTGCTTCTTTCACAGCTATTGTAGACAGGGTTTTATTCCTCTGAACTTCTAATGGCAAAAAAACCCCAACCCAAACACCAGAAAGATAGACAAAGGAAGTTGCAATGCATAGTTTACAGTATTTACAGTCTCCCTGAAGTTCTGTATAGGACAGTGATACCATGTTGTGGGCTTAAGTCCCAGTTTCAGCTTTTGTGCTTCTGCCATGCCCATCTTTGGCTGTTTCTCCTTCACTGCCTCTTGCTATGATTCCTGGGTTGAGTCTTGTCCCCTGGAAGTTGATGGCAGTTTGATTATTTGAGTTCAGTGAGATCAAGACTTTTTACTCTTAGCCTTTGGTCATTTTTCAAGATACTTAGTGAAGTAGTGCAGCTGAGAGTTTGTGGGGTTTTGGTTTGTTTTTTTTTGGGGGGGGGGGTGGATACAGATAAACTCAGAATTCACTTTATTCAGGGCTTTCTTATGAGAGGTGTACTGAAGCAAGAACTTTTGAGCCACGTTTCTCTTCTTTTTTTTGCTTGTCCTAAGTTTTTCCTAGCTGCACTGAAGAAACAGCAATGCTGAAGAACTAGCAAGAAACCTGTCACAGCTTAGCCAGAGCCTTTGGGAGATGGTTTGTGTTTTCAGGAGTGGTACATTCTTGTTGGGGATCCCTCTCAAAGGTAGCCTGATCTGTGGTAGAGCAAACCATGTCCTATTCCTGCCCCTCAGAACTGGCTGCCACCAACTGTGTCAGAGCTGGAGTGCTCAGAAACACGTCCAGCACACTGGGATAAACAACTCTCTCTCTATTGCTCTCTCTCTTGTCTTCTTCTGAAAGTAGTCAGCATTTATTTCCCCCTGAGCAGAAGGCTTTCATCCTTACAAATATCTGGCTTTTATCTTTCTTGATTTGTTTTTCTTGCAAATACTCCACACCAATAGGATAATCTTGTCTGGCTACACAAGCTCCATGTTTACACTGAACATCTTTCCTTCATATAAACACTGGGTAAGGATCTTCTTGATCACCATGTCCACGTCTAATCCCCTGCTATTACAAGGCTGTATGATTTATTTTCTTCTGTAAGATAACCAAGCCTCAGTTTTAAAAGCAAATAAGAAGAAAAAATTTTTTGTATACTTACTGCTCCTGTGTTTCACTGGTGATGCAGAATCTTTTAGTCACTTTTAACGAGAATGCTTTTGCTTCTCAGTTCATGTCTTTAGCGTATATGATCTTGCTTCTGTTCTGATGCGTGTCCCAGTGATATACTGATGGTGGATTTTTACATCCTTAATCAGGTGAACAGGTAAAATTTTTTATTTTTTTATTTTATAATCAACTTTTGCTGTTAAATCCCCCTCTTTCCTGGTTAAACATAACCCTCCAAGCTGTAGGCAGGTGTCTTTAAATCTCCTCAGAGCTGGAAATAGCATTTCTGATATGTGAGATATTTTTGCTGTATTGGTGGTTTATGGTCAGATCTTTTGTTTTCTAATGTGTGTTCAGTTGATGAGCATATCACTTCAGGTGATTGCTCAAAAGAGGATGTTTCTTGTTTTAATGAAGTAATCAAGAAGTGATTGACAGGAGAGGCAAGGTTAGATAAGAAAAGGGAAAGAGTAATTTTAAATAGCTGTAAGGCCATTTTTGAGAAGCAAATAGATGCTTCTGTAACACAGCAGTAAATACGGATAAAGAGAGAGACAAAATGTTAATGTACCTGATATGATGATATAAGAATTGTTTGTTAGAGGAGAAACACTTCAAGTGACATTGAGTGGAGAGAAAAACCCCCCAGTCTGAAAACCAGCCTTCAAATTTATGTATAGAAATTCAAATATCTCTTTCATTGTAAGGAGTGTAGATAAAACTGTGCCAATGAGATCGCATTTAAACTCTTTGCACCTCTTCTTTTCTTTTTCATTGGCTGTTCATTTTTGTTTTCTACCATTACTCGTTCTTGTGTGATACAGTCTCACCAAGACCTGACCAATGCCACGGTGTGCCATCTACTACCCACACATGGCAAATACTTTCCTGTTCTTAAAATAAAATCCAGTAAAGAAGCATAAGGAGTAGAACAGGACTGATTTCTGCCATGCTTCAGATTTTAGTTTGGTCACTTAGCTCAGTGAACTAGTAAACAATGTGCTATTCACACTGGTATAATAGGAACAAAACCACAAAAATCACCTGGTCATCCCATTTGGTGCAGGTTAACCAGCATAAAGCATATCTAAGTGCCCACTTCAGACGTTTTTATCACATAAATAACTCTTAAGCTTAATGCTTCAGGGTAATTGCTGGGGAACATTCAGTACATTCTTGACATTGTGTGAAATGTGAGCAAAAATATTGCCACGATGTGTGTGAACAAAGCTGCTGTCATGCAGTCTCTCAGATGCCAAAGCTGGTCTCTTAAATATCATAAAAAAAGTCAAAAACAAGCAGAACAAGTGGGAACCAATGCATTGTGTGAGATGGTGGCTAGCTCCAGAACCTGAGGTCAAGCACCATGTCAGCCTTGATGACATCCAGATATGGACTTTTCACAATTGTTTTTCTTTATGGATGTGCTTGAAATGTAAAACGTGGCATTTACTTTTGGATACCTAGGGGCAAAGTTGATAATCAGATTTAAGTAGGAAAAGATGGATTAAAAGGATGGGAATATGCTTGATTTGTATTTCCAAGGCTTATAAACACAGATTTTGATGGGCTGTATGGTCTCTTGTCTCTGATACTGCACTTTATGCTCCTGCCATGCTAATGTCCCTAATCTTTATTTTAATTGTTTTTAAATGTTCTTGTTTATAGAAGAGAGAAAATATCCAGTACACACAGGACTGGAAAAGGCCCGTGTGCCATGCAGAGCACTTTGTCTGCAGATGGGAGCTTTATGGCAGGCAGCCTGGATGCCCATAGGGTGGCTTGTGTGCCAGAACTCTCTTGTGTAGACAGGGTGCTGGAGTCTGTTTCCTTTTACTCTATGTATGGTCAATGCTTTTCATTTTGAAGTTCAATGCACCTTAATTTTCTTCATTCTTATATCCAATCCCGTGCTGTATGTTTCAATATAAAGTAGATTTTCAATTCTGTGACCAATTTTCTCTTTATAGCATTATTGCTGGAGACTGACATTTAAATGCAGCCTTGTTCCATAAAGGGTACAATACAGGAGGGGAATGATTTAAAAATTTTGCCACGAGTCCTTGAGGATGCAAGGTTGAATAGTGTTTGCTGAAGTCAATAGGGTTGTTGTACGCAGGCTTTGTGTGTGTGAGCACAGGAGGCTGAAACAAATCAATTTCCATTGACTTGTCTAGCAAAGGAGCCATTATTTAGAACTGAATAGCCATTGCTCCTGTAATATAATGTGAAAACTTATTGTAGTTTTACTAAGAAGTAGGTTATGATGAAATTATTTGTTTAAAAGCGAAGTGAAGATGTCTTCTGAATATAAATTTTGGATGTATTGATTGAATTTTTTTGATGAATAAATCGTGTTTATTTTATAAATCTGTTATCAAAAGTAATATCAATCTCACATTGACAATGGAGTTTATTGGTACAGAGACTTTTCTGGCAGTTATTCAAATAGAAGCAGCAATTACAGTTCCAGTGAAAGCAACACAGTTTAAAGAAATGAAATAGTAATGCTTGAAGCACCAGTCCCATATAAGAGTTTCTCTTTACATTAGCTTTCCTGCTTGGTATTTTGCCAGTATATGGTTGAAATTCCCTGTACTAGTAACATTTAAGGTCTGAATTGCTGAAGAAGTTTTTATGCCTCCCTTTGTGCACAGTTTATGTTAACAGAGTGAGATGTTTGAGGTCTGAAAGGGATTTATGCAGTAAAACTGGCTGATCACATCTTTTTAGTATTCTCTGTGCTTCTTTGTGCATCTTTTCCCAACCCATGCCACAGGTCAGGGGGATAAGCAGTAACTCACTGGAGTCCACTTAAGAGAACTCCTGTGAAAAGAGTAACTGTCAGCAAAACCAGTTTCTGCACAGCAAATCATTCCACTGGGAAAAAAAAAAGGAATTTTAGCAAAAATTCCATTAAGTCCATAGAAATTAACACTTACAATAGGAGAACTTGATTAAAAGGAGCAAATGCCACTCTAAGAGGCACATTGTAAATATAAAGTAAATGAATGTGAAAGGGCAGTGACCTGCCTGCTACATTATTGCTCATTATTCACCCTTGGGAGGGAAAAACCTACAAACAAACCCAAACAAAAAAAACTCCCCACAACTTCCCCCCCACCCCCCAGCATATTAGCTTTGCAGTGAATTTATAAATATAAATGAATTCTGCTGTTAGACAGCACAGAGCATGCCTAGCTTCAGCAGAACAAGATTTCCCCATGGCATTTTTGTATAAAAATGCTATTCCATCCATTTTCATTTACTCCCAGAGTGAATGTGCAGCAGAGGGAATTGCCTCTGACATGCGTCTGTCTGTGGCTGGAGCACTGCATGTGCCACCACGTCTGTGACTTTGTGCTGTAAACTGCTATCTATGGGAATCACACTTGTGACATACAGCTCTGCTGCTGCGCAGTAATGGCATCCACAAATTCTCATTTGGGTCTAAGCCTCTATTAATGTGAGATTCTTTGTTTAGTGGAAAAAGTGAACAAATGAAAAACTGACCCTAAACCCAACAAGTGAATGATTGTAAACTGAAACCAGAGGTAGCTATGAATATTATTTATAGTCAGCTGTTGAGGTTTTTCTAAGAGTAAAGCATTTTAAACCTAGGAAAAGCTTTCTTGTGTTTTCATTTTATAAAGCAAAATTGTTCTTCAGTGATCAAACACCTTTAACTGCAGGTAAGCAATGACCTGAATATTAGAAATGTGGCAAAGAAAATGCAACCCTTGGACGTGCTTCGTACTTGAATGAGAGAAACTGAATTCAAACTCGAAACAAAATGCTATAGTTTCAGTGCTGTAGGTGCAAGAAACTCTCTCAAATTATTTCAAGTAAGAATCCAGTCCTTAGAAACCAATATGTGTTTTAATTCCCGTTGTTTCCTGCTGAAGCAGCAGAGGAGAGGAATAAGATATGAACTGTCATTAATGACAGGTATTTTGAAGACTGCTCTGGATGTTTTGGTAAGCTCTGCATGGACCTGTAGCTCATGGTCAGTTTGTTTCCTCCTTGTTCTCTCATAGCTTGGGGTTACAGTTTGAATGCCCTAGTTCTGGATATGCCCTACAGTGAAACAAAATTCAAAGGTTTACATTGTTTTCTGAATTATCAGCATGAATCCACTAGAATATGAGAAGTGCATGAGTTTGAAGAGTATGTGTGTATGCTTTCTTTAATGTGTTTGGATAAATCCCCTGTGGTTACAAGGAGCCAGAGCAACTCTTCTATTGGCAACTTCCCCAGCTTTGCACCATCACAGAGAAGAGCTGATCAAGCTGGCTTGCTTGTACTTGATTAACATATTCTTTTGACATTTTGTGTATGCAGCATGTGTTTTAAATTTTAATAATACATAGACCTTATGTTGCTTGTTTGTCAGCATTCTCCTTAAGAATTCTCTGCGCAGAAGAAGAATTGAGTGAAATGTATTGCAAATCAAACAATGCCATTTGTAAGCCTCTGCTTTTAGAAGTTAATTATTATTTATACACTGGAGCCTCTGTAACAGCCTCAAAAGTTATACCAGGCAAGCAGGTGAACTTCACGCTGGGAAGAGGCGACAGAAACATGCAGTCAAAGCAGTGTTGGTGGAGATGAGCTGCAGGTGTTTTTGTCTCTCAGGCTGCCATTAGTACAGTGGATCTATGCTTGAAAGCCCTACGCTGGGCCTGATTTTGTTCTAATTTAAAGTAGTTTTGCCCTTGATTTTTTGTCATTCACTTTGGCAATGAACCTAAATTACTGTAATGATCAGTTGTCTTCCCTGTGTATTTTCTTGCTCTTCCAGGAGTCATTGTCTGATACCTTGAACTAAGTTGTGGAAAAAGAAAGTCTTGGAGGGGAAGGGGAAAAAAACCGTGAGTTGTCTCCTGTTAATACAGCTTAATGAACACAGCCTCTGTGGGATCAGTGTGCACAGGGGAGGGGACAGAATGGGGGCAGAATTAACTCTTCTTGCAGCTAGCTATTAAATTTGTCTGACTTTAGGCTAGAAGTCCCCTTTTCAACAATTAAAGTTTGGATTCATAGTACATCCTTAGAGACCAGTTAAAATTAGGCTTCAAACTGTTTTGTCACTTTACGCACAGAAATCTGATTGCAACTGAACATTTAAATGCCTAATACATATATACCCTTTGACAGATCACAGTATGAAGGAGCATAAAGACTGCCCAGGTGAAATTGTACTGTACTTCTGAAAGCCAGATCTGAAAATGTTTAGGGATGAGATATGGAAGTGAAAGGCACTTTCAGCCTGCTCACTGAGTCAGAGTTTGAAAGGACTGCCTAGTGGTTGACTGTTCGCAGCTCTGGATTCAGGCTTGGCTCCAACTCTGCTGAGCTCCCAGTGTCTGAGGAGGACATGACATGATCTCCCTGGCTAAGGAAAGGCATTGTTTCCAGCCCTGGCTTTCCTAGCTCTGTCTCTGTAATGCAGGAATGCAGGATGCAGCCCAGCAGCGCAGTGCCTGCCATGGGCTCTTGCCTTGTCGGTGCCTGGACTCTTGACAACAGGGATAAGAACAGAGAGAGTGTCCCGGGCTCTGCAGGGCCTGGGGAGCCGAGCTCTCTGTGTTTCTGTGCATGAACCTGGTATAACAGAGAAGGGTGAGATGGTGCCATGCACTGCTCACCATGCACATCAAAATCTGAACACCAAAACTGAGCAATCCTGCTTTTACTTCTGCCAAAGATGAATATGACAGCATGACCAGTTACAGAGAATTGAAAAGGATTTTATATTCTTGTTCTTTGTGACTTTTTCCATGTATTAGCTTATTCTGTGGACAAAGACAGCTTTTTCTTTCTTATGTGTCAAGTGTCATCCTAACTACAAGAGAAGGAGATAAAACAGGGATTTAAGTGCTTAAAGGATGGCAGTAAGTTCCTGCAGTGCAATGGGAATTAGGTGGCCTCTGTGGGAGTTAAGTGACTCTCCATGTGAATGGTCAATGGAGACACATGGACACAGCTCTAACTCTAGCACTAAATTCATATGCATCTGTCCAGCTTGAGGCAAATTGTAACATGAAGATAGTTTTCACTGGCTGGTAGGGTTGCCAAGTTACCTACCATGTAGATTCTGTGAAATTGCTATCTTGGTGGTAGTAAGCAGACAGGAGTACAAAGCGCACAACAGCAAAGGCAAGCAGAGCATAGAGCCATGGCCCAGAGGAAGCATAAAAGCTTTTTTTCCTGGATCATATAATCAGATCTGTGTTAGTTGATCATTGAAGCTGTATCACAGTGGCTTTCTATGGTTATTTCATACAAAACCCAGGACACCACAGAGTGTGCTGAACACATTAAATACAGCATTTGGAAAAATGAGTGTGGCACTGTACAGCCTTTGATTTTTGTTTTTCATAAGTTATCTCTCACTAATCAAATGGAACCTGTGAGAGAAAGAAAAGAACCAAGCAGGATGTGAGAGGTACTTAGCTTAAGAAGAAAATGGATGTCTGTGTTATTGTTTTCTATGACAATAGAAATCAGAGGAACCTTAAAAGGTTACTGTACTGTAAGGTATTTTTCTGTACCTTACATTCAAGTAGGAAATCTTTAGTTTATCATATTAAGCCTTTCCATACCCTGCCCTTCCCCCAAGTTACTGTCAGGAGCAGCTGTCTCCTTTATCTTTTATCTACTGGCTATGAAATTTTAGTATGTTTGTGGTTTTTTGTTTTGTAGGAATGATGCTTTGCTTTATGCCCAGTGAGAGGTGTGAGGCTGCGTTGTGACTCTGGACCAGAAATGTACAGGGATACATGAAAAGGTGTCAGTAGCTTTTGTGACAGTTTCTCTGGGTGCAGACACAGCATTCAATCAATATGCCTGGCAGTTTTCTGCTTCCTCACAGCACTGCAGAATCCTCCTGAGGGGTTTGTAGGGAGGTGGTGGGACGGGGAAAGGTCCAGCTGCACTGCTGAGCAGCCAGGAGGGCACATTGTATCTTTCTCTAGTGATGACTTCTGCTGTGAAGGCGCAGTCTGGAGTCACCCAATTTTAAACCTGCCTCAAGAAGGAGGCGTAGCTGTAATGCTGAGGCTGCTGGAGACTTCAGCTGTCATCTGTTTTGTAGGAACAAATAACCTGGCCCGTGAAGTCTTTGCCCAGTCTGTGTGCCTGTGTCGGGAGATGGAGCAGACAGGTGGGCAGGTAGCTGTGTCCCCTGTGAGCCACGCGGACCCTGAGATTTGCCTGCCCAGAGAGGACCATGCAGAGCACAACTGCAGTTGACTTTGTAGTAAGAATTGAAATCCAGTTTAGTGATCTTGTGGTCACTGTTTCTCTTCAGATGGAAGATGTTATATCTCAAAGGTGAGCAGTGATGCTTAGAGTATGCCTCATATGACTAAGATGCAAAGCTCTTCAACAGAGGGGCAACTTTAGCCCCTATATGAAAAAAAAGATATATAAAAGTCTAAACAAAACTTTATAGATGATATATTGGCAAAATGCTGCCAGAATAACTTTTTATGTGGGTATAAAAATATGCTCAGTGGGTGTAAATTTTATATGCCTTTCAAAATCTAAACTTGACAAATCAATGGTTTGCAGGGCATGTCTATATTCCTTTGTTATTTTAGGTGATAAAAATTTCAAGAGATGGAGGCTCAGGTAAAAATAAATATGATCACGTGATGTTGTTTGATTTAATTTACGGAGCACTACCTGTCCTCCTTTAATAGGCTACTCAAGACATGCTAAAATGCTCTAATTCTGTGAGTGTACGAGCTTATTACCTGAGAATGTTAATGCATTTGTTAGCTTAAGTGCTGTCCTTGGTTATAAGTGTAGATGGCACTTTTGTACCACTATTTACCTGTGCTTTCTCTTATTCTCTGTTCTTTTGCTTCCTCCTCAGCTTTGATGCTGTTCACTTACAGTGTCTTTACCCTGACAGTTCCTATTAGCAGCTGCTGTTTTACACTTGTGGTGGGACTGTAATGAGAGCGCCTTCCTGCCCCCTTTGCCTGATCTTTCCAGCTCCTTTTGCATAGCACTTTGCTTTTCTTTAATTTAAAATCTTGAGTCTATAAAAACCATGTTGGACTACTTATCATCACTAATTCCTAGTGAGCTTTCTATGCTTTATGCTTCTCTGACTGGGGTAAAACATATCTAAGCTTTATATTTTGTCTAGGACATGTTTCACTGACAGGTCCCAAAGCTTGCTCAAATTCACTAACTTTCCGATGGCAAAAGTACATGAAATCTGCATTCCCCACACAGTGGCCCCAGCATCAGGTATATTAGCAGGCTCACCAGGTCAGACTCTTGTCTCCACTGACACAGCAGAGGTCCAGTGCAGGAGAA
Organism: Dryoscopus gambensis; assembly: GCA_013389985.1. Classification (NCBI taxonomy): domain Eukaryota; kingdom Metazoa; phylum Chordata; class Aves; order Passeriformes; family Malaconotidae; genus Dryoscopus; species Dryoscopus gambensis. The sequence continues at coordinate 158,136 of WEIT01023907.1, read as the reverse complement.
GCAGAACCAAGATTTCTTTTTTTGGGTCACCAGATGAAGCATTAGTACTGGGCTAAGTAACCATCTCAGTAAGCAAAATGCTCTTGGATTCTGATTTGGTCTTGTGACCAGTGTGAGAAGCCATAGTATGGTCTATTGAGTGTCCTGGAAGCTGATATCAAGTGCTTGCTTCTGGCTGTAAACACCTCTTCTCTTATCTGACACTGAAAAATCAGAAGAGCAGACTACTAATGGGAGCATGTACTTCAACAGAACTGCAGACTCTTTTCCCCTCTTAGGCTTTGACTTCTTGCTGCTTCACTGATCTAAGCCTTCCACATCAGAAATGTTAGTGATCGTGGAGCTGTAACTCTGTACCTGTTTCAGGAAATAATAATGATCGCTTGGATGGAAATTGACTGATGGCTGAGCAAACCTCAGACTGGTTGCTGCACACCTTCAGACTGACAAGGCTTATCTCTGACCTGGGGGCGGGGCACAAAGACATGCCTTGAACAGCAAAGGAGTTTTGGAAGATGAGACTGTGTTTGCAGAAAGACCCCAGGGTACACAGCCTGCACGGCTGCATGAAACGCTCCCTGTTGAGAAGACTGGTGGTGAGAAATGGCAAACTGGGTAAATACATAGTTTATCCCCTCCAGCCAGTACATATCTTGGGACAGATGGGGGATGGAAAGAGTCTGCTTTTTCCATTTT
>WEIT01023907.1:0-157435 GCA_013389985.1 Dryoscopus gambensis | reverse complement strand
TTTTGTTTTCCATTTTTTTTTCCCCCCCCCCCCCTTTTTTTTGCATTATTCATTTGGAAGGTGATGATGAGAATTATGAAGCTGGTGGAGGAGGCAAGGATCAGTAAAGTTAATTTGAAAATCTTATCTTTGCCAAAATGAAACAATTAGAATGTCTAGAGAAAGGATGGCTGTGTTGGAACAAGGAAATATTCCTGGCAGACACATGATCGTGTTCTGTGTACTTCTATTTATGACCAGAATCTTGTTCTTGACCTAGTGTGATGCTGAATTACTGAATCATCTTTGTTAATTTGCTTCAAAGCAATCTATAGAGTCGAAAAAAAGTGATCAGATAGATCACTCATTTAATTTTGCATAGAGTTTGTTTTAAGCTGTTTAGTTCTTTATGACTTATGTGTGACTCTTTAAAAGTACATTTGCTTTATGATCCCCATCTCAAGCTATCGATATCAGTGGGAATCATGTAACTGATTTAAGGGAATTAGATCAGGTTTTATATATTTCTTTTCAAGTCATATCTATAAACTTTGATAATAAATTACTTTGCACTTGGGTAATCTTAACACTGCAAACTCAGTATAGCTTTGGGAGAGGGAGGTGAATTCTGTTCTGCTTAGTGTACAAATGGAACCATGAATTAAGTACTAATTCTTTATTATTGACTAAATACTTGTTGGTAGTGACTTTTGTGAAATAGCTTAGAAGTACCACTTCATTTTCAGTTCCCAGGTTGCATTTATAGTTAATAGTTAAACCAAAAGTAAAACGTCTACACAAACAGACTTGCAAACTGAAAACTCTTATGTAGAAGTCACAGGAATGTGCCAGTATTAGTTTGAAGAACCCAGATTTGGTACAAGAAGGTGATCCTGTTATCATACTTGTTCTTAAATGAATCATCAAATGCCTAATTCTTTCATGTACATCAGCACAGTCTCTAAAGAGATCACTGGAGATTGGCACCTGCTGGTTTTTTTTTGTGTGTGAAGAACAAAGGTGTCTTAGCTGGCTTACTGGAGCAGTTGGATGGTTTTATGGGATCCTTTGCAATCATGAGTGATGTATATTAACAATTTTTTTTTACATTTGTTTTTACATTTGGTCTGTGCATTCTGGACTGTGAGCCGATCTGGAGAATGACTTAGGATATGAAAATCTTAAAATAAAGGCTAGGAAGAAAAAAGAAAATATCCCACAATTTCCCTTAGTTTTTGCCTGAGTTCCCCTTATTTTTTTTGAGAGAGAGGGGGAGGGAGATAAGGATTTGGTTAGGCTAAAATATCAAGGTCAATAAGTCAGCAGTGACAGGTTAGATCAATACATGCTAAATTTAGAGTTTTAGTGGAAGTGGAAAAGAACCAGCAGAAAGATTTCTCTTTTGTCTGTGAAAGGAAAGAATTGTTGGAACCTATAGGTTAAACTCTGCTTGTAGGTATCTGCTGAGAGGTGTATTGAATGCTGGAGTGTTTAATGGGAATATGAATGACATGACCAGTCTGTTCCTTGGATTTATGTGATATATTGTAGGCTGTTAAAAAAGGAGGAGGAAACAGATATCAAGAGTGGAGGAAATGAGTGCTGCTTTCAAGATTTCACAATAAGTTATTTTTGACATCAGGCTGCACAAAGTGAAATTTTATGAAATGTAAAACTTTGAGCTTGGCTGAGAAAACTAATGAAAGGAGATGGACACACATTTGAAACTGGGACATGGAAATTATTAGTCAGAAGGGCAGGAATGTGTTTTCCCTCCTTTTGACCCTTTATCACAGAAGAAAGCTCCCAGTAATGTGCAGAGGTGGCTTGTCTACCATGCCTCCAAGAGAGCAGGATTTCAAAAGACTGCTTGCTTGGGCTTAAAGTGCATTTTGCTTTGTGCATTGAGTTCAAAGCAAGCCTGAAATTGCAAGTAGAACTCAAAACCGTTGTGGTTTCACCTCATTTTTACACTGAGCCTATTGAGGTTTGAGCGATTTAATCCTAAAGCTATAAATCTGGGTAGGTTCACACAGAACTTAGTAAAAGGTTATTTGAAAGAATTGCAAACTCCAAAAGATGTCAGAGAACTTTGGCTGAGCTTGTTACTTGAAAGTAATGGAGCGGGAGGTCAGGGGACTTTTCCAGGATTTTCAAAGTCGCTGGAAAAATTTTTCAGAGCTCTGCTATTATTAAGTCTATGTCCTGCTGCATCGTAGGTGCCTGTCTGGGGTCAAAACACTTGTGCTGAATTTATAGCAGGGAACATTCATGAATTTCGTTATCTAAAATGCCCTTGATTTCAAAGAGGAGAATAAAAACAAGGCAAAAATGCTAAATGTAGAGTTGTTCTTATAAGGCTGGTTGCAAACTGAAAAAAGGAGGAGAGAGCAATGGGAGTGGAGCGAGTATTTGCACACCAGGTTGTGGAGCAGAAGTTTTCCAAGAGTCAGGATCCTTGGTTTCTGGCTGAGGCTGCAGTGTCACTACCCTGACACATTTCCTTGAGCTCTTTTTCTGCTATTACTGCCCATCTAGTGGCAGCTGCTTGTTTCCCAGTTTAAATGGCCCAGCAAATGTTTTTAAAAGGGTGCCTTGCAATGCTTGTGTTAGCTTGTATGATGATTAAGTGAAACTTTTCTCATGTTCCATGGTAGCCATGACAATTCTGGCACATTCCTCTAAGCAAAAATGAAACTGCTGAATGATTAAATCCTTCCTGGAGTTTAAACAAATTTTTCTCTACAAAGCTCCCCTTTTCTTTCCCCTCCCTCCTAGACTTTCTTAGTCTTTGCATCAGCAGCAAGCCCTGAATTTTGCTGTTTGTTTCGGTAAACTACTGTTCCAAGTTTCCTGTTGAGAAGTGTTGAGAGCATCAGCCCAAGGAACGTTTACTTTGATCAGTGACTGCATTTTCCTTCTTCTGCCATAAACAAAAAAGGCAGAAAAATAATTTCAGAAAGAATTATTTTGTCCTAGAATAATTTTTTTCTTTTGTATAAGAGCAGTAGTGTTAAATACAGGTTTAATATTCTGTGTCTTGTTGAAAGTAATTAATAGAGATTGCTCAATTTTAATAAATCTATTTGCCTCTTACTTTAATAACACTATTGTGGTTTTAAGTAAGCTGTCTAAAACACCTTTATATGGGTGCAACTGTTGAAAAAACAGATTAAATCTTGAGGAAATGGGCACAGAGTTGAGCAGTCAGAATCACTTTTTTTTAAAAATCTTGGCCAAGCCTGTGCCTGAATATAGAAATGAAACTGAGGCACAAAGTGTATGTTTCTTGGGGATAATTTTTACCTTTAATGAGTAAAATAGCTGTTCCAGAAATAGATGTAAATTTTGGATCACTCTCTTTTAATCAAGCTTGTGTGCTACACCTCTAGAAAATTACCCCTACAGAAACAGAACTACAGAAATATCTGCGTGTCTTATTAAGTTCTTTCGGCCTTTAAAAACAAAAGCTTTTAAAAGGTTGAGATCTTGCTCCCAGTCATGCTGGTATCAATCTTGTACAACAATACTGATCTTAATATAATTACAGCAGCTTGATACTTGTGTCAGTGATGTCAAAATCTGGCTTGATATCCAAGGCTTTCTACCTCAAAAGCCAAAAGATTGTTTAAAAATCTCAGTTATAACTCTGCCAAATTTTGCTTTCTACAGAAAACCTTTCATTACTTTTTCAAATCTATGGCTCCTAGTTATAGTAATGGCAAGAGCCTTTTCTTTACACTCATAATCAGTATTGATTATAATGTGAGATGAAAAGTCCTCTGGTAGAATAACATTACTATCTGATTTAATAAGATAATTGCTATCTTTATTCATAAATATTGTGTTTTATTGCTTTCTGTTAGTGTAGCACATGTGGGATTCATAACTTATTTCAATTAAACCAGCCATCAGAGAAGGTAGTGAAATGTGATATTAGTAATGCTGCTTTTACTGTACCACCATAGATTTTCTGGAAATGGATGGAGCAATCCTCTATGGGACAAGAGCTCTTATCCTGCCTTTAAAAAGCACCTGGTATACCTGCTGATCATGTCTAAATAGGAAAGGGAAATTAATCTTGATGGCTTAGGATACTTTCAACCCGAGTACCAGGAATTTGAGCTAAAAGCAAGAAGTGGGGGATGAAGGAGGGAGAAATGAGAAATTGAAAGAAAGCAGGCAGGAAAGAAGAAATGTGAGAGGAGTTTCTGAGGTCATGAAGAGAACAAAGGCTAAGAAAGAGATGGTGTAAAATGCTGCAAAAGCAGTAGGAGATGTGCAAATGCATTTTCTATGCACAAAATACTTTTGGCCAGACAAAAGGAATGAAAGTCAATAATAAACAGATGAGAATAAAAATCTGGTTTTCCTCTGATTCCTACATCTGTGGGCTCACAGGAAATTTCCCCTAACTTACACTTCTCAAGAAATGTAACACTCCCAATCTTTCTGCAGCCTTATTTCACCCCCGGTATCGAAACCCATAGTCTGAGTCATACTCTCCTTTGCAGCAGATCTTGGAGCTCGTGCAGCTCAGGCTGAGAAGAAATGCACTTGCTGGTACCTGTCAGGTGTTTTTTGGGGCCCTCTGGGTTCTGTACCTGAATTCTGCTGGCACACAGACTGAAGTCGCGTCCTCTGACTTGGTTTGGTGGCAGGGTCAAAGGTGTGGCAGTCACAGACCTGAGGTTCACTAGCAATGGTTGTGGGCAGCAGACCCCCTCAGTGGCTACTTGGAAGAACAGAGGAGAAAAACCGGGGTGTTTGCATGACAGGAAGGAGGAATATGTTTAGAAATGTTCCCCGTGTGTGTTTAGGGTGTGTTGCAGAGAAGCAGCTGCCCCAGCACTCTCTGCCCCGTCTCCTTCCTGGGGCAAAGCCGCTTGGAAACTGTGTCTACATTTGAATATCTGATAGCACTCTTCCTTCTGTCTTTTCCTGCATTCAGCTTGGAACTTAGTCTTGGCATGTAGTTTTTTCAGCGTCAATTATAACACTAATAGCAATTTGCATGGAAATTAACATTGGAAATAAGTGCTTTTGTCCTATGCTTACATCATTTTACAATCTTGGAAGTTCTCAGGTGGCCAGCCAGCTGTTCAGGGCTCCTGATGGACAGCGCCTCAGAGCACCAACGGGGGGAACTCGTAGAAACTGCGGTAAATTTTTGTGATGCTATGGTGACCATACTGGCAAAAACATGTTTTTTGGGGTTGAGAGTGATGTGCTCTTGGCATTATACAGCTTTCACGCAGCCTAATATAATGCTTACTATCTTTTACTATTTACAAAAGAGATTTGTTTGTTTGTTTGTTTGTTTTTTTATCGTGGTGGAAAAGACTGCTTTGTTACTCTCCGAAGTTCAGAGAGGTCAGGAGAGAATATTGGAAATTGAACTTTTCAACCTGGTGGCCTCTGCTGTCTTGGCAGGCAGCAGTCTGACAGGAACACAAGTTCAGCAACAGAGACAAGTAATGAAAAATGTAGCTTTGCAACATTTCTCTGTCAATAACAAAGCTCATCTTTTTGTGTCAGCAAGACATTGCATGCAGCCCACATTTCAAATTCAGTTAATCTCAAAATAATTCAAAAATCAAAGAGCTTATTCAACCAACAAGACATACCAGATTGACTCACTGTGTATTCATAGAGGGGATAGCAGATAGAAAAAGAATTCGATATCAGAATCAGAAAAGCAGCCCTAGTTTTTGCTTGGTCTAAATTGTTTTTAGACTGCACGAGCACATTGTGAATGCTAAAAGAGTTACTGAAAGAATATTTGATGATTGTATTGTTTGCATTACTCATCTAGGAATAAAATTGACAAAGGTGGCAATTGTACATGCAAGCACATGCTCTCTCTGCCTCACTGCAAGATCTTGCATATTTTTAATGCTATTTTAGGACTGCGTCTGCTGTCACCACACACCAGACATTAAAATCTGGTGTCAAAGAGCATATGCACACATAGTGATAGGTTTAGGGAGCTTGTTGTGATCTCAGTGTTTACTTACTCAGGTTCAATGCTTCCTGTTCGGAATGTTGCATGGAGAACAATTCAGACACTGCTAGGAATAGAATTGCTGGTGCCAAATTAATATGTATTTATGACAGGACACCTGCTAGACAGTGCCTGTAGTGGGTGAAGGCATACAAATGGCAGTTGTTTGTTAATTAAAAGACCGTATTTACTGATAAAGAATGTCAGGATGCAGGACTGCCCCTCAGACTAATAGCAAGATCCCGTGGACCCCTGTGCCACTCAGCAGGGAGTGAGGGGTGTCAGCACGTGGTTTGGTCACTGGGATTAGAACCAGGAGCTGTGAGAATTGGCATTGCAGCGTCTGTCCTTGCAGCTGAGCACATGGGATACCTGGGAGCCCATGGGCACCAGTGGTTGTGCCATTTCCTTAGCGCTCAGCTTGGACTGAGCTGCTGTGGGATGTATAAATCAAAGGCTCCCCTCACTGCTCCACCTAGCAGTTCTTCCGAGCAAGAATAGATTATTTGGCAATAAATTGGCTCTCATCTTTTAGGCTCTAAATTTACATTATTCACATGTTATCCTTTATATGTATCTTAGAAGTTTTCCAGACACTGAGCACTGAATTGCTGCAGACACGCAGCATAGTTCCACTGTTCTCCCGCATGAAGTGTGAAGGGCTTTTATTCTTGAAGCTTGTAGACAGCTGAATAAACTACTTCTTTTTACCTGTTATCAAGGCTTTGTTTGTCTTTGCAGAGTGTAATCCAATATAAGTCAATTACAGACCCTTCTTTTAATTGTCAGTCAAACAGTGATGACAGGAACATTTACTGTTATTCAGTAGGGAAGGGAAAAGGCAGGATGTGACATGAGATGACTTCAATTTCCATGGAGATTTCAACAGGGGGATGCTGGCAGCCTTGGGGTGACATGATAAATGTTTAAGCAGCTAACAGCCAAGTAATGAAAAAAACCACAAACATCATGTGATTTCCGGGTATCCTGGAAAGATGAGTCTTTTTTTCTTTCACATGTTTCATACAGTATTTCATTACTGAATGGTGGGGCTGCTGCAGGATAGAGATTCTAAACTTCTGCTTCGAGTAGGAGCTCTTGGGTCCTGCAACAGAAAAAATATTTCACTAGCTTCTAGCATGCTCAGTAGGGGAAGGAAAAAAGTTTGGGATTACCCCTGAACTGTACTTTTAAAGAGGAGTAGTGCTTACAGAACAGGTCGTTTGGATCATATGTGGGGGAATCCACTTCTCCGTCCTGTTGAGGCAGTGACCAAACATCAAGAGTTGCAGGGAAAATATGGTCTGCAAAAGCCAGACATTTTCTCCAGTCTGCAGAGATTTGAAAACTGCTTTAGGAATATAACACTACTTGCATGTCTCTGTAGTATTTCCAGTACTTGTGAGCTCTATGGCAGAGGGAGCCTGGTAAGGCTAGTAAGCCATTTTGCTGGGATAACTGTCCCATAAGCCTGGCTTTGGTGCATTTTGATAAGATTTATTCAATTTCCCCTCATGAAAGATTTTTTTCTTACCTTACAATACATAAAACTACTTAAAACTTCCTCAGACTTGTGCATCAGACTCCCCAGGCAGCTTTGTGGCAGATCTCCCAACTCACTGCAGTCCATGGAGTCATTATAAACCGGGTTGTGCCCACGAGGGAGAACAAAAGATAAGAGGAGATTACAAAAGCATATTTGCTGTTGAACTCTTGCTTTAGTTGTTCCCTGTTGACATGAGTGCTGCTATATGTTCGTTATGTAAACATCAATTATTTATCTTCCTTTGGCAGCATTCCACAGTTCCTCCTGCTTTCAGGTGATTGACATGGAGTGGAGAAGGAGGGCACAGTGCACACCAGCAGTCCCCAGCTTAGCTAGGGGAGCAGGAGTGAATAGTGGATGCTCAGCTTTTACACATACATTTTATGTATGAATACAACAATGAAGATGGGGTCACTTCTCTCCTTGTTCACATAGGCCTTTCCCACAGAGCTGGTTGGTCCACTTGTGCAGCCTGTGCAGACTGCATGTGACAGGGAGAAGATGAAGCAAGCAAGGGCTGATGTCTCCAGCAGCTCCATTTTCTGTCTTTTCACTGTTTGAAAAGGGCTCCTCAGCAAAGCAGGACTAGGCTGGTTTCTAAGCTATTGCTCACACCGCACCAAGAGCTGCAGGAAGTGTGGCCAGGTACCTGCCCCCTGCCTGCCAATAAAACCAAAGCCAGTGAAGCTCTTTGTGCTCTATGTGGCCATTGATTCTTGAGGGTTATAGTTGTTGCTGCTGACAAACTCAGTGAAATTAAAAACTGCTGCTGACTGTTCCCAGCTCTTTGGTGAGCGAGGAGGACAAAGGGTGGTACTTCTCTTGCTTTCCAAAAATAATGTGGAGGAATAATCCCCAAAATTAGGGCAAAGCATTACTGGGATGGAAAACAGATCAGGGTTCATTCACAAGTCATCATCTTTGCAAAGTTACATCTTTCTCATCTGCTTTAAGCTCAAAGTTTTAGACTTTTTCGCTTTGATACTGTCAACTACAAGTGCAATCAAACCTTTTAGCTGTCTAGCTGGAAGCACTTATGTTAAGTGTAAAAGACATAGGCAATTTACTGCAAATAATAGTGGAAATGTATTATAAATGTTAGCAATTCTGAGCAGGCAACATGTTATAAAACTTTATTCATTTTTTACCTTTTACATATGCTCAGCTCTTTTCAGATGAAATGACAAGGCCTAGTTGACGTTATTTCTTACATCTTCTTTTTCATGAATGCTTTTTTCACATCCCAGCATGCTCTAGTTCATCCAATGCTGCATTAGAAATATGTACACTCTTACATAACATAAGGAGATTACTATAGGTTCTGTAAAGCTTTCTTGTTACAAAAGGTTACTGATTACCTTGCAGAAGAGAAGTTCGGTGTGTCAGCTTACAAAAGTGTTGGGGAAGAGATGATTCTAAACAAAGACTTGAGCATCTATCCAAGTGTTTTAAGTTGTGCCACCCAGAAAGGCTGAAACCTCTAGCCATATTAGTAAAACTACATTAAAACAATATAGTTTCTAAGGTTGTTAATAAATTTTTGCTTGGAGATAATGGATATTGCTTTTTCTGAAAAATTAGGTCAAATATATGAATATTTAAAATTTCATGTCTTTGTGCCAAATTCCTAACTAGTATGAGGAGCAAGGCAGGTCTGTGGAAAGTCAGTCTCTCATGCTTACAATATGTACACAGCACGCTTTCTCTTGGAAGAATGCTCAGCTCAGATTTGTTGCTCTAGCTTCTGCTAAAAGTTTAAAGTTTGTAACAAAATCCATCATCCAGTCCTTGCTGCTGAGTGTGATGGAAATCCCTTCCCTCTGGTAATGACGTGTGAAATTTGGAGTGCACAGCTCCATGTGATGCTCTTTATAGGCTGCATGGAAAGAGCAGACTGGAAAGATCCACTAATGTTGCTCTTCAGACACACTGTCCTTTGAGGTAGGTGGTTAGAATTTTAGGTATTGGACTAGAATTACGTGCAGATCTGAAGAATATGCTTTTATTATATTGCTTATTGTGTTTCCTATCTCTGTTTCTCATTGTAGCGGGTTCAGTTTGAAACTGGGCAGAAACACCGTAAGTGTAGTGGTTTGTTTGCAATCCATTACCTATTTATTTTCCTTCTGTGAGATAAGAATTAGGAGAAAGCAAAGCAGGCAAAAAACTTAAAAGAATACAAAGAAGTTTATAACAGAACTAAAAGGAAAAAAAATTAAGAGTCAGAATAAAGCTTCACCTCTCCTTTCTTCTCCCACTGACAATGTAAAGATGCAAAACTTGGGATTTTACCAGCTCTGTAATAGTTTTCTCCAGTTCACTTAGGGAGAGGAGTCTCTCTTTCCCTGCTATAGTGATTTCTCCACAAGAAACAGTTCTCTCGTGGCTTCAATGTCAAAACAAACAGCCGCCCGGAGTGCTTCTCTGCTCGATGTGGAAGTCCCTTCCCTCGACTTATAGCTTTCCCCACGACTGTTTTCAAGGGTTCAGTCTTTAGCTAATGGGGTACTATTTTAAGGATGAGCTGTTCAAAAGCAAACGTTCTCTTCATCTATCTCTGGGATAATCTTCATCTCTGGGAACAGAGGTCATCTTCCCTGGGAGAAAGGGATGTCATCACTCATCTCTCTCTGTTCAAGCTTCTCATTGGATCACAGCTACTTCAACATTTGCTTGTTTCAGCACAGGCACCTTAGCTCATGGCTGCCATTTGAGCTCTCCACCCCCCATGCTTTTCTCATGAAATTACAAGGGGTTCTCTGATATATCATAGTTCATCACCATAGCTTTACAAAAGAATTTCAGCTTCTAGGTTTGAAGCATCTCCTCTTTCTCTTCTCTCTGGGCTTCAGCTCTTCCTTCTTCACTGACTTTGGTGTCTCTATGATGTTTTTCTCTATGTGCCTTCAGTCTTCCCTTTGCTTTGACTCGGGAGAGGATTGATGCTCGCAGGCTTAGTCTGTTCTGGGGAATTTACGGCGCTGAAGGGGTTAATCTTACCCGGGCCTTACAGCTGGAGCTTCTCTCTCGCTGTTGGTCCCGTGATCTCTGCCGGGCAGCGGCCGGAGCTCGTTTCACTGTAGAGTTTCATTGCGGGGGCCGGTCCGGCCGAGCCGAGGGCCACCCTGCACAGAGCAGGAGTGGCCAAGATCTTGGCAAGCTGCGCCACGGGCCGGCCTGCACGGAGCAAGAGTGGCCAAGATCTTGGCAAGCTGCGCCACGGGCCGGCCTGCACGGAGCAAGAGTGGCCAAGATCTTGGCAAGGTGCGCCCGGGGCCGTGGCCCGGCCCGTCTGGGCTGAGCAGCCAGGGCCCAGCGCGGCCCTGCCAGGCCATGCGGGCACCCCAGTCACCTGTCCAAAGGCTGGAAGCAAGAGAGGGCTTCCTAGGCTTGTTCGTACTTACATGTGATTTACAGAGGTGTGTTCAGCTTTCTTAAGTGGCTTAACAGAGTTGTCAACATTCACACTAGCCAATTGATTGGTTTGTCGGGTCTGGAGGAAGTTAGAGTAGTCCCTTGCAAAAACATCACTTCCATAGCTGGTGGATTTTTCCTTAACTAAACCCCAAGCTGTGCTAAACCACGACACTCATGTTTTCAGGAACAATATCTGGCGTTACTTGTGCCAGGCAGGCCAAGATGAGTGCCCTGGGCAGCTCTGGTTCTGGTGTCCCAGCTGTGCTGAGCTACACCTGACCTTGGTGAACCCGGGCTTGGGCTGAGCAGAAGCACAACGTGAAACTGAGTGTATGGGAAAGTTGATAAAGGAGGATATCCAAAGAAAACTAATTTCCCCTTTTCCCTTTGCTCATTCCCCAGCAGACATCAGGAGTTGGTTGTTGCAGTATAAAGAAGTTTCCTAAAAAGAAAACTTTCTAGTGTGGCTGGGCTATTTAAGTAACATAACTAATTTCTATCCTATTCAGGTATCTAAACATGTTTACCCTCTTTTTTGAACAGGGCTTTGTTTGTGTTTATGAAGACAAACAATTACATGAGTATCTGCAAATCCTTTTGCATTAAAGATCGTTCTAACATACATAAATTCCCCTGTAGGTAATTTGCTAATTAAAACAAAGTTTGTAGTTGATAACTTATTTGATCAAACCCACTTTTTCACCAATTCACCATAAATAAATGCTTTGTTTTTCAAAATTATTCACCAGATGAGTAAGATGAATAATTCTCCATATGTTCTTTGGTCATAAGCAGTTTGTTATGAGTGAATTCTGTTGAAAACTAGAAATTTGTTTCTTTTGAGTTAATGGACAAATTCCATAATATTTTGTTGCTGGTCTTAGACTTCATCTATTTATCGAGTTACACGTCCATATGTCATTGTTTGTTCAGATTTTGCTAGAATTTTCAAGGGTATCAAGGAGAAGGAAGAAAACATTCATGGGAGTCTGCCGAATCTTTGAGCAACTAAGCAGTTAAGCATAAAATGGTTCCAATGTGACAGACAGATAAATGATAAAATACCTTTCTAGTAACAACTGAAGATAGGAAATATTATGTGAAAGGGGCAGGAAGTGTTTCAAAGGGCACTTGATAATAAAGGGTCTGCAAGTGTTACTGGTAAGTGATTTATTGATTTGTTCAGTGTAGCATGCAAGACTGTACTGATTTATACAGAGCATATACAAGAACCATGTCATTACAAACTGCAAACCAATCTTTAAAATTAGTTACTGTCCAATAGGTTTTGGAAAGATATACCTGTCCTGCTGCCACCCAGTCCAGAGCACAATGATTAGTTGAAGATGGAAGTTGATGTGAGTAGATCAAAGCTCAGTATATTAGGTCAAGCGTTTTTAACATAGATTTATGAACCAAGATTCTGCTTCATTTTGTGTTCTCTTAGGAAAGAAAAATTGAAGTACTCCAAGCATTTTCTTTTTCAATATCTGTAACTTTCTTGCACTTTTCTAAGGGCATTTCCCTTTCTCTCCCTCTCTCTGCTTTTTCTAGGTTATCTCAAACTCCTCTTTTCTTTTTACCTCTACTCTTGGGGTACAAGTACACTGGAAGCTGTATATCTTAATGGTGCCTTTACCAGTCCCCAGGTATGTGTATTAGTCTTCATTTCAAGACACAAGACCTACTTTTTGGTTCTTGATGTTTTATTTTCAGTCTGAATTGATAATTAAGATCAGCATTATTATAAATATATCTGTTTTTTAAATCAAATTCCACCTTATTGGTATTGAATACATGTAATAAGTTACCTGACCATTTATCACGTGCCAAGGATGGGAAATTGAGACCTCTGCAGAATTGATTCTGCAAGACATAAGGACCTTCAACTTTAGAAGAAAGTCTGTTGCCGTGGAAATTGTTGCTTGGGCAAAGAAATGCCTTTTGGCAGATTTCTGATCTTTAGAAGCAAAACTCTCATGACACAGAATGAAAGCTTGTGGTTTACACGTTTCTTAAAAGAAGCGCAAGACCTGCTGTGTTTCATATTTCTCCAATATAAAAGCTTTAACTTGTCAATACTTGATGATCTGAAAATCCTTTGAACCTTTAGTCCTGGACTGCACTGGAAATCACGTGGCTCTCAGGTGTCCACACCGTGCTCCGAGAGAGAGCAGAGCTGGAGCCCGGCTCAGATTAAGCTGTTGTTCCACGAGCAGCAGCACAGCCAAGTGCAGGGAAAAGGCAGCAGTTTTGGTTATTGTTATTTGCATTTGCACAGTGCCCAGAAGGGCAGCCGTGGGCTGTGCAGGAAAGCAGTGTGCTCGGCGCTGCACTAACGCTGAACGCACTGACGAGACTGAAGCGGTTGCTAAAGGCACGGGGACGCGGAGGAGAAGAGTGATGGCAGTAGATGGCATGCTAGTTCCTGGTATGCAGCTCTCCAAGGCTGGCCACTCCCCAGCTGTATCAGCAAGGAAATCTTTGAGCAGAGAGTTGAGGGACTTTAATAAGGAGCTTTGGAGATATTCAAAGTATGTTGTTTCCCACAACGAAGGACACAGTGGCAGAGAGGATGAAGCTGCCTTTGTGTTTTTGTGGGGAGTGGATGCTGAAGGTGGAAGTCGCTGTCTGAGGAGAAGCGACAGCCTGTTACATAGTGCAGAATGAGAGATGACAAGGCTGGGACAGGCAAGGAAAAGCTTAGAAAATGAAGATGCTTTTTGTTTGATGGAACATAAAAGGAGGACAAAAAGCTGCCAAAAATGACAGAGAGGACAGCTGATGTGGTCAAAGTGACAGAGAAGTAAAATCATCTTTTCAAAAATATTGCAAATGGATGTGAGCAGTGACAGAATTGCATTTGCCAAACCTCAGGAAAAAACTCCACATTGTTTTAATAAAGAGAAAAGATGTTTGGAGCCCAGAGAGAGCTTTTCCAGAGTGATCTGATAAGAAAAGCTATATCTGAATTTGTTATGTAGGGAGCACCAGCAGGATTCACACATAAGCTGGATTTGAGGACAGAGAAAAGGATGGGAGATGCAGGTTATACCAGGTTATGGATTGCATCAAGTGGCACTGTACTGTTGGCAGTGATGGAGGAAAGAGGAAAAAAGATTTGAGCAGTCTTGCTATGTTAAGCTAAAACTAATGAGTAGATATCTCTGAAAAGATTTTAATTCAGACAGGATATGTTGGAGCAGAGAGATACTTTTGTGTGTTGCTAGGATAAAAATATAAATTGAATTTATGTTTTTAAATCAGGCCTGGGCAGCTAAAGTTGACAGTTCCTCTCTCATAGGAGAAGAAGGGGAAGACATTTGGGTTTCACTGGTGGAAAAATGTAGCTGGAAAATATGCCACAGTCCAGATCATTTGTGGTAGGTCACGAGGTTTGCGGTGGTTTCATGTGGCTCACATGATTTAGAGAATTATGACTATGGAGCAGCCGTGGATTCCTCTGTGCTTTTACAGTTGCAAAAGGTAGTTAGCTGCTCTGTTGCTGCCTTAGTGAATATAGATGCTGGCTGTAGAAGCAATTCAAAGGCCTGTTTTATCCTTGGGGAGAGGAGGGGCCTCATGTGGCAGTATATTTTTCTTACTGTATCAAGTTTTCATCTGGCTGTTGAATACGATTTCTGAGCCCAGTGTGTATGTTATTTCCTCTTTGGCTTTGTATATATAATTTTAATTTGTGTCATAGACTCAGGCCGTTATCCTTTCTTTGTTTTACAGCATATTAATGAGAAACAGGAGGGCAGAGGAAACCAGAATATTTTTGGTCTAGTGCCTTCAATTTAGTATTCTGTGTGCACTTCATTAGCTGGAGCTGTTAACAAAGTGGGGTCTTTTTTTTTGTTTGTTTTTAATACAGTGTGAATTCTGAAAAGTGCATACTATACGCCCACTAGATAAAATACATTCTGTTCCTCTGTGGTGCTGGCTTCTGGGCTGAAAAGTTCCTATTGCCTCCACTGGAATGGGAGCACTCTCCTAAGCTGCACGAGATGGATCCAAGCCCACACTGGTGCAGGAGCTGATCCCAGCCGTGGCATTCAGCAGGGAGTGCAAGTTAGATTTCCAGAGCAGGTGCTAGGATGGATTGCAGCAGGCACAGTGCTCCTGGTGAACTGAGGGAAGGGGCTGCTGTGCAGGGGCACCAACTGCAGCAACCCAGCAAGGCTGCCTGTGGTAACACGGGGGAGACGAGGGCGAGGCTGAAGGGATGTTAATGAACTTTGTTATGACAGAAGTTCTTATTTTTATTGCAGCTGACCTTAGACATTTTCTGGCTTGATGGATAGCCTGAATGCCACCAAGCCTGGGCTTTTTGAGCTTTCAGAACCCCGGGTGTTAGAAAACCAAATTCTGGTCATTGATGCCTGCTGCGCTCTGGCCCTATTTTATCCTTTGCTTTCCTTTTTGCTAGGAGTGGTATAAAGCCTCCTATTAAGCTACCTAAGGCTGGAGTCACCACTGATCCTGAACTATCATTTGATTATCATTTTAGTTGCCTCACAAACCCCATATGCCTTGTTCTCTGGGATACTGGAAAGATAAGACCAAACCTACTGCAGGAGGATGTGGTGCTGTTAATTCATTTCTCTGTTATGTTCCTGCTGGGCCACTGCAATGTGGGGATTTTAACTTTTCCTGTTAAAGCTCACCTGCAATCCTGCGCCCGGCATTCAAACTGTAACATATTATTGCACTGCTTGGAAGCTCTTCATGTTGCCTTACAGCATGTTGGGATAATTCTAAGATGCCTCTAGGTACACTAAAGTTCCCAGGCTGGCTTATGCCACAGTGGAAGCACTTTCATGTGTAAAAAACTGTATTTGCATTAAAGTTGTTGTTCAGACTGGGAGCTGGCTTCTGAAATGAGTCTCCCAATAATGCCCAATTTCTTTCATTTGCTTCACAGAACAGCCTTGGAGAGCAAAGCGACTGCATTGTTCTGTGATACGATTGGGCTGGGAGATGTGCTGCTGCAGCAAGGTGCTACATGTACCCTGTGCACTGCATCAGAGACCAGAGTCCAAGCTGCCTCCCTCCTCACCCCTGAATGCACACAACAGGATGTCCATCAAAACCAGCTGCTTACTTTAGCAATCCCCTCTGCTGTGCTGCTTTATTTGTTACCTTGGACTATGTATATTAGACAGGATTCTGTGACACTTATGTGTTATGGTGGGATTCACTGCCAAAAGAATTACTCTTGTAAGTTGCTTTTTGGGTTGGTTTTTTTCCCCCCCAGTGAATGCAGATTTCATATCACACTATCTTAGCTATGTGGTGTTGTTTAGTGACACATTGCCTTTATTAGTTTTGTATTGTGTTACTGGCAGTAGTTTGTCCCATCTCACACGGTCAGCTGCACATAATTTGGCTGAGGTTTACTAACTATTTTCTAGCTTATGCTTAGATGAAGTGCTAGATTTCAGGCAGAAGAGGTATCACCTTTGAAAGCATTAGAAGGTGAAAGCAGATAATGAGCAAAGTCTGCCTGCCATGGCAAATCCTGCTGGGTGCTCCAGTTCTGGTCCATATCACTGCAGTGCTGGAGCATCTGACACCTCTGAGGGAATAACGGGAATAACCAATTTTAGGGCATGGAGAACAAGGAACAGTATGAATGTATGACTTGCTCAGGCGAGAGGCAGTCTGTATCAACATAAGGAATTAAGTCTGAGCCTTAAGATCATCTCAGACTAAATGCCTTAATCACTAGATTGTAGTTTCATTTTTAATGGTTTCTCAGTGGGAATGAATGAGAAGAAAAATGGGGAGGAAAACAAATAGAAATCACTGTCTGTGCCCTTTATGTCATTGTGTTTCAAGTATCTGCTATTGTCTGTGTTATCTTTCTTTGCCTCTGCCTTAGCAATTTGTATAGTATTTTATTATGTAATTTTAAGGGTCTTTACCCTGCATTAGACTAAATTAAAATCCTGTGGCACCCCAACTGTTTGCTTGCTGTACGTCCTTATGAGACACTTATCTCTAGGGAGAAAGTTCTGTGTTGCACTAAACATTTCTTGAACCACATTCACTGCTGTTTCTTAAATGCGAGTGGTAACAAACAGCATCACCTTAATGTATGGCAAAGCAACAGCAGCAGGGTTTTGGGAAGAAGCCATCCATTTTAGAGTAACTGGAACTTCACTGGGTCTGGATACAGCAGGTGTAATTTGGAAGTGACCACCTCCAAATTTCTTGCCACTTGCTTTGATGTTTTATCATTCATGGAATGAGGTAAACATGGTTACCCTCATGTAACCAGTCAGTGCATTTATTCTTGTTGTGTATAACATTCTGATTAAAAATAATAATAATAATAATAATAATAATAAAAAGAGTCCCTTACAAAAATTTGCAGAGAAATAATTGTTTTTACCTTCAGCTTCTAGTGTCAAGGAGCCTCCTATCTATCTGGCATTAATATTTGCATATTGATCAGTTAAAATGCTAAAATTAACAGAAATTGCTATGCTCCCAGTTATCTGCTCCCTATGAAAAAGACAAATACAGTCTCACAATGTATTATTGGAATCAGTAAGAATGAAACATTTCTATGAAGGAAAAGTCCACTCATCAGCATTTTTCCTGACCAGCTCCTCTTTGCAGATAGGCTAAAGCTTTCAGAGTTCTTATTAAGCTTATTTATGTACTTCCATTTTCTCTGCATGAATTAGAAAAACTGATAAGAACAAAATCCTAATTTAAAGTATAATTTATGATAAATTTTTGGCACTGCAAAGGTTGATCATGGAAAAATTTTAAATATTGGAACTTCATTTCATACTTATGATGTCTGCTGTGACAATGGAGTTTAACTGCAGGACTTCTTTTCCTTCTGAAAATACTAATTGGATTTTCAACAGGATGTTCGTGAGTAAAAGATGGTGCTACACAGTGAGACTTTTTTTCTTTAAGTAGTTCTGCTTAATGAAATGTATAAAAATCTTATATTGTTCTGTCAAAACAGAAGTAATGTGCTTACTCTGTTTCCTGCTGTGATCAACCAATCTGGTAATTTAAATCTAAATGTGCCATAATCTTGAACACCGGGAGGATTAGAAAAAATGAAAAAGAAAACACCCACGTTTCCATTTAATAGGTGGCCTTTTGAGCTCATTTCCAATGTAGTGCTGTCCTTCTTTGCTGAAAACAAAAACAAATTTCCTGAAAATAATATCAAAACAGCAAAAGTGCATCAATTAAGCTGCAAGATTCAACAGGGCGTATTTTAATGGGCCATTAAGCCTGGGGTGTATTGTGAAATACCAAGGTAAAGGGCAGATTACTTAATGTGCCTGCAGAATATATTAATGATTCACTAAAACATGCCATGTAAACAAATGGTCATATCATAACTAGAGTGGCCTGATTATGCAATCGTTTTTAGTGGTTTATTAAAGGAAGAGATCTACAAATAGCAAGTTAGAATTAGATCCAGCCTGTTAAAACAAAGACTAAAGTTATTTTAAAAACCTGGAATATGTAATATGTGCAAATTTCCCAATAATATCCCACCATGATTGAGGGAAACAAATGTGTTAAGCAAATAATTTTCCAAAGCAGTAGTTTGATTAAGTGCCTGGCAATATTGCTATAGTTAGATTTAGATTTCTCATTGGCAATCCTAAGGCTGGAGTCACCAGTGATCCTGAGCTATCATTTGATTAACATTTTAGTTGTCACAAATCCTGTGTGTGTTGTTCCCTGGGATACTGGAAAGATAAGAAGACCAGAGCTGTTGCCACACTGTTAATTCATGTCTGTTATGTAATGCCATAAAAAGCATTAAGTGAACCCTACGTAAGAGGAGGAGATGTCTGGAAAAATACAGTTCCAAGGAAGGTGTTTCTCCCTTTTCAGTTCACATCAGATGCAAGAGCAGCAGTCTATGAGAAGCAAGTAATCCCTACATGTAAAGGAGTCTATCTTTGTTTTTCAAGGGATGGGTTTCATTTATCTTTTACAGACAGTATTCAAGTGGTATAAAAACTTGGGTCCAAGACAGGGAGAGGGGAAGGAAAATTTCTGCCCCCAGTTGGTGAATTACCCAGATGCAAGTGTCTAAGACTAAACCTAAACTCTAGTATGTGTAATTGAGTGAACGGTAGTTCTAATTAGTAGTTCTTATGAAAGGACTTATAATAAACTCTTCTATTTTATTTGGCTTCATCAATTCACAGCAAATGAATTGCAATGAAATTTAACATTGCAGCAATTTCCTGTGTAAAACCGTTCCTTACATGCTTGGAATCAACAGCATGTAATGGCTGTGATACCCGTGTCTCCCAAGAAACCATTCTCACTCTATAGCTGGTCCATCATTTATATGAACCAAGACAGTAAAAAAGGGAAGATAGAAAAACCACATTGAAAACAATGTGGGCTGCACGTAATTTCTTCTTGATGGCTTTTAATGCATTACTGATCTGAACACATGGTAAATAGTGCAGGTTCTTTCTTTTTAGTAGTGCTGCCTCTAGTGAGGCCTTTTTCCTTGCCTGTAAATAGTGTGTGTCCTTAAGCCTACACTGAACATGTATCACAGACCCGGCTGGATGGGGCTCTGAGCAGCATGGCCTAGTGGAAGGTGTCCCTGCCCATGGCCGGGGCTGGTAACGAGATGGTTTTTCAGGTTCCTTCCAACACAAAGCATTCTACGAGTCTATGATGGGTTTAGATAAAGCAATTTAATGTGTGATGCTTCCTGAGCTTGCTTCAGCTCCTCTAGAGAACAAAGAGATTTGTGAAAATGTTGTTTGTGAAAACAAACTGTAATTAAGGGTGCTGGTGCCTGGACTTAGAAATACGTTCCTGGTAGATGTTGGTGCTGGTAAGTGAGATGGCCTTTTGCCTTCTCACCTCTGAAGTGTAAGAACCCAGTGAAAAGGAGCTGTGTGTATTCAGTTCCAGTTTACTTTTGCAGAACAAGAAACTGACCAGTACATTTTTATTAAAGCATAACTCCTTTCTTAATTGGTATTTGCTTTTGTACGGATGGCTTTCCTCCATTTTTTTTTTTTCTGTTTGGGATGAGAAGTAATTGCTAAGAAGTTAATTCTGTTTTTTCCACACAGTTCTTCCATTTCCTTCTGACCCTTCCATTTCCCTGCATTTACAGCCTTTCTCCTAAGTACTTTGCACCTCCAGAGCTCTCTACTGGTCCTTTTTTTTTGTCCCGCATTTGTTCTGCTTCTTCCCTTTTAGAGAACTATGTTCCTTATGCTTTTGCCTTCCCTTTCTCACTGAATTCAGTAGCAAAAGTGCCAATAACTCCTCTTAGAGGCATGCTGACCCTGCCCTGCTCCCTGGGACACAGCTCCCTCTCCTCTGTTAAGGGCTGTGAGCTACTTGCAGACTTCCCTGCTCTGAGCAACCTCTTCTTTGACCTTGTACAACGTGTTAAAGGTTGTGTATAGTATATAAAATAAAATCTCACCTGCAAAGTAAGCCAAGCCATTATTATCTAACCCTGGTGCTCTGCAGGGTCAGCAAGAGGCAGCAGTTACTGGCAGAGTGTGAGGATGATACTGGCTCTCAGTTACCTCTAGAAACCAGTGGAAAATAAACCCTTTGGGCAGCAGCAGTGTTTCCTTTTAGCACAGAGCAATATTTGTATACTGGGGAAAAGTGCAGCATCATAATGACAGTGTTATCCAGCTTTTACAAACAACTTGTTTTGATGCGATCTCCAAATGCTGGGAGGCTGCTGAATCGCTGCGTGGGGTTTCTGGGATGGAAAAGTGCTCTGTTTGCTCAGGCTTGAGTAACTGTGTGTTCCTCAATGAGATTGACTCCTGTAACATTCTTTGCAAATTTAAGTGACTGAAGTTTTATAACCCCCTTGGTTACTGGACATACTGGTCTTTTAGAAAGCTGTTTCCTCACTTCATCAGGAAATACTTACAGTGGTGAATCAAGGTTTTCTTCAGGAGAAACACAGAAGAGTGGAAGTCAGAGAGTAGCTCTAGGATCAATCCAGTTTTTGTGGTTTTGATAAGGTGGTGATAACTTTCAGATCCAAGTGTCTGCAAAGTTTTCTTTGCAGAAAAAACTGAACTAGAAATGTCACCCAACTTGTGTCTCTAGTTCAGCATCTGCATATATTTCTCTTTTCTGAAACTGGCAAAATCCTGCTTCAACCAGGTAATGAGCCAAAATAAATGGACTGTGTATTTTTTCCTAACTTCTTTGAGAAGAATGAACTCATTCCTGTTCTCGTTCATAATTTTCTTTCCTCAATGCATGCAGCCCTCTGCTCCTCTGAGTCCAGGGCTGGATGTAGCCCACTGTGATCAGTGCTCCAGCCCCTGTATTTCACCATGCATGTGAAATGACACATCTGAGCCTCTCAGGCATATGGCAACTGCAGCAGGCCCTGAAAAATCCCACTTTATACCTCCCACTGCCACAAATACATCCAACCCAATTTCTGCTCCTAGCATTCATAAATATTCTTCTTCAAAAATAGTTTTTAGGCAAACCTTTCAGCTCAAACTGAATTCACTATTTGGGGTTTCTTTTAAGACTAATGATAGTAGGTATATAGGAGACATTGGTGAGTGCCATCTTGTCATCTCAAATATGAAGCTTTTACCTCCATTGTTAGAAGTCTTGGGAAACTGTGGAACTTTTAACAATTTGATTTTTTTTTTCCTGCTCCTCTAGTTTCCTAAGCCAGATAAGCCATAAAGGCTTTTTGAATCTCAGGCAGCTGCTGGTGTTAAAAGTACTTAACTGCATATTTTTGAGAGGTTATAATGGCCCAGTGATTTCCTAGATTTGCAGGCCAGAAGACATTGCTGTGATCATCTTCTCTGACCTCCTTCAGAGGTGTAGGAATCACAGGGTGAAATCCAATTAAATGGATTAAATAGTAAGTGTAAAATTAGAAAGATAATAAAATTTAATATTTCTTATTGGTGCTGGTCCAGGACTTAAGGTAGTGAGGTAGTGCAGTGCAAACATACCTGATTTCCATGTTTCTGTGCTGCAGAAAAGAGACTTTTTCTCTCACTGTTTAGCAAGTGTTGCCTTTCTTCCTCCCCTGCAAATCTACTTTAATAAGGAAATGTAATCTTGTTGGATGTTAGGCTACCCATGCATCTCTAGCAACTCTGGTATATCATCTGGTATATCATCCCTGTCATGCCTATAGCCCGAGGCCTCATGCATATGTGACACATCACTTAGCAAAGAGGATGGAGAGGACATGTTTGACATGCTCAGGATTCAGGGGTAGATCTGGTGCCTACATATTGTCTGCCAGCTTGTGTCGATCTGAGCATGCCCCAGGATCCCCCATTGGAAACCTGGGCATCCTGTGTGTTACCAAAAATGAGAGCAGTCCTGGAGGCACCTTGTCGCATGCCACAGGACAGATTTTTGAGCTCTCTGACTCTTTTCAGATTCTGCTTACTCTGTAAAGGATCAGGCGCGGTTGCTTTCCCCATTATCTTTGTTTGCAGCAGTGCGGTGGGTTATGCACAGCACCTGCAGGGCAGCTGTTAAGGTGGTTATTTTAAAGAAAATAGCACCAATCCTGTATTGCAATAGTGACACTAACGAGGTAAAAGTAACTCTCAGACTGACATAGTCTGGGTTCCAGTAAAGCTGAAGTCAGTACCAAGGCAACTTAAAGTGTAGTATTTGCTTTTCCTGCCATTGATTATGCATTTCCTCCTGACTTAACATAGGTGATTTATAGTCAATAGTGTGTGTGCTTGATGATCCACTGTAATTCAGCAAGGAGCTTTTCAGGAAAGGCCTGACATACTGGGGTTTGTGTATTCCTCTGAAATGAGCTTGGAGAAATATGACTCCTGGTGGTGGTCTGTGAATTCAAAGTCTAGAAACACTTTTCCAGCTATTCCCAGTAGCATAGCCATTGGAGGCCACAATCAGAAATGTAAATATTTCATGTTTCTATGCCCATTCTGGTGCATCCCATGTGAAATTTCCCCCAGCACTGGCAGGCACAGATAACTCTGCCCACTGCTGATGATGGAAGAGAAGGTAAGAGTTCTTGTCAAATCCTTCTTGTCAGCCAGAAAGACTGTTAGTTTTGTTCTGATTCTCTGCAGGGGATAAAAAGTCTTTAGAGCACAGGAAATTTCCCTGGTGTGTAAAAAGCATGCTGTTTCATTCATTTCTCAAATGAAGGCCAGGCTATGCTTAATTGAGTGGTGAAACTAAAGCAAAATATATCTCAACTTTTTTAATTCCATACCTATTCTAATGAAGACCAGAAACGTCTTGCTAAGAAACAAACCTCGGGTATTTCTTGATGTCTGTAGTGTGTGTGGGGGAAACAAAAGAGGAAAAGTGACTGTGGACAAAGGGTTGGTCAGCGCAGTGTCTTGGCAGGTGGGTAAAGGAGAGTTTGGTTTTGCCCTGGCTGGTGGAATTGGTGACCTGCTCTAGCAGGTATTTGTGCTGTACTCTGAAATGAGCTTGATTATCTTCCAGTGGCCACATCTCAACTTTTTGTGGACTTCATGAGTGGCTTGTAGTTGTCTGGTGTAATAAATTTCCTTCGACAGCACCAATATTGTGGAAATATCTACCCAGAGATGCAAAATCTGTTGGAATTGCAAGAGGTGCTCACTTGAATAATTGTTTTGGATAATGCAAAAGGGGTTATGAATTAACAGGCTGGAAGAGTAAACAAGATTAGCGCTAAGTGCTTTCAGGGACTGTGTAAAAATATAGTCGAAGGCTAATAGCAAAGGAGTGGGTGAGGCAAGCCCATAAATTAGAAGGGGTGAGTAGGGAAAATGGAGAGGTCAGGAGTAAAATGGCCATGTAAAACAAGCAGTGAAGGAAATAAGAGAGGGAAAAAAGATCGTGGGTGTTTCTTTAGGTAGAAGTATCACGAAAATACACAGTAGTGTTTAAATTGTGGATGCAGTGAAAAGCATCTTGTTAGGAAGAATATGGAAGTATATAAAATGATGTATAGAAAGAAAAAGATTAGATGGAGTAGGCAGGAGATGAAAAGTGAGAAATTGAAAACACTATCTGAAGCAGAAAATTTATGTCTACTGTAATATTTAAGGAAGAATATGGGAGACAGTCAAAGTGGAAGATACTTGTGAGAATGAGTGAAAAAGCAAGAGAAAATAGGACAGAAAAATTCTGTATTCTCCGGTAGAAATTAAAAGAAAGAAAATGATCATGTGTTTTACAGGAGTTTAAGGGTCCAGCAAGCAGGAAAGATAGCAAATCTCCTTTCATAGTCCTTGAACAGTTTGAAAAGCTTTGTGAAAGTCATTGCTCCTAGGATGAAAACTATAAGACAAAAGTTGTTCCTCATAACCAACCAGAACATAATTTCTTATGCATCTGTTTCCGAACCTTGAGCATAAATCACTACTACTGTCATTTTTGTAGCCTCTATCGTACTAGAAAACTGTAAGACTCAAGAAGGCAGCTGCAAAACAATGGGAACTCTGCAGTTAAACACATGTATTCCATTGTACACTGCATGTTGTCCTGTAGCTAACCACCTTTCTGGTAATAATTAGTTTGGCAACACTGCGTCTTCTGAAGAAAGGAGATGAAAGCAAAGGAACAGGAAGACTCAAGGTACTGAGGCTGTTGGCTTCGGTGGAGACACTTACATGGAAAGCTTTGATTTTGGAATGCCCTGTAAAGTTTATAGGATTCAGTCTTCACAATTTCAAAACCAAAGTGGTTCTTCCAAATGAAAGGTCATGGCCACCTACTCTTTCTCAATATATTTGAGATATTCCAAATTTAAAGAAGATAAAAATTCAAGCCAAGCATTTGTATGTAGTTAGAGCAAGAACTTCAGCCACAATGTCTTCTGAAGAGCCCCACTCAGTGACGTGTTACTGAGATGAACAAGGATTGGTGAATGAACAGAGTATGTCCTGAAAAGTAGGAAAAATTAGGTCTTATGATCCTGCAATAGCTAAAACAGAGATATGTCCAAGGCTCTTGGGAAACTTGCTTCTTTCTCCTGATGCCACATCTCCAAGTCTTACTTGTGACCTTGTTATGAGAGAAGTAGGGTAATTTTCTGGATTGTTTCTTCTGAGGTAGTGTGGAATAGCTCTTCTGAGCTAACTCAGAAAAAAAATGGTTCAGAAGTAGTAGAATTGTGATTCTCATCTCTAAATATCCAGTAATCTTACTTACTATTCACCCTGCCTTTTGTTTTTCTCACTTGTCTTCTGCCATTCTCCCCTGCACTCTGGAGCATTCAGCCTGAATCTGAACAAATGTGAAGAGTGATGTATGGACTGTAAATACAGTTTTCTCTGCTGACTTTGGGCCATTGGTAGTAAATGCATTATCTTGAGCAGCTACAAGTTTTAGAGGGAACATTATGCAAGCACACAGGAGCTGTTGTTGACTGTGCAAGTATCAAAGCCTATTGATTAGCTGCTACATGCGCTGTAATAAAACTATCATTATTAATTATGATAGAAAAGTATATGTCTGTACATGTAGCAAGTCTCCTCTTTTATTTTTTTCTCAATTTATTGCTGAGGAACAGTAGATCGTAAGTCACGTTTGCATTTTGAGAGAGAAAAAAAGAACCTAACATTCTTGCATTCAGACTAAAGAGGATGATGCCTTATTGTTTTCCCAGTTTCTACTGCAAGAAATTGGTATTTCTTGAGGTGAGGTTACAGGTATTTGTGAGCTGTTCCACACAGAAATAACTGATTTTATAACCTCTGTAATATAGGAGAGCAGTAATCTGTTTTTCAATATTTGGTCAAGTTGCTCTCATCTAATCTTCTGTGTTCCTTTCGTGCAGTTTCTATGCTAGAAATTGTAAAAGGAAGCACTCTTATAAAAGATACATTTATTGAGTGAAGATTAGTTGTTTGTTGCTATTGACACCACTAGGGATATGAAACATGTTCTTTAGAGCCATTGGTTAGAGTTACCCTTTTCTTTATGGCTCCAGGTGTAAAATGCAAAATATGTACCAAAATGCTCTATTTTATACAGTATGAAAAAGGTAATGTGTCTTTAATCTTGACCTTGTAGCAGTTACTCTCTCTGTGGTGAACTATATATGGTTTCTGTTATAATAAACCTTTGAGCTTCATCTGTTTTTTCTAGATATTGCTTAATTTAATGAAACACTGTATTGTAAATAAAATATCTATCAGTAAAAAAAAATACTGGGGACGATGAAAGGATTATTTCAAAGTGGATAAACTGTAGTACTCCTGTGTAAGGTATATATAACCCTTTTTTTGGTGTGGGTATCATATATACAAGAGAGCTTCCAAATTAATTCTCCTGTCCCGTATGTCCCCAAAGAGTGCCACAGGAGATATTATTTTAGAAGGAGATTAAGCTACCTTTTAGACTTGGAGTTCTAGATTTAAGATCTTCTTACTTTAATCTTCTGCTTGTTTTTCTCTTCCCTTCCTCTTTCCTCTCTCAAAAGAGGTAATGCTGGAAGTACGCATTATTTCAAATGAACAAAATTTATTAAGATGTGTGAGAGTACCAAGGAACTGAGAAGCTGCAAAGGCTTTCTCCTTAATAAGGATATGGTGCAAAAGCACTGATATACATTCTTTAAGGTTGATAATTTTCTTTTGCATTTGGGAAAGCCCCTTAGCTGGAATAAACCTGCAAATTGATTTGCAATGGGGGTGTAATTGTTTTAGCTTGGACCAAGAAATCTATCTGTTACATTGGTGTGATCTGCAGATCTTGCTGCACTTCTTCCCACCCTCCACATGTGCTTTGTTGCATTTTTGATTTAGATCATTCCATCTACTTTGGTTTGGAAGGATACACATTTCTAATCTTCAATTTAATTTTCATTAAATTCATTGATAAATAGCAACATCAGACATTTAGAGAATGGAGATGGCTGAATGGTAGGTGGCTGAAGTTTAATACTGTTTTATTCCTTCACCGTATTTCAGTTAAAGCAATAATTGTACAAATAAATGCTTGATTGTGTAATCTGATTCCTCCTTTTCACTTTTGACTGAGCAGTACTGCTTTTATGGGTTTATTGCAAGCTTCCTGTTTCAACTGTGCATTAAGAGCCTTTAAAAGTCAGCTCAACTGATAAGCTTAGGTAACCAAAACCTCGCAAACTCAGGCGTGATTGTCTCTGGCAGGGCTGTAGCAGAGCAGTGACTGGGGTTTGGTTCACTCCTGCTGAGCCCTGGTCACGCTGGCACTTTGGGCAGGTTATTTGCAGTGCAGTGAACCAGGCTGAGCCTTCTGTCCTCTGGACATTTTTCATCCTGTTTCTGATTGAGATGTGGCTTTCTTTATATTGCATACCCAGATGAGAGTGATGGAGACCTAGAGCTCATGGAATAAGGGAAAGGAAGATGAATACATGCTGTAACAGTCTATTGGGTTTTGGGGAGGAAACTGTTTATCTTATTACTCTTTCATATATTAGTGCTGGAAAAGAAGATCCCTGATTACTGATACATTTCCCTGTGCACCTGACAGGAGTAGTAAGGCAAGTGTGATGCTGAGGGTTTCTCTGAGAATTAGAATTTATTTTTAAAGGAGAAGAAAGCCTTTCCCCCCCGCCCCTTATCTTAGGTAGATTACAAGCCCCAAGTTCAATATCTGTTTTACATTCCTTTCATCAGGTCCTACCTTAGTAAACTTTTTCTTAATGTAAACAATCCTAATCTTTTCCATCTCCATTTATGAGAAGCTCTGCTCTGCTTCTCTCTCCAGAGCCTTCTTGGAGGGGCATATGTAAGAAGCATGAGGGGCAAACTGCAGGATGTGAAGGAAAGATGTTATTCTGGGGCGTAACTGATGCTTCGTTAGGGACAGAGGTTTTCTGTTCAAAAGAACAGGGCAGAATTACATCTTTGCAGAGGATGCTTCTGTTAGGCAAAGGATTTTCAAAATTATTCCCTAATAGAAACATTTTAAACAGAGGAAATGGATTTGTCTGTGTATTTGAGATATGTATATAATACCATTAGTGTATACACAGATGTATTCACTACAGTTATAAATTAAAAAATATGGCTCTCTTTTGCAAGGTCAAGAATTGGAGAACTGAGAAAATCTAAATTTGTAATTCTTTGTGCAACCTTAATTCTGTGCATGCTGGATTTCTTCCAAGACTTATCTTCCAACACTGAGCTGTTATCTTGCTCAAAGCCCAAAGTGTTTGGAAGAGGAGGTCGGATCATGGAATTTGAAAAACATGTCATAATCCTTAAAGGGCAGAATAAAGACTGTGTGGCAGCATAAATCTGCCATTTCTTAAGCTGAAGTGTGTGATTTGCAATCTAAACATTTTAGTGCAGTTTACTGGGTGTCATTTCCTATTTGTTTTGTTAAAGGCAAAGAGGAAAACAAGTCTGTTTTGAGTAATTGCAGAAGCTGTTATATGGCACATCATCAGGGTCTGAGAGCCTTCCCCCCAGCCCTGCCACGTCACCTCTGGCAGCAGCTGGCAGCAGGAATGGGCTGCGGCTGCCAGGCTCCAGAACTGGGGAGGAAAAGTAGTTTGTGCAGGTTGAGGCTTCTCGTTTTTGTAAGAAGGGATGTTCCCTCCCTGTGGGGAGCTGGAAACAGGGGACGCAGTGGTGAGGACACGCAGCGTGTCTGGGTGTTGGCGCTTGGCTGCCCTCACCAAGGTTGGGAAGGATGTTCAGCTGGCACCTGCCTTGTCCCAGGAAAAGCCAGTGGAAAATGGTGACCTCAGGAATTTTGACATCTCTTGAAGAAGGGAACAAACTGCCTGTCCTAACTTTTATTCACCTTTGTATTTGCTTTTTATTCACATACATTGAAAAAATATGAGATAACTCGTGGCGAGAATATAGATTTTATTTTAGTCGTTGTTGAGTTTTTCTTCCTCTTATAAAAAGGGTACATTGTCTCTGTTTCTTACATATAGTAACATTTCTTTGATGACATTGAGAAAATACTTTCCCAGAATTCAAGGTATTTACATTTACCTCTGTCCACAGACAAAATATCATTTTTTGAATAACATATTATTCAGGTTCCAATCATGTCACTGATAATTGTTATTAATGGAATATGTGTTATTCTTCTTAGTAGACCTGCCGAGCGAAAGAATAAAAGTGTAAGGAAGTAGAATTAAAAATTCTGTTGCAATGCATCATATAGATAGGGCAGTAATTGCAAGGTCAGATGGGTGTCCATAGATAGATGGTTAACTGGCTGTGCTGTAATGAAAGCACAGGCCTTTTACATGCGTTTATGAATAATGTTTCTCATAAAGACACTAGACTGATTGTCTAAAAAACCATCTACTGAGCCAGAAATGATCAACACTCATGGTAATGAAATATTAAAGATAAATTTGTGAATCCATATTAGAAGTAAATTTCAAGCCCTTATAACTTGCTGCTCAGAAATTCCTTATTCCAAAAATTAGACACATGAAAAATTCTGATAAAAGAATATTCCATCTCTTTTTCTGTTAACATATTTACCAATCTCTTTATAAGTGATGTGCCTTCTCTTAGGCCTAAATGAAAGAAAATAAAGCTTGAAATCACTGGCAAAAGGTGAAGTTGAAAAATACATAGCATGAGTTTTTCTGAGAGAATCAGTATATAGCTATATTTTTGTGTTATAAGAGACACAGGAATTAGATTTGTTGGTTTCCTAGCAACTAAGAGTCTCAGAATTTTGAAGCTGCAGATCAAACTTCTATCACCTGCTTAGAAGTACAGATGGATGTGTATTAATAAAAACAAATTCTGAAATAATTTCAACATAAGCCACTGAAGTATTTTATATCTAAAATCTAAAAATAAGATCTGGCTTTCTAGATCAATATCAACCCTAATCACAGGTTGGCAATAACTAACATCTTTCTCACGATATTTAAGATATTTATCAAATTCTATTAATTATGTCCTTTGAGCCTTTTCAGGGGAAAATAAGACCAGCTGTTGGGAGAAAGGAAGATGGAACTTCAGAAAAAATAATATTTTCTTTTAAATTTTTTTTAATACATCTAGTTGTGTATTTTGAACTCCAGTTTGTTTTTAGTCCTTTCGCATGCTAGTACATTTTCATGCTTTGAAATTCAGACTCTAGTTTGGCTTTTTTGCTAAAATACTTTGCAGCATTCGCACATACACATTTTATATCTTCCTAATCAGTGTGCTTCACTCAGAATATTCTTCAGGATGAAAAGATGGCCTCTGGCCACTTCTCCTGTCAGTGACAAGTCTGAACTTGAGCATTCGTGTTCAGGCACCCTCACAGGCTCTGGAGCTCAGCACAGTGCAGCTCCTTCCAGCTGTTCCTTGCAGTGGCCCTGGTTCCTGGGCACGGAGCAGAGAGGTTTTCCTCACTGCACCAAGTGCTTTGCACAACATTCCCTTATTCACACAAGACAGCACAGCAGTTTAGAGGAAACTCTTGAGTCCAAATTATAAATATAAACTTAGTGATGGATAACATATTCATGAGCTGAGTTCTGGGTTAACAAGGCTGGATGCTTCTGCTTGACACCTTATTCTAGCAGTTTGAAATACAAACTGAATTATTCTCAAATGGGAAGTAGCAAACAATAGGCTGAAAAATCACAGGAAGTAATAAAAAAATAATCATAGAATAGAGTCATAATTTGGTTTTGGTTGGAAGGGACCTTAAAGATCATTTTGTTCCAACCCCCTGCCATGGGCAGGGACACCTTCCACTATCCCAGGTTGCTCCAAGCCCCATCCAGCCTGGCCTTGGACACTTTCAGGGATGGGGCAGCCACAGCTTCTCTGGGCACCCTGTG
Organism: Dryoscopus gambensis; assembly: GCA_013389985.1. NCBI lineage: Eukaryota > Metazoa > Chordata > Aves > Passeriformes > Malaconotidae > Dryoscopus > Dryoscopus gambensis. The sequence continues at coordinate 126,703 of WEIT01023907.1, read as the reverse complement.
CCAGGGCCTCCCCACCCTCACAGCGAAGATGACAAATGACTGGAAGCCATGATATTTACAAATGAAGGGCAAACTAAATTTGATGTGAATTGTTTTGGACATAAATAAGTAGTTTTGAAATGTATTTGTGTGGTGAAACAATTGTTACTTAAGATATATTCTCTTACTTACAGTTTCCCTGGATACTTGACTGGCTTTTAGCAGGAATCAAAGGGCCTGGACATTGTGTGTGAGCAGCAGTCATATCTAGAGGTAAATAATTAGTGCTACCACTGTTTTAGCATAGGTGTTGAGGCATATTAGGAGTTGGCTTAAGCTTGTGATGTACTGTGGTCTGGGACAAATGGATCCATAGTTATTGCAGATTTATTGTATTATTTTTGGAAAGAGATGTAGTATGTGGAACATGAGACATAAAATCTGATCTGTCTGAAATAGCTTTCTGTTCTTGGTAGTGCGGCTCATACTCCTTTTTATGGGTGTTGCTTTTATGTTGTGTCTTTTCATCTGAATCTGAATTTTTTTTCCAGTTTGATCAAAGCTTGAGAATACACCTATTTTTTTATTTTGTCACAGTTGCATATGAGTCTTGGGCTGTGAGGAAGGAGTTAGGAGCCTGAGATAAGGCAGGCAGAGTGCTCCTTGCCTTCTAAGTTAAAATTACAATTTAATGCATTTGGATTGTGACATGATACCTTTCCTACTGTGTAAAGTGTTTTCTGGTGTCCCACAAGGTTTTATTAACATGGGAACTTGATTTATTTTCTCAGATTTTCTGTGTGATTTGAATCTAAGCAATCTCTAAATGTGGTAGGATCCGAGGAAGCACAAACATCCATTGTCCGCAGCTCGGTAGTTGGCATTACTGGTGTTCTATCCACCGCAGTGGAGCCCTGGAAACATGGGAAATTCTGCAGCATTTCAGCATATTGTGCTTAAATACACACTCTGCTACACACTTTGTCCCTTGGGCTTTCGTGGCCCTTCCTCTGTCACAGCAAAGGCACTCAGGGCTGTGCTGTCAGCCTTGGCCCTCAGTGCAGCTCCCCTTCTCTCTGCAGCTCTCTTTCCCACTAGGAAGCCGGAAGGGCCAGGCTCACCTGCTGCAGTCAGCTCTCTTTGGCTTGGATCTCACTCCAGTCAGCTGGTAGTTTTTCTCACTTATCACCACGATGGTGACCCACTTAAGGCTCAGCTCCTGTGTTCAGAAGTTTCCTTCTGTTCCTTTTTTTTTCCCTTTTTTTTTTTTTTTAAAGTTTTGGGTAACTGGTGTCATTGAAAGCTGTTGCAGAAAACAACACAAGAATGGCAAAGTCCATCTCTTAAATTTCTGTACTACTTGCAGAATGAACACAGTGTTGAAGGTTGTTTTCATTAAGAATACATGGACACTTTGCGGCAAGAGTATAGTTTGTGTTTATTCATTTATTTCTGCCTATGTATAAATACAGTTGAGGTTTTTCTTGACTTCTTGTCTATCTGAGAAACTATAATTTTGCCCAGACAGTAATGTTTTTCCATGCCGAAGCTGGCGCTGTGTTGCCCTTGAAACTTTTAACAAACTGGGTGCTGGGAACTCGGCCTAAGGATGGAACACTCTCTACACAGTAATGTGAACTATTAAGCAAATGGCACAGAGTAATGTTCTTTCACTGAGCAAAAATGCTCTCATTTAGGTAAAATTTCAGCCTGCTGTTGGCTGTTACAAGCCAGAATGGCAAAGAGAAATAAAATGTAAAAGCAATATGAGTTTGAATCAAATTATGATAAGAGTCAGATGGTGCCATTACACAGATATCCCCATAGGCAGACATTAGGAAAATTTGCCATAATGGTATGCTGAAATATAATTCTCTGGTGGGAAGGCCACTGAGATTCTAAAATCAACATTTAACTCTTTCACAAACCTCAGACAAAAGCTGGACACTTAATCAGGGAGGAACCCCACTGACAGCAGTGCGTGTGCTCTGCTGGGTTGGAGCTATGAACCAAACTGGCCAATTTTCTGCAGTGAATTATTTGCTTTGGAGCTGATGGTGTCGTGCCTGGACATGACACGTGCAGTGTTATTGTATAAGTGACCAAGAGAAACCCGGGTGACAGAATAGAATCCTTTCCAAAGGGAAATGAGCTATTTTTGTTGCTGAGCTCCTACTGATGCCAACAGCCCCACCCAAAGCAGTCACATTTCTTTTGTGAGCATCTTGAAAAGTGAGGAGTTTGCAGTCTGAACCGTAAAGATAAGTACTGCTTTGTACTGCAGGAAAATGTAGAGTTAAATGAGTGTGACTAATTAAAATGTTTTGAAGTAGGATATGTTTTCTCTGGGCTTTTTGCTTGATTTTGATGTTGGGTTTAAGTGAAAGAATTTAGGCACACAAGCATTCTACATCTGTGTGTTCTACTTAGAGAGGGAATATTTAGTTCAATTAGGTGAATTTTTGGAATGCATGAAATTCTACAGATTTATGCAAAGGGAAATATACCCCGTGCTGTCCTACAGGAATTTGCATGTCACTTTGCAGGCAGGACAAGGACTTGAGGAAGCAATGAATTCTGAAGCACTGGTCATCAGGCAAATATTTGAGAGGTTTGACTCCTGAGCTGCAGAGCTGCTCCGTGAGCCCTCGGCTGCCTTTGCGCCTCTGTTCCTGCATTTGCCATCTGCCTTCTCCAAATACAGCCTAACCTCCCTGGGGCAAATGCCATTTTTCGCTTCTGTTTGCAGTGTCTTGCACAGTGAGACACCATTCCTGGCTACATTAGTAATGTGAACAATATTTGAAAAGAGGCATAAGTTTGTGAGTGACTGCCCAGAATTTATTAGAGACTAGGGCATTTCATGCTTCACACTATTTTTTGCCTCCAGGCTGGGGTGGTTTACAGACGGTCGGTGAGAGGTGTATGCAGACTCTGCCACCTGGGGACGATTTTGTTTCCCTGCCTTTGTTTGCTTGTTCCCCCCCCCACCCCCTCCCTTGTAACAGGCTAAATGATCTTAATGATCTTTCCCAAGTCTGTGTTGCTTGAAGAGCCACCTCACCTGGTACATGAGAAAAAGAGTCCATTAAGTTTTTATTTATTAACAGGATATGTCCAAGCATTTCAGAATAATTGGGATGAGAAATGTTACAGTTGGCCCTGACAGTTCTAGTTCTGCTCAGCCTCTCTCGGGCTCTTTGGGTCATTCTCCCTCCCTGCATAACATGAGTATCCTGGACTTCTGGACGGGGCAAAATGTTCTTAACTGTAATTATGAAATGCCAGGAAGGGCTTAATTACTCATTACGAATGACTAGGCTAGAAAGGATATGAAAAAGTTACACAGGAGTGATGTGTTCTGGTTTGTCTCCAGAACCAGGACAGTATCTCCCTGCTCCACTGCACACCTTTCACATGTGTGATTCCCATGGGTTTAATGCCTGTCTTTTGGTTTGAAAGGTCTCATCAAGTGTGCCAGGTTCCCTATGCTTCTGCCAGAGGAGAGAGAGGATTTGCACTAATCTCTAGTATCTGATGTGGTAAAAGGACTCAGAGGATTTGCCTGTTTCCCACGCTCCAAACTGGTGCTTTTGGAAATGCTTCTTTTTTGCGGACCTTCAGAAGTATGGCTTTTAAGAGCCATGTGAGGGAATTTGAAAGTGCCCAGTGGGGTTACATTCCCACGAAAAGCATGAAGTGCAGATGCCCTTATCTGTGTGGGTGACTTAGAAAATCCTGTATTAGGAGCCAAAGTCACCTTGAATGCTGAAAATCGAATTCTATCTTTAATCTCTGTGTGTTTTGACATTCTGTTTGAGCTGTGTAACTATTACACCTGTTACTTCTGCATGTGTTCTCAAGAATGTGTGAGAAGTGGTTGAGGAAAAACATGTATTTCAGGGTGAAAGTTGTAGAAAGCATGTGACTGAGGCAGACTGTTCTATGGCATAACAGGGAATCTAGAGGAAAGTATCTAAGGAAAAGTTTTACACCTTAATTCACATCTTGCTCTACCTTGAAGATACAGATAGGTGTGTGAGCAACCCTCTATCTAACCAAGCCCGGGTTCCCTCTTGGCTAGAACAATTCGTGCTAACTGTGCAAAAAATAAGCTTGCTAGGAGGGGCAATAGCAGCAGAATGATAGAGACCTACTTTGAAATACAACCTCCATTAATAAAGGTCTGGGCATTCAGTGATGTCATGCTCAATGCCTCTTTTTTATGGAATGTTTATTCTGAAACACAAGAAAAGTAATTTCTTATTGTATTTTTTTTTCCAGAGTATCTATCAAATTATGTTGAGTATTTGCAGAGCAATAACTCAGGATTGACTGGTGGAAATCTTATAATCCAGGAACGTGACCCAGCACAGTATCATCCTAATTTCCTCTGTGAGGATTAATTCTGCTGTTTTCTTTCTCCATGACAGTGAATTGAACATGTAGCAGACTGTGCATAGTGAACGCATCCTGATCCCCTGTAATCTTTGCAAACACTTCGAGTGACCTTTTTGTTGAATGTCCTTTAAAAGCTTCTAGGATATTATCAAAAATAGCCAAAGAAATCACTGACAGAGCAAGCAGGACTCCATCTCTTCTCTAGCTTTGCTGTACAGCTCACATCTTTGCTATGGAAAGTTTTGTCTTCTTCACTGACTGAGCTTGATTTTGCTTTCTCTGGATTAATCAACTGTTTGTTTATTTTAAACTGAACTCAAGTAGAATGAATGCTAGGCTAAAGGAAAAGTTCCTGAATGTGTAATGAAGCAGCCTTTCTTCTGTCCTGCATGCTGGAGTGCATATATACCAGTGCAACTGAGTGGGAACCAGTGTGGAACTGTGTTTCACCTGCAGCTGCAGCCCTTGAGCTGCAGACCAGGCACACCCAGAGAGGACTGTGTGTGCCGGATGCCAGTGGCAAACTGGATCAGTGACTAATGTTATGCTACAAGCATGAGCCACAATACTGCTTTTCTGTCCTGCCTTACTACTCCTCCAGAAGGCACTGTTTCCCATGTGGGCACTTCATTGGTCTTTTCACTTTTGTAAATGGACTTTATTTTTGCCTGACTAGGCAAAATTTTCCTTTTTGGCAAGGCAGGTCATTTACCATTGTGCCCCAGATGCTTTCCGTGTGTCAAACACCTTGGGTCACTCTGGTGCACACGTGAGGCCCTCACAGCATCTGTGTGTGCAACAAGAGCACTTGTGTTGAGAAAATACTTCATCAAGTTCTTAAAACACCTGTGATTCTGCCTAATAAAGTCTGTGTAGCACATAGCTTTTATACTAAAGTTAATGATGCTTTAAGGCAGCGTGTTAGGTCCGTGCTTTGGCTGGAACAGCTGCCATCAATTTCCTGTGTGCTGTTGGTTTGTGTGTTTGACAATCCATCCATTTGTTTTCCTGGTCTCATCCATCATGGGCTCATGGTGCTTTCCAGCAGTTGTTGTCTTGCTACCAGCCTCTAATTTCACATCCTTAAATTCATCAATGGGTTCTATTTATCTTGATTGACAATTCATCACAATTACTCCTGCAATGAAGAACAAGTTTTAAAAAAAGTTAATCTCTTTCATGTGCTGTAGCTTATATAGAACCTATCATCCCTGTTGGAAAGGAAACCTAGAAAAAATGGGACTTTGTCACAGGTACTACACTTCAGTCCTCCCCAAAAACTTTAACAAAACACTGTTTAATACTTGTAACCCTGGAAGGAGCTCAGTTTGCTCAGACTTGGGGCCATTTTCTCACCTGCTGTCATCTGCTTTACTCATCCTTGCATGAATCAAGAGCTCATCTAGACCATCTCTCAAGCTTTTATCACCATGACAGCTGAATACCACTGTCCTTGATCTTGACTAACCCTCTTCTTTCAATACATATATTTTGAGATGTTATATGGAAAATTACAGAATGTAACTCTGTTGTCTGCAGATAACAGATGGGGCAGGGGCAGAGCAAGCTGCTCCTTGCAACAGCCCATTTTGCCCACCAGTTCTTTCCTGTTTAACACACTGATCTAAAAGAAATTTGTCTGTCTGGAGTATTTTTACACTTCATTATTCATGTGGCTTTCCCAAGGGGTTTCAGAGTAGGACTGAACCTTTTGATGGCTGTCACAGTTTGGACATGTCTATGCTGGTCACTGCTGGCCTCTGCTGAAGACATTTCTCAGTGAGCAGGTCGGTGTTGTGTTGAGAAGCAAAGAGTTATGAGATCTGAAAGGAAGGATACAAAAGGGTTTGTAGATGTCCCCTCTGTCTTACCCTGGCAGACCTGAAAGACCTGCTGAACTCAGTGTGGTTGCCCCACTCCTTGGCCTGGGGATGCTCTTTCCCTGTCTCCTCTGCCTGGCTGGTGGCTCTGGTTGTAGCTTCTACCACCAGTGGCTCTGGACCCTGGCCCACACACCCAATCCCACCCAGGCTCCTGGAAGCAAGAAGCTGTTTTACTTCCCCTCCCAAATATTTCTCCTCATTCCTTTCCAATGTCTGGAAAGACTATAATACAACCATGGACAACCCCAACCCCAACAAATTCACATCACTTTTTGGAAAGGCATTTGTTCCCACTGTGAGCATGAAGAGTTAAAATTGCTGTGCATTAAAGCAATGCCGAGAAGCAGAGACTCATTGCAGTAAAGGCCATGGTCACCAGAAAATCACAGCTCCAAATTGTTTGCATCTAAGCAAAAACCTCAAAGCCTTGATAACCTTTTTATTTCTGTTAGATGGATAAGGAACTTGAAGCATAAGGGGCCAAAAGGATTTACCAAAATCTCTGAGTATCCTGTGCCAGAGGAAATTCTTCTCTGAGATGCTCCAGAGTTATTTCCTATCTCACCAGAGCAGTTTCCTCCCATTTGCTTTTCATAAGCAGTTTTTACAGTATAGCCTTTGCTTTGGTTTTCTTGGTGAGGTTTTTGCAGTGTTTGAGATATGCCTGCTGTTCTGGTTCTTGTCTGGGCAAGCAGGATAACCTGGTGGGAATTTTTCAAAGAGTTTCAAATGAGTTATGTCTCTGTCAATAGTAAAAGGTGATTCTATATGGTTAAAGTATACAGAAGGGTGAAATACACAGAAAGCCCCATGACTATACAATGACTTGTATCATGTAAATATGCAGAGCACTTTTCTGAAATGGTGGTTTAAAAAGGTGATTTTAGTGTCTGATTGAGTCCGTCCTTTGTCTTAAGCAAATCCCAGGAACTTGCAAGGAGATTTCTCTGACTTTGGCTTTTCTTTCTTTTCTGTCTTGTTTTTTTTTTTTTTTCTTCAGTTCACTTTGTGAGAGAAAGGAGGACACATCTTCCACATTTTTCTTGGTCACTTCAAATCCCATCAATACCTTTCTGCCGAGCAGGGGTTTGAGGTGGTCCAGAACAATTTTCTATTCATCTTCCTTTCCTGTCCAAGCTGCTATTGACCTTCTTTCAATTCTTCTCTTTGATGATACTTAACCTTGTCCCTTGCATGTTTCTCTGTCTGATTTCTGGCTTTTTAATAGGCACTTAGTCCTACAGTTTCTCAAGTGCGAGTTTGGCGCTTCAGTTCATTGGTGCAGTTTTCATCTCCTCTCTGATTGCAGACTGTAGTAACTTCCCATTTTGAAAGCAGAAATATTCTCTGATTTTACTGTGCCAAGCTTCTGTGCTCTACAGTTGTTACAGACAGTCCCAATTCTTCATTCATAGAAGTATTTTCCTTTTTCCTCAGGTCTCCTTCTTTCCCAGTACTCTCTCTTGTAGTGGGGCTCTTTCTCACATCCTTAAATAGAGATGAAGTTTTATTAGATTACTTTGTTACTAAAACTGCTTCCAAAAGAGAAAGGGTAACTAAAGCCTGCTTATCTGAATTGGGATTTCCAGTGTTTCCTTAGTATCTAGCATAGTCTCTTATCCACAACCAACTCATTTTAAGCAGTGCAGGGTTGGTGAGTTACATCCAGTTCCAAGTTTCACCAGACATTTCTTTTGAGCTAAGCAAAGGCAAGCCAGAAGCGTGGTAAGTTTGTGTCTGTTGGAGATGGTCGAATAAAATGGGGCACTTTTCTGCAGGAAGGGAGGAAAGGGAGGAAGCCGCTTGCCATGATCTGCTCGGGAGCTGCTAAGGTAGCAGAGCCTGCCAAGGAGAGGTGCACCTGGATGCCTGCTGCCGCTGCATCTGCAATGTCACATCTCTTAAATGGCTTCCAAATTTTCTTCTTTTTTACTTAACAGCACACCCATCTCTAGACTTATCTCTGCCTTATTTCTACTTGAGCACTGAATTCTAAAATTAAGTTCTTTTTTTTTCCTAAGTCTCATTGCTTGATGCAGCGGCAACTTTTCTTTTGGTTCCAGTGCTTCCCATAAAGCTCAGGAGTGCAAAGAAAGAGCTTCAGGCTAAGGCAGAATTGCTACCATTTTGTTTTGCTTAATCTATCGATCTGGCTCCTTTAATGAAGACTAACACAGCGGGCCTCCTGCAGAGGTACTTTGTTAGTTACTTTCAAAATACAAAAGGCTCGTTATCGTGCAAAGTGAAAATCACTCTTTTATGCAGGGTAGAGAGTATTGCTCTTTGTGTGCCGCAGAGACCCACCAGTCCTACAGTAATTTGCACTCATCAGGGAAAAATCTTGTGTCTGCTCTGATGATGTGCTCAGAAGCCAAAAGTTTCTTGGCAGGTCACTTTTAACTACCTTGCCTATTTATCTGGCAGGAGGATAATAGCAGATTGATGTTTTATAGGCAGGAGTCAGGGTGAAAAGAGCAGTCCAAACACCTGGTTATGAATATTTTTGTACATTTGGTTTCTTATCTTTTTATTTCCACATGCTACACTTTGATGGTTATAAAAGAAGTCGACAGCTGTAAAGACACTCGTTGAAGTACTTTATTCTTGTTTTCTGAAAATACCTTTGTAAGCAAGATACGGCAGAAAGGCAGGGTGGGCTCCTAGGGTAACTAAGGCTCTTTCCCACTTATAGGTAAGTGGTTGTTTTTATCTCTCCTGTTTGTAAGAGTGAGCTTCATCCTGCAAAAAACAGGTCACCTGCTCCATTGCTAAGTGTTCTTTTTAAAAATAGCATCCATATTGAAAGTTTCATTGAATGGGTACTATAGCATCACCTGAGATTCCTATACCTCTGGTCCTCAGGAGAGAACAAGGATTTTAATAATGCAGATCTTTTATGAAAACTTAATGAGGCTGTCTGTCAAGAGTAACGAAATACATTTGTTTACTCACTGAAACAATTTTCACAAATCAACTCACAAAGGTGCCTTGCTGTCCCTTTATATCAGTTTAGCTTCCAAGAATTTATCCTAGATAGGCAGAATGGAGGAATCTCTGCAGGGAAGCCCAGCTTCTTCCAAGTTCTCATAGAATGTGCCATGCTTATAAGTGTTCTGGGATTAAAGTAAGATGGAGCAGAAAGAGATGCACTTTTAAAAACTGCATAACTAAAAAAATCATCTTCATAACTGATTGAAGTTCTGCTTTCCCCTTACTCTCTTTTACTAAACTTCTCCCTTTGCTAAAAGCTTGAACCCCCACTACCTGATTTATAAACAGATCCCTCCCTAAGCCAGTACTTGTTTCAAGCCAGATTTTTCTACATCTCCCGGGTTTTTGGCACGCAGGTATCAGGACATTCAGAGGGACCTGTTGATATGGCAGCTTTAAAGCCAATTGAAGTATGCCACCCTGTGCCAGAAGAGAATGTAAAACTCTTTGGCTCAAGCATTTATAAATGGAAGCCTATTTGATTTGCTCCCAAAATATTGTCAATGGGCCTCAATGTGGGAACTGGCTGAAGCAGAAAGCAAGTGTCTTGTTACAGAATGGGTACTGTCCCTCTGTGTAATCATCTTTCTGGAGAGAAAATTGTTCTTAGTGTTTCAACAGTTGAGTTTTGCCATGTGAAATATTTTTTAATGCTTAAAGTGAAATCCTTCACTTTTCCAGTGGACAAGGGTCTGACTAAGCTAGCCCAAGTGCTAGATACTAGATAGTTATGGAACGTGGCTCTGTGCTGACTGAAGGGATTAGGGCACAGTTATCATTTGAAAATACCGCCCCGAGTAATGAGGCATTCCTGCCAGCTTACAGGATGCACTTATTCTTCAGCAGTTTTGAAGATTTTCCAGCATCCCCGGAGGACCAATGTCACTCTGACCTAATTTACATTGTCAGCATAGGTCTTTGCCTGAGGAGTATGATTGCCAAGGAATACAGATGGCTAAGCCATGACAGAAGTCTAAATATTTTTCCAAATATACATAAATTCCACACAGCTTGTCTGTGGAGGGAACGTTTCCTGTGTAAATCTCTCAACAAGCATAACTAATTACTGTCACACTGTCTTCTTTGGGGATACGAAACTGACTCTCAAAAGAAGGGAGCTTTCTTTTGTTCATTCATTCGAGAGAGATTGTTGAGATTTGAAACATTTGGACTTTCTGGCTGGTAGCAGATCTTAGCAGAGAAGTGCTGAGCAAGTTAGAGGGTGGCACGTGCGCGGAGCCTCAGTGCGTGGTGTAAACACAGAGTGAACATCTCCCTGCGGGAGGGACGCCGAGCCTCTCCTTTGCAGGGGACTTGTAGAACACTTCTCTAACTTAGTTTAGAAATACAATTCAGGGAGCAGGTATCCCACGAGGGTGTTGAGACACTGAGTAACGCTTGCAGGCTCAGACAGCTGTCGTTTTAGTTATTTGTTAGCCACAGGAGCATAATTCCATCAAATGCATTTGGAATAGCACAAGGGGGAAAAGCTTCTTCCTTCAAGAGTTCAGATTTAGCTCTAGTCACCCCTGTGGTGTGTTTCTCTAAAATGAAGTTGGTCTAAAGCCTTTAAAAGAAAACCCAAAAGCGCTAATGATGCTGATAATTTTTTTTCTCCAGAAAATCAATACAATAAGGAGTTTGCTTGAAATGTTTGACTTTCACGGGAGGTACCTACATATTTTTTTATCTCAACAAACTGTAGCATGTGCATTTGGAATGCAGAAAATGTAAGAGCGCTCTTGTCACCTTGCTTTTTAAGAATTAATAAATACCACCATTTAGTACTTTCTATTTTGTACCATAAATGTTTAAAATTCAGCAGATTGAATTTCAGAGCAGGTTTGGTGTAAGCCTTTAATCTTAATAATGATCCCTTGATCTACCATGGTCCATCCAACTTGGAGGTTGTTAGAGGTCCCTTCTGGGAACTTTCCAGCTGTTTCTGTTTAGTTCATGTATATTTATTTACATGACTTTTTAACCCCATTTGATAACAGAAAAATAGGGTACAATTTAGCTGCAACTACTGTTGATCATTTTCCAGAGAACTAAGTACAGAAAGGGAAAAGCAACATATGGCACCATTTTCTTTACTGATCACTTATTATGTACTGCTGTGACCTCAGCAATGCCTTTGGCTGTACTGCTATAGGTTAAAAAAAAGGCTGGAGTATTTTTCCCCTTAAGTTTTCAGACAAAAGCAAATGTGACCTGCAGGTAATTTATGTATATATCACACCACACTGAAAAGAGTGTAATTTCTGTCTGGGAAAATGAAATAGACTTCTAAGAGTTGTGTTTCTAATTAGATTTTAAAATCTTATTTTTATCAAGTTGGAACTCATCTTCCTGCATTGCTGTTACATTTGTGCTGAGAGTTCACATTTTCATCGTTACAAACCCCCTGAATTCAGCTAACAGCCTTTTAGTTTAATATTAATATTTTGCCTCTAATGCTATACCAGGATCCTATGTAATTTCTAAACATTATAAGACCAGTTCTGCTATTCTTATTCTTTTATTAGAATAGTTCTGCTATTCTTGCAGAACCACTTGCAAAAAAAGAAAAAAACCTTGCAAAATTGCTTTGTCAAATTGCAGTCAAAGTGGTCTTGTTCAGCAGAGGATGGCTCAATGTGATCTTGAATGAATAATTATAAAAATAGTTGAATTAAAAATAATAAATTCCAATAATTTGCATCAAAAAATTAAAAGAAATAAGGGGAAATTCAGGGAAGAAGGTGCAGAGGATATAAGGCAAATGCTTCTCTCAGTTATGCCAGAGTGGCTTTGTTGTCTCCCCAGTCCATCAGTGCCACTCTGCTGAGCTGCCGGTGGTAATTTGTCCCATGAAGATTAATGACCTGGGGAGAACAGAAGAAATTAGTTGGGTTTGATTTTTCAGACTGCCTAATTCAAGTTATTCCTGTGCAGAATTTTGAAAGCACTGGACCAGCACTGCAAAATGCTGTATCATGGGCATTGGAGGCAATTAGTGATGGTATGTATGAAATTTTTAAAACGCTCTGATATGATAAACACATTAATTTCTGTGCTATTGATCACAAAAGCATTATGTAGTCAAGGGGTCAAGGCCCTGCTATGTGATCACATCCTGAGCTGTTCCAGGAAAAACCTGTTAGTTGTAAAGCAACATTAACTCTGGTGGCATTGAAAGAACAAAATATGGAATTTAGCTCCTTGTGTTCAATGGCCTGGAGAGGGCACGGCCTGTGCAGCCATGAGCTCTGGCTGCCACTTTCCCACATGGAGTTACAATGCAATTTCTAATTGAATTATTAGGAATCAGCTACTTTTCATGCAAAGAGTGTGTTACATACATGATCCCTACACTATTTTTATGCACTGACACATAAGAAGTGATTTATATACTGACATTCTTACTCTCATTTGATAAGAAAGTTTTTTTTTTTCTTTCTTTTTTTTTCTTTTTCTGGCATGTGCTGAAAATGAAACAAATCCTCTGCTGTTGGCATAAAATGAATCAGGAAAAAACCTCAAAGAATACCTATGAAATCTCCACAGAGAAAAAGATTCATAATTCTTCGATATTCAGCTTGATATTCTGTGAGCTGCTGACCTTTCTTGCATTATTAAAGATGCCTTGACTAATATTGCATAGTGTCTCTGGCAGATTTTGATGGTAATGTACTCTGGAGAGTCTTCCATAGGTAAAAATTGCTAGCAGGAGTAGGGCAGGGGAGCTTCAAAAGCCTGAATTTGAAATATGTCACTAGAACCATATATTCTGTGTACTCAGGTGTAAGCATGGGGAGTAATTTAACTGAAGAGTAAGAAAAAAAAAAAAATCTTGTAAAAAGACCCCCACAGTGTACAAAGGGCTATGGAAACAACACTGAGGGAAAAAAATGGTACTTTGCTAATTACCTCTACTACAGTGGTGTTAGCCACACATTCAGTACCCTGACAAAAATAATCAGAGCTGGATAAAATGAAAAAATTCAATTCTTATTCTTGTGCCTGAGGATATGGTATTACATCCTAGAATATAAATTACATGGGTATGCAGAAAAATAATAATGGGATTCAAGTCCAAACTGAAAATGAGATTTTGAGGTTTGTATTTAGTTGTATTCAAATCTTCAAAGATGTTTTCCTGATATTTTTGAGTGAAATACATTATTTGCAATTTTTTTTCCTGATAAGTGAAATAGAAGAAAGTGAACTCCTGCAAAAATGCATGTTGCAGATACAATCTAGAACCTACTTTGGGGACCAGATCTAGAGATTTGATATTAAATGCCATGAAAGGTCTGAGATTTGAACTTGATGTTCTTTGTCCTAAAAAGCCCTTTTACAGAGACAGTCACCGTATGGGCAGTTGCAGAGCTGCTGTCGTGCTATTTCCAATCTGGCAGAGGAGGCCGATGCCAAAACAAACGTGGTGAAGCACAGCAGAACAATCACGGGGAATAGATCTCTCTGATGTGTGCAAACAGTTCTTTAAAAGCCTTACTTGCAGCCGCGGCCTGGAGAATCTGATGTACAGGTAGGGCCTCAAGGATCTCGTAAGGAATAACCCCTTTAAATTCTGGAAAGCGGGCTGGAGAGGCGGTTCAGTACTCTGGCTGAACTTAAAAACGCATCAAGAACCACAGCAGTGGCAGCCCTGCAGGAAGGGGTGTGCAGCAGAGGGATTAAAGCTCAGAGGCCTGGGAATAAAAGGCTCTGCAGGTGAGCAGCTTAACAGGGTGTTAATTGGGCAGTGGGGGAACGTCCCTGGGAGGTGCAGAGGGAACAGGTCAGGGATGCTGGTGCTGGAGGAACGTGTGAATGCTGTTGCCCAGCTCTGTGACAGAGACTGGTTCATGGTTCCCTCACACAGATGTGTTGCCAATTTCTTGAGCAATTTATGTAATCTTACAGATGAAAATGTGACTGTAGGTAGATAGACAGTCTGTTCGTATTCCACCCCAAATCATGCAAATGAGCACCAAACCCTGAAAACACACTTTATCAATTTGAATCTTGCATAATTAATAATAAATTTGCTTAACTGTGGGAGAGTGATGAACCTATTTGGTAGCGTGTTTACAAAAAATTTTAAACTGTTTATCTGAGGTTATTGCATTACCACTGTGCTGTTTGGGGAATGCAAAGCACTGCAACATGAGGGACATTATAATCCCTTATTTATACCCTTGCAGACCCTGCCATAAGTGTCCATGTTGTTTGAGGCAATAGCCCTGGCTAACTTAGCAGGTGCACTCACCATATGTCAGAGCCCTGTAACTGATCACAGACATATGTGCAAAAATTAGCAATAAAGCACTGTGAAGGCTGTAGTGGCTATAGTGGAGATTTAATCCTCTGCTGTGCTGGGCTTATTGTCTCTGCTGTGCCAAAGCATCTAAACGTGTGTTTAGCTTCGAGCCTGTCATCAGTCCTAAAAAAGTCAATGCAAAACTTGAGCCTTAAATACTCTGGACAGTAAACATTAAGCACTGAGTAGGAAAAAAATATATTGACAGCAGGATTTTTCTCCAAATGCATTCAGCCACTTTGTTTGCCTTACGTGCAGTTCTTTAGGTACTGCCTCTGTTCTTTCACACAGAGGCACTAAGGCATTTGCCCTTATTGTGCTGAACAAAGAATAAAGAAGAATCCTTGCTCTGAAGTGCTTAAGTCTAAAAAAATATGAAACTAGTAGCTTCCTCACTTTTAATTCTGCTGGCTGAACTGGCCGCAAGAAGCACACATGGGCCTTGCATCCTCATTCTCCCTTCTTATTTTGGGGACATTTTGAAATTTCCCATCATGTCTTCTGCCATGGGAGCAGAGGAGCTCAGCCTCCCTTTTCTCCCCCCATTTCCACACTGCAGCTCTCAGCTTTCTGCATGTTGACATTTCATTGCTTCTTCCACTCCTCCCAGGGCAAGGATTCTCCATGTTCCCTAACCTTTCCCCATAACTTCATTCTGGTTTGGAGAGTTTTACAAGGAAGAGAGGCAAAGATGAGGTGGGACTCTTGTTATGCTGGTTGTGCCAAACAGTCCTGTGATGTGTAGGGCACTAAAACTTCCTTCTATTGTGGTTCAACATGTAAAGGTGTCTGCAAGGACACAAATGGTTTGGGGTTTTCTATTTCATTTGTTTTTTTTCCCCTCCATTTTCTGTAAAATCCAAACTGAGTCTTTGCCATGCTTCTGCAATCCCAGAAATGTGGGCCTTCATCATCAGGTGCCAGGTGTAAAGTTTCTATGTTTTATTTAAGTAGAAAAATTCAGTAGAAGAGAGCAAGAGACCTCAAAAATTTTGCAGTGCTAATGGACCAGTTATGTGACTGGTGACAAGGACATGGATCATTTGTTTTGTTCCTTCATTTAATCTACTTCCAGAGCTCTCCTGAAAGGTCTGAAGGTAAAAGGAGAAAATCAAAGTGAAGGCAGTTTTTATTACTCCTTAGCAAGGACTGTAAACCTTGCAGAGTTTCTAGGTAAGACTGCTGTGATATACACCTGTGCAGAAGTTTGAATTGAATTTGATGAGAAAAGGCCTGATTTTACTCCCTTGCTAGCAGAAGACTTAATCTGTGTAAGGCAAGGTAAACCTATTCACTTAAATTAAGTGGGTTTGTGTTGAAACCATAATTCATAATTGAACCAATTAAGAGTCTTTTTAAACAAACCAACGAAAAAAGACCCTGCAGATAGAGTCCAATATTAGCAATATTAATCTGAATTTCAACCAATGAAAATGACAAGCACAAAGAAGTAGTAGGAATGAGAGCCACATTTCTCACTATTATAGCAGGCAGATGTTTTGGAGGAGTGTAACTGGGCTGGAGAGACTCCTTGAGAAAGAACTTCAGCAGGTGCTGAGTGCTTCTGTCAGTGGGAATGATGGTGTTTGCTGAAGGCAGCTCTTACTTATCTGATAACTTTTCAGACCATATGACAAGCCCTGCACAGTGCACTGTTAAAAGCCTACACAATTAGAGATGCTAAAATGCTGTGGTCAGATCTTTGTCCTCATAATTAAACGTGCATAATGGTAATCAATGTGTAATGATAATGAATAAAAGGCAATAGAAGGAGTGCTATTAGGGCTTTTTAATTTGCTGTTTGTGTGTCTCTGTTGTAAGACTTCCTATTAATGAGAACAATGTCCTATTATTTAAGCCATTTTACTAGATTGCACTTGCTAAAAATGATAAAATTATAAATTATAAAACCAGTATTGTGCAGCTAGCTGATTGATTAATTTATTAGTTCAAAGATAAGTTTGTACTTCTGTTTTGAATTTAATGGAATCTAGAGAAGATGTTTTCTCAGCAGGTTACCAGCTCTTAATTACCAGCTTCTTGGTCTCTCATGATATGAAAATCTTGAAATCAAAATATTTTTCAAAACTGGTGTTCTCAGTGCTTCTACCTCTGCTCTGCACCAGCCCGTGTTAAGACACTTATTTGAAACTCAGTTTTGTGCAGTTTCTTTGGAACTTTCAGGTGTATAGGGAAAGTAACTAAAATACACATCAGATTATACAATTGTGTGTTTTGATGCAGAGAAATGAGTACAAAGAATTTAGCATTAATGACTTCTGTGATAAGTTTTTGCTAATGAAATTTTATCTGAGCAATGGACAATTAAGCTGACAATGTATGTGATATTCCAGCTGTGGACTGCAGTTGACTGGGTCATACTCTTTCTTATCTTCTATCAAATAAGAAAAGACCTGCTTAGTAGGGTTTGTTTTTTAATATTCAAAGACTGCAATTAAAAAAAAAAGATCAAATGGAACATAACGTGAAAAGCTCTATTGATAACACATTTTGTGAATGAGATGAGACTAGTCTGTGCATTCAGTAGGTCATAATTTCAAAACTATTTCTTATGGGTTACTGATTTTGTAAACCAGGAAAATGGGAACATAATTTTGTAAGATGGCCATCAGTCAGATACTGAAAGTAAAAGAGTCAAATTGCAGCTCCTCCTTCTCCTCTATACATTGAAAGCTGGTACATGTGAAACATCAGAATATAGCTCTTTTGTCTTGTAACACTGATTTTGAGTGTGAGGTGCAAACAGTGTATCAATCACCTCTGGTCAAGAACAGTAGAAAACCTTACAAGGACAGAATTTTCCTTTTTCTGACGTCAGCTGTTTAGAGGCTGCATTTTGAATCCAGAAGTAGAAATGGTGAATTTTGGTGTTCTCATTTGCTGTTCTTATTTGGATGTCCCAGGGACCAGCATTTATTAGACAAGCACACTGAATGGAGTTAGGCAAGATACAAGAAACTCTCCCTTCTCTTTCATTCAAGTTTTGAATGGATTAATTAGTTAGGGCACTGTGTACAGTCAGCTATGCTGATTTCCATGGCCCTTTTTAACTTCCTGGAGATGTGACCTAATGTAATTATAGCGAAAATTAAAAAATTACTTGCACACCCATGAAATTGCATCTTTTCAAAATGCTGTAATCTCCAGATAGTGTACTGTTACTGAAATTTTGTTTGAACAGAGTATTTGAAAGAAGACAGATTTATTTGGGCAGGGGTGAGGAGGATGGGAACTTGTAGGGAACAGGTAGGAGGATTCAGAAGTAAAACACAGTGAAAGCCAAAAGAGGTGTTTGGGTCCTGGTGAACTCCTGGGGCTGTGAGCTTCTGTCAGCTGGTGTTTTATGGTTCAATGACTTGAAACACCTGTTCTTCAAAGTGAGCACATTTCAGGAAATCTAGGAGTCCCAAACTATCTTGGAGCCAAGATAGTTTCATCACTTCTAAAAAACGGGTTCAGAAAGCCAGGACGGCTAAACTGAAATCTTGGGACTCTTCTTGTTTCTGTGTCTGGTACTCAGGAAAAGTGTTTGTAAGAACTCTTGAGACTGAAAAACAGCACAAATTTCAGTCAGCTGCCCCTCGTTTCAGGATGAATTGTGGAAACAGTGTTTCTGAAGCAAGAGAATTTCTATTAAATGTTCCTTGTAGAAAGCAAAATGCCAATTTACCCTAAATACGAGCTGAACAAATGCTACAATGTCAATATTTCAGGCCAATTGAAAGTGTTAAGTTTTGACCAGACTGACTTTGCATCTTTTTTTTTTTTTTTTACTTTGGTCTTTTGCCCACAATAAAAACTGCTTTTGAGGGCAACATGAGACCATGCCAAATCCAAATTCTGTGTTATGTGAAGTGGCAATACTTTTTGGATATGTGCCGCTTCCATGCGTGTGTCATCTAGAAATTGCCTGTCTGGAAACAGCAAATGTAATAAAGAATAGTATGACGTGGATAAAATAAATCAAGAACAGAGTAGGTGACCTCTCTGAATTGTATTGCATATATTTCCACATGATAAGTTGATGGAAATCCAAGAAGTTATGGGAGAGTGGAAGCAGAGTGGGAAGAGGGAGAGAGAGGAACTTCCTGAGCTTTGATAGAGAAAAGTAGAAGAAAAGAAAAAAGACAAGAAGATACAGAAGATGTGTGGGATAAGAAAGGCAATGCAGTGTAAAAAACTGCACAAGGCATGGACTTTTCTGGGATTTTGGACAGTGCTTAAAGCCATGGGCATTGTTGTGGATGGTCCAACCCTGGCAGTGTTCAAAGTCAGACTGGATAAAGCCTTGAGGAACCTGGTCTAGTGGGAAGTGTCCCTGCCCATGGAAGGGGGGTTGGGACTAGATGACCTTTAAGGTCCATTCCAACCCCTTTCTATGGTTCTATGAATCATGTAAATCTCCTACCACGAGGAAGTAACTTTGCACTGCTAAAATATTTGGTGTTAACAAGCCTGGAAGGCAGAATGGAAAGAAAACATGCTAAAAGCAAAATAGCGCAAGTCTTAGTTCTGCACTATAAACTGGTAGGAATGTATTGGCCTAAGGTGAATGAAATTGTGCCAGAGATAGTGTGTGCTGACCCTGGAAATTCATGGGCCACCCTACGGAGACAGGTGATTAGACCAGGCAAGTTTGGGGAAACCTCCTTGTGCTCATTCTTGGTAACAGCCCCCAAATGGGGACAGCACAGCAGAGCAATGATGCAGAGGAGGTGTCCTGGGCTGCAGCTGCTCAAGGGCTGTTGGAGCAGCGCAGGAGAGGGGTCAGCACTGCCCTCACCTGTCAGAGGTCAGGTCATAACCTGAGTTCTGTCCTGAGCTGGGGACATGCTGTGACATATGAAAAGTCAAAGTTCTATGAACCAGTTAAAAACCACAGCCAGCTTTGTTCCTGTACAGACACACCAGCTCTTGTCTGCATGGCTTCCTTCTGCCTTCCCACGGGCATGGAGACCTTTTAAAGTGAGAAATGCAAAAATAAGATACATGAAAAATACTAGAGGCTACGGACTGCTACGAACTTTACCTGAGGGAGATTTCCACAGGGCTTGCCAGGAGAGGTCTGCCTCCAGCTGCTCGGGTTTTCAAAATTTAAGTCTTGCCTGCAATGAGCTACAAAGCATCTGGGGTAAGTGAAGCAGTGGGGTAGTGCTCCCAGAGATGAATATATCAACGTGGATGCATCTGGGCTGTCATTCTGTAATGGTTTCTGCTTCAATGTGAGGTCTTGTTTGTCTGTACCTTTGAAGTGCTGCTTTTGTGCATTGCAAGCAGCTTTAGCAGCAAAGTGCCTGCCCTCCAGATCAGACTGTGGTCCACGTCAGTGACAGTCATGGCAGGACATCAGAATGCTTGGGGTAACTCATGTCCCTCTACCTCTTCCATTCTGACTGCTTCTGGGCATCCTGTGTCCCTGAAGCCCTCTGACCTAATGAGAAATAGGCAGCATAATAGAAAGTCACGAATCTTGGAAATTATGTGTTTCAATATTGGAGCTTTATTGAGCCATTTTGGTGTTACACCTTTCTACTTTCCCTTTTCCGTGGTGCAAATCCTTTTCAAGGAAAGAGACAAAAAGGATGCTGTTATGTGCTTGGTTAAGAGGCGCTTTGGAGAATGTCACTGTGCAGTGCACTTAAACTATGGATGTTCTGATTTTTTTAATTATTGTTTTAAGCGTATTTCTTTATGCTTCCAACCAGCTTGGCTCTTTGAGAAATATCTGGGCCTCTTGCTCTGCAATTAATTTATCAGCAGCTCCATCAAAAGAACCATCTTGGAATGCCCATAAACTATTCTCTGTTCACTGTGGTCATCCCAGAGGCCAGTGCTGATGAGTTAGAGCTGGTCTCTACATCTCATTGCAAGGTGTGACTCAGGACACTGAGATATTCCTGGAGTTCATCTGTAGTTTGTTTTGTTCATTGTTTTTTTTTTTTTTTTTTTGGGGGGGTTNTGATCTACAGAGAGTTTTCTTTCTTGGTTAGGCCCAGACTATTATGTCAGTAGACTGAAAAGGAAAAGAAGCAGGGGTATAATGCTGTCCTCCTTTTAGACTGCTAACTGAAAGTAAGGAAGTGCTGGAAATTTGTCCTTAAGAGTCTGTGATGCAAATATCAGTTTATATGAAATTGTGTTGGTATCCTCTAGTATTAAACTTACAGAATGGATCCTTCTGGAGATAAATATTTCTTATATTTGTGTTTCTGTTCTAGCTTCTAGCCAGAAGAGGCTCTATTTAGCAAGTGTGATAATGAATGCAAAGATTAGTTCTCCCGAACTGTGAGCAGAACAACTGTATACTCACTCTCTGAGTAGTCAGAGTTTTAGCTGCTAACTAATTTGTATGAATGTCACATTCAACTCTGAAGTCAGCAAACTATGAGCCCAGCCCCTTATTTTTATGTACAGCCAGGAACAGAGGAGTAGAGAATGGTCTTCATACAAACAAGAAGATAAAGAGATTGCCATGGTGAGAGAAGGCTGCAGGAGCTGGAATGGCTGTGTCATTGAAGCCAGCATTGATCTAACCCTTTTTATTTTTTTTTCTAAAGGACTAACTGAAAGTGAGTTGCAAAAGAAAATCAATTCTGAGAATCATGAGGGTTGGAAGGAACCTCTCCTGGGTCGCACAGTCTATCACTCCTATGATTGTTCCTAAACCAGCTCTAACAACTGAGTATCTACTCATATTTTTTATGATGGCTCTACATTTTTCTTTGGCTGGCTGCAACAATAATGTTAAAACAAACATTCTTTAAAAAAGAAACATTGCAAAGCAAGCCCTTGGGTGCATTTTAGCTGACAGATAATCTTCAAGGCTCATTGACTTTAAAAAAGTTACAGTACTCAGATGTCGATGTGTATTCATCTTTGTGGGTGCCAAGAAAATTAGAAATATTACTGCCTCTTTTTGTTGTTGTGAGTGGGTCTTTCTTAGGCTCTTCTAACAAACTCCGAGTTTTAAATGAATGTCAAAATCTCCAGTGCTCTTGAAAGAATTAAAAAGCAGTCTGTGGTTCATGTCAAGGACGAGGAAACCTTACTTTGAGTCAGAACTGCAGGCTCATAAGACAAAATTTCACTGCCATGGAGGGGATGGTTCCAGGACAGTGTCACTAGTCTCGTTTTGTGTGAGATCCCATTGAAATCTTGTAGAAGATGCAGGTTAATTTTTGTAGCATGATGTCACCCTGATCTCCTGGGCTGCTTGTTGCCTTCTGCTGTGTGTTCCAGCAGCTTTTCTCACCTGAACTGTATTTTGTTTTGTGTTGGGAAAAGGTACTTGGCAAATCATACTAAAATGCCTCTGTAGTGCAGAATGGAAAGATGCTTTATTTGAAAGCTTGGATAAGGGAAGCCCACCTGTTGAGCTTTTGCCTTACCTATGTTGTGTGCTTTCCTTAAAATGCCCTGCAGGCATCAGTCCACAGGTTTGTGTGTTTAGTGCATGACAGGTAAGAATCACAGAATCCTGGAATGGTTTGGGCTGAAAGGCACCTTAGGGACCATCCAGTTCCAATCCTCCTGCCATGGGCAGGGATGCCACCCACTAGGTTAGGTTGGTCAGGGCCCCATCCAACCTGACCTTGAACACTTCCAGGGATTGGCGTCCACAGCTTCTCTGAGCAACTTGTTCCACTGCCTCACTACCTGACAGTAAGAATAACAACCACCACCACCTATTCAGTTTTCTAATAAGAGCTTATTTGGCTATCTCAGTCCATTGGTGTAGGAATTACATTCTTTGTTGGGGTAGCAAGTCAGGGAGAGAAGGCAATTTTCCCATCTTGGACTTAACAATTTTAGAGCGGTGAAAAAGTGAACCCAGAGAGGACTTTGAGGGATATGGTGTGAGCACTGCTCATAGCACTGCAGAGTCATCCGTTCACTTCTCACCAGATACTTCCAGAGATAGAACATAAAATAATTCAGTAATAACCTAACGCTTTGCTCTAATCTGGCATCTCACACTTTTATGATTTAGAAAAGAGGCAGTTAAATTACAGTATCAAGAAAGCTCCAGCATAACGCTTTTCTTTAGTTGCATAATTGTGCAACAGCAATTACCTCAGCTACAAATTTAATTTAAAAACTCTTTGAAAGCACAGTCTCTGTTATCACAAAATATACTTGAAATCAATGAAGGATGATTTCATTCCAAGTCTGAAGATACTATTTAATAGCCAGGAAAGAAACCTGCGCACAGACACATGCTCTTACTTGTTAATAAATTCTGCTCCAGCAGTTACAAATTTTGACTTCCACAAATTCATTTACTCGTGGAGAAACATGAAATACAAACAATATTTGCCAACTTAATGCAGTTGTATTCTTGCACCTAGTTGGAAAATAGACAGGAACTCTTGAAAATTATCCTAATCATGATGCTATTAAGTAAGATGCAGAGAACATACTCTGATAAACATCGCAGTGACTGCCTACCATTATCTTATATTTTCCTTCATGATTCATGGTATCTTAGCAACCATATAGGCCTGATAACCTATAATGGCTCCAAAAATGATGCACTTGGAATCTATCACTTAAGGCCTGGTGCTCAAGTAATGACACTCTTTTCTTTAATGGCAGATCTCAAGTCCAATAAATACACAGAAACTAGAGCAGCTTTCTTTGTCTGGATACTCATATTTTGCATGGTTATTCAGACTGAGCAAGGAAAGGACTCTGTAATCCAGGCTTAATCAGTATAGATTTTTTGATAGACATGCATACCTTAATTAACTATATGGATTCAAAACAATGTCAAAAGAGCAGTGGGTTATTGACTGTCAAAGAGTGGTGTTTGTGTGTTACCTGGGGGCATGAAAAGGGCAGTCTCTTATCAGACCAAGGGAAAATGTCCAGATTTAGCAACAGTGGCTGAAAATGTGGGTGTTGCTAGGCTGGCTGTGGAGCTGTTGTCTGCCTGGTCGTTACTGATGAGTCCTGGGACACTCTGAAGCTGTTGTTGAACACTGGGAGATAATGTATTGATGTATTAGTGTCCCTGTGTCATCAAGAGCACAGGCTAGAAATGAACAGTGGGAGGCAAGGTGGCTCTGTTAATGTGATTCAAATTTCTGCCAGTAGCTGCCTGTTTTTAAAATAGCAAAATTTAAAGTTAGGTAGGATTTGTTCCTGTTCCCTTCTGGATTTTTTGTATTTGTAGAGTTGGGTACTATGGCATTAATTACATTAGAGCTAAGCCAGAAAGTCTTTCTGCTTTGGACTTCAGACAGGAGATCTGTGTTCCAGGGTCTGTGACAAGGGCTCAGAGATGAGGATGAGGCTTGTGGCTGCCCAAGTGTGCAGAGGCCCCTGCAGCCAGGCTCTGTGTGCTTGTCACAGGACAGAAGTTAGCACAAGAGGACTCCAGAAGCCAGGTAGCATGAAACTATCCATATCCTGTCTGGAAAGAAAAATGGTGAGAGTTTGGGCACTGGATAGATGTTTGCAAAGAGTGGGGTTCCCCACCTGTGGTATATCTAAGACTAAGAGTTCACTAAAGATATTTGCAGTAGATATATTGTGTGGTCTACTACACTCAGAGGAGAGGAGGACTCACTGATGAATGGGAGTGCTGCTGGGCTGAATCTGAATTGCCACTTTCAGGAAAAAATGGAGCTGCAGACATGCACAAAAGTAAGTCACAGGCTATCAGTGCTGTGCCAGCACTGCCAGGGAACCCCAGCACCCTTTGTCAAAGACTAACACCTTGGGAAATTACATCCAAAATTCCCAAGTCTGAGAAACAGAAGCTATTGTGTTTTGGAGTAGTTTTCTCTTACAATGATGAATATTATCCAAATAAAAACTGCAGAGTCAGAGGTATTGTCAAGCTTCAGAACAGGGAACTGAATGTCAATGACACTTACTGACTGTACTGGTATAATTCCATCAGATGCTGAGCAGACAACATTTACATTTAAAAATACAAGTAATCAATGTATGTTAATGCATGCCCTTCATGCATTCTGCACTGAAGTATTTTACCAGACACTTTAAAGAGCCTTGCTCTTGCAGGCAAAAAAGCCTTTCAGCAACATACCAACAATGAAAGCTTTCTCAGGTTTGGGAAAGAGGAAGAATAAAACAAACCACAGATGTTTCAAAATATTTTCTGTGCCAGGTCCTGTCCTCTGCGTAGCACTAATGCCATGTCTGTGTGGTGGAAACCACTCTAACTTTGCACTTAAAAATGCTTTAGCTTATTTTTGTAAGGTACATGTCAAGAGTGTATGTATAGAAAAAGGCACAGGGGTGGCGCACACAGAGCAGCAGCTGCCCAACACAGAATGTCTAAGGAAGGTGTGCCTGTACTTGTCTTTAGGCCTTGCAAATGTTACCACTTTACAAATATGATTATCAAAATGCTGATGAAGAATTCACTACCATAATTCAAAATTAAAGCCACACCTGCCATGATCCTGTTAGTAAAATCTGACATATGTCTGTGTTCCTTTCAGGTACATGGGCAAATGATTACATTAGAGCAGGAGGAAGCAGGGTGTGAATTTGTGAGAACTCAGAGCAGCTGCTTGTGTGCAGATTTTTACCCTGTTGTGGTAAAAACCTGGGCAAAGCAAAAGGAGAGCACTAAAAGCATTGCTCTAGGAAGGATATATCACTGATGTCACCCCAGGGTGGGTTGGGGTAACAGCTTGCACCTGTAGATGGTGTGGAGGTGCTCTCATCTGTTCATAACTTAGGCTGTAGCATCTCTGTGAGCCATAATCCTGTAAGAATTATTAAACTCAAAATTCTGTCAATGTATGATATGAAACAAATTGCTGCAGGCTTTGTTTGAGTTCATTGTTGTCTCCAAATGATTGCCTGTATCTCAGTTGGTTTCATCCGTTCCGGAGCTTATCAGCACATTTATAATTGATAATTCCCCATTCTGCCTTGGGTAGAAACACACAGGCCCTCTCAGGCAAGAAATCATTGGGAACCTGAACCTAAGGCTAAAACTTCCTTTGTTACAAATCATGGCAAGTAGGATCTGCGGCTGCTGATCCCAGTTAAGAGTGTTCAGCTGTTCCCTGGCCAGTGACAGTAACCTCTTGTTTACATCCCAGTCCATGTGGAAAGGAACTGAACGACCTTAGTTTGGGGTTTTTATTTTTTTAAAAAACTCCCAAAAGACAGAATTTTTTTACACTCGGTGAAAAATTTCCCCCACAATTTGATCAGCTCCAGTAGAGTCTTAAAAGCCCTTTAAAAGGATGCTGAGGCTTGTTTACAAAATCCCACAAAAAATGCTTTAAGTGGGCCCATGACAGACTGACTTCACCGTTCATGACTGGAATTTCAGAGTTTATACATTTTTGTGAGACATCCTACTGCTTTATTCTCAGCACCTTTGCTGACAAAAACACCTTTGCTGAGCAGTTATGTATTGACAACAAGAGAATGTTTCAGATTGTACATGAAAGAAGCCTAATTTCTCACGAGTCCTGGAATATTTGAGCTATCATGCAATTATGATATAAACTTTGGAGGCTATGTTAGAGGATGCCTTTAAAAAACCCCAGAAACCAGACTCACCGTCAAAAATTCATCAGCAGTGCCTTCTGTGTAACATACTTTTCAAGAGACAAGTGAAAAAATGTCAAAACCAAATGAAGAATCCTCAGTTACAACAGCTATTCAAGATTCAATTTAGCGTTTCTTATACATTTCCCTTCCTGTAAACCACTCTTCTCATGTTTTCTTCCAGTAAATGAGATGTGCATAATTCAGTCTTATTAGAGAGTTGATACCTTTCAAGAAAAAAAAAAAAATTTGTCTGAATGTTAGGGGAGGAAACACCCAATTGTACTAATTTCATAATATTTGTCTCCCATTCCCAGCTTTCCCTCTTCCTGCATGACATGCTGAGATAAACTGATAGGAATATGGATTACATCAGATTTCTAATAATTTTCTAATTGAAATGTATCCACATTTTTCTGTGCCCTAGGTGCAAATGCCTTATTTAGAAGCTCCACATCCCCAATTTTTCATGTCTAACTACGTAATTAGGGGTATTCCCTCTCTTTCTTGCACTGGTATATATTGGGAATAGTTTTCTTCAAGCAAATAGTATTATGTTGGAAATTAATATGTTGACAAGAGGAGAGATAGTGCAGAGATTGAGTTTTATGATATATTTTAAAATGCACCTTTGTCTGCCATGGGGTGACTGAAATGCAGATTAGAAACTCAACAGAAATATTTTTTTTATAAATACTGAAGCATTTCTGCAACAAGTCTTCTGGCGGAATAAGTCGATGAAGCATTCCTGATTTCAACAGCCCCTTGAGGTGCTGACCTGAGGTTTTTATTTCTAGTCAGTTTTGGGCTCTGTGACTCTGAGTGACCTGCTTGCCTGTTGCAGGTACTTCTTGCAGACTGAAGATTTTACAGTAAGTGTAATCCAGTGGGGATTGATACTTTTTATTGTCATCACAAGTGATCTGGAATATGGCATAAAGTGTACTCTGAATTTGCTGGTGATACCAAACTGAGTGGGGAAGCTGACATTTGGAAGGGAGAGTCTCCTGCAGGAGGACCTGGACAGGGTGGAAAAGTGGACTAACAAGAAGCACATGAGGTTCAATGAGCACAAGCCTGAGCTGTAGAGAGGGATGAAGAATTCTCTCAGCATCCTCCTGGTTGCTGCTGCTCTGTGCATTCTGCTGGAGCTCTTTCAGGAAGGACAGCTTTCTGACTGCACCAGGTGTAAGCTTTGTCTGCGGGAGATCAGTGGTGGTGGAGTGTCTAATGAAAAAAATAACAGAAATGGTAACAATAGAAATTAGGAAAATTAAGTTTTTTACAAAACATGCTTTTTATTTGTGCTGCTGCTGAGCTATATATTTGCGTTTATTATGACTTTTTTTAGTTGAAGTCACAGTAATAGGTACAAAGGATTGCTGGGAAACCACATTAATTAAAACTGGTTTTTAAAAAATGGAATTCAGAGAGCAAGCTGTCCTTGATGATTAAAATAGTGAATAATGGCACAAATTACTTTGACATCCATTAATGAGTCTCTTCCAGGATATTGTATTGTCTAAGTTTTTTCAGCTGGCTGTTTGTTTGTTTGTTGGCCTTTGTTATTCTTCAGCTTTGGAAATTACATTGCCTGTATATTTCATCCTTAGCAAAAAAATGGGATTGACCACTGCAGGTGATTCAATAAATTTCCTGGCAATGGCCAACAATTTTTCTTTTTCCTTCATTTACCAGAAAGAAGCTAATATAATCCAGGAACTTTCTGCCTGGTTGTGTGTGTTTCTGTAACTATTAATTTCTTTATGAGTAGAAAGGAGAATTATGATAAAAAATTTTTAGAGTTTGATAATTTCTTTTTTCTTCTTGTTAGAAGTGTTTTACTCTGTCACATAGAGAGGTTTTTTCCCCTTTCACTCCAGCCCATTGCTGCAGATTGCAAGCCCACCTGTGTTTTCATTGCAAGATTTTGCAAGATTGCTGAAATCATCTGGGCTAAAAAGAAAAGAGAAATCAAACCCCAACCCATGAAAAATTCAAGTAGTTTTAATTTTGTGTTGTTCTTATCCCATTTGCCAGTGTGCGAGTCTCACATCACTTTGGGATGCTGACTTTTTTTCATGCTTGCCATTAATATACACTTAACCAAAAAAAAAGGTTAGGCTCTAAATTTTTTTTTTCTCGCTTGCCTTTCATTTCTCTCCTCCCTGGGAAAGAAAGCAGTGATAATAAACTCACCAAACGTCATGTTCAGCTTTGATATTTTATTGCAGATGAAATTTGCTGAAATATCACCTGCATTCTTCAGCAAAGCAGCACAGAGGTGGCCAGAGCCAATGGGGAGAAGCGTGTTTGCAGCCATCTGAAATAAATATCTAATTGTCTGGATTGAATCAGTGCCAGATAGGGATCTGGAAAAACAGCCTAATTCAAATTTCACAGCTGAGTTGCTTCTTCGATTGGTACACCATAGGTAGAGTCAGTTACACACCCCTTGCTTTACTGTTGGCTCATTCAGGAATTCCTACTGCAAATATGTGGCAGTATTTTTATTTTGCATGACATTTGGATGAAATTAATTGAGGGGCCCAGAAACTTCTGGAAAGATTGTTTTTTCATTATTTGGAAGGCTTTCTATTACTTTCTCTAGCCTAGCACAAACAGTGTGCATCAGGTATGCTACGGTTACAATGCTCGGGAAATCTTTTCTCATCTCACTCATGAGGTTTTGTTTCTGACACTTCCTCTTTGCATCTTTATTCACACCCATCTCTCTCTCATTTAAGCAAACTGGGGCAAATTTGGGAGCATCTCACAGAGGTTTCCTCTTGGTATAGACATATATACTTCGCTGAGATGAGATTCAGTGAGAATATGAAACCAGAAATTACTGTAAATAAGAACAGAAACTAAATGGCCTAATTGAATCTATTTCCTCCGGGTGGTGGGTCTCTTCCCAGAAAACTTCCTTTTGCTTGCCTTAGTGGAATGTGATGGTTGGAGATAGCAATTAACAGAAGCTGATAAATGAAATGGTGTCTACCACTTGGGAGAGAAGGTTTCCTGAATAATGATCCTTTCCTCTGGGGAGGTTTGCAAAATGGTATCTCATGGGTGGATTTGAAATATGCCTGGCAATGATCTTCACTTGGCTCGTGGCCACAGGAAGTGTCCCAGGTGGGCAAAGCTGGCATTTGTGCTCTTGGCTCTCCTGCTTAAAGGGGGCACCTGCTAATTAACTCTTTCTAATTTGCGTGGATTTGGTGAGTACAGTGAGAACACTTAACTGGCTTAAATGTGACCTTAGTTTTAGCAGTGCCAGTTACTGCTGTGACCCTGATGTCTTGTTGATCTATTATGGGCTGCCGGGGCCACCAAGGTGCTGGGAGGTGTGCGTGGGAATGGCTGACTCGAGGGGCATTGGCAAGCATGGGGACATATTTATTTTTTGGTTTTATTTGCAGGAATTTCCCCGTTTCTTTTTATTCTCACTGGAAATATATTTTTAAAAATGATGCAGTATAAGAGACACAGCATTTAATTTCCCATCCTCTTCGTCCTCAAACCTTAGCATTTTTTAGTGCTGTTACTATGTAAATGGTTACCAAGTGAATAACTACTCTCATAAATAGTCACAGGCAGAAATTGCTTTCACTGCATATGCTAATAGATAGTGGGTCTAATTAGTAGGGCTTATTAATTGGTTTGGTGTCTTAATTAAATTGGTGTGCCAGTGAGTGGAAAAATAAATCCTTGTTAGGCCAGTGGATTCCTTTTTATACATCCTAGTAACTTTTATGTCCAGAAAATTCCAGAAACAGGGACTAAGGCTCCAGTATTGCTGAGCTATTTCTCAGAGACTGTATCAGATACTTTCTAGAGGGGAATGAAGGAAAAAAAAAAAAGATGTTTGTTTTCAAATTTGGATGATCACTCTTTCCCAGTCTTAAACATAAATAACATATTTCAGTCATCCTTGACAACAGGGCCCAACTTGCCCCTTCAAAATCGTTGTGTTTCCTGGGCTGTTTTAGGTGTGGGGGAAACACAGGGAGCACATTTGAGCCATGTGTCACTGGAAGAAAATGGTGGATTGCCAGTGTTAGCTGTAGGTGTGCTGTGATGGTTGGTTATTTCCATGCAACATTACATCCCTCTGGAAAATATTACAATGGTTTCATGCCAGTGGCAATTTCTCAGGAAAAAAAATAAATTGTATCTGATACTACATATCCTTCCTGTGAATTAAG
Source organism: Dryoscopus gambensis (assembly GCA_013389985.1). Taxonomy (NCBI): domain Eukaryota; kingdom Metazoa; phylum Chordata; class Aves; order Passeriformes; family Malaconotidae; genus Dryoscopus; species Dryoscopus gambensis. The sequence continues at coordinate 96,368 of WEIT01023907.1, read as the reverse complement.
ATATTGCTTGTATCTGGAGTTATCTGCATCTCTGATAAGTTGGTTTTGACATATAATTCTCTATTTTTTTCTTTCTCTCTTCCCCTCCTTTAAAAAAATATGCAAAATGTGCAGTTTTACTGCAATGTAAGCCAAAAGCATAATTCATGTTGCACACATATAATCTGATTTCAAAAGATTATCTCTAGTACTGGCAAAACGTCAGTGAGCCAGGCTGCACTGAGGTACAAAAATCATACACTAAAATCATCTGGGGTGTTTGGGTGAAGTCAGCACCCACTTTTTAATACCAGCTCTTGTTTGTTTCTCTATTTTAAAAAATATTTTGGTTTTGCTTTTTTAATGTAAAAACCCAAGCTTTTTTGCACTTAATCTTTTCTTTAGCATTGACTTTTCTGTGTTTTCCCACTCCTGATGCCTAGCTGTCACTGGTATCAGAGGGAGGTGTGCAGACGGAAGGGAGCCTCTCTGAGGCCACCCGCAGCATAAGAGAAGAATATGCTCCCTCCTCTGCTTTGCTGTGACTCTGAGGCTGCTCCTGTCACTCTTACATTTGAAGGATCGTACAGCCTGGGTTCAGTCTGGGGAGCTCTGATGAGACTGGTGAAGAATATATCATGGGTTTAGATGGGAGACTCTAAGAAGCTTCAGTGGGGAGTTCTCAGTCTTCGTCCTGTAGGCTGACAGTAGAAGATGAAGAATCTACTGGTCAGGGTCGAGCAGAGGGCTGTGAAGGTGGTGAGGGACTGGATCATCTGTCATATGAGGAAAGGTTGAGGGAGCTGGGCCTCTTCAGGCTGGAGGTGAGAAGACTGAGAGGGGACCTCATCAGGGCACACAAATATGTTAAGGGTGGGTGTCAGGAGCATGTGACCAGACTCCTTTCAGTGGAGTCCAGAGCACAAACTGAATGAGCACAAACTGAAACACACTGAATAGGAGGGAAACCTTCTTCAGTGTGAGGGTGACCGAGCACTGGAAAAGACTGCCCAGAGAGGTTGTGGAGCCTCCTTCTGTGGAAATGTCCAAAAACTGCCTGGACAATGTCATTCTGTGCAGCCGGCTCTGGCTGAACCTTCTGCAGCAGGGGGGCTGCATTAGGGGAACTCCTGAGGTCTCTTCCAACCCCAACCATTCTGTGATTCTGTAATCTCCTATTTAACCACTATGTTAGTGCAAGAGGCAATGAAATGGATGGTAATAGACAGAAAGTGAAGTAAAGAAGGCGTGTGATCTGGTGGTGAAAATCTCTCTTAACCTTGGAAATAGGGTATATGGGATCATTTAACTCCTGTAGTGCTGCACCCAGAACCTTTTGTACCTGCAGGAGAGGACACTGGAGACAGAATATAAGAGACTGATAATAAAAGGAATATCCTTTATCAGTGTGGCTGTATAATGGTGGGACCATCTCTGTGAAGAAAAGTTTGCAGTCTCACTAAGGTCTGCTGTTAACTGCTTATTCCTATGTGAGGATGCAACTCCAAACACATAAAGTAGTTGAGTTTCTCGCAAAAGACTCAATGAGATATACAGACTGGGCAATTTCTTATAGTCTGACATGAATTCCTGATTAAAATGGAGTGCTGGGTTCCTAATGGATATGAAATTCTGTCTCTTTCAATCTCTACCATTCACTTCATGTTGGAGTTTGAAAGAAATCTTATTTGTCAGTTTTTGAATCTGAGACTTGCAGCTGTAGCAAAACATTTGGATAGAAAACCTGTTTTCTAAAATTTACTTAGGGTAAAATGGCCTTTTTTATTGTTTACTTCCTGCATTTCAAATAACTTTTGTTAAATCCCAGCTTGTGCACCTGTGTTCCTCCAGAAAACTGTCTCTTCAAATTCTCCAGACTGATTTGTCGTTTTCTTACGTGCCAGAACCAGTTGTATCTCCTGTTGCATTAAATCACTGACATAACGTAATGCCTCATGACAGATGCAGCTGCACATCACTGAGGCTGAGAAACCAGGAGGGAAGCAGAGGCCCAGGTCTAGGGAAGGCTCGATATCTCCTGTGTGCAGGTTGTACTTACAAGTTTTTAAGTCTGGCTGGCAGATTTGTCTTTTTTATTCTTTCTTTTTGCAAGTATGAGAGAAGATCACAGTCAGGGAAGGCTGAGTGAGAGGAATCTTTCTACTTTTTTTTTTTCCCCATCTGTACACATATCTGCCTCATACCTCAGCTTCCTACTGGGCAGGGTTGGACAGAAGGTCTCCTTGAAACTGGCTTTGTGTGTTGACCAGAAGCAGCCTTAAAAATTAATTCAAACTGTCTCTTGGCCCTTACTATCCTGATTTAATAAAATCATAGGGGAACTAGTAGTCCTGTCAGATGAGACGTTTATACAGAAATATTGTTCTGGATAAAAGGGTTTACATGTCATCCAAAATTCTGTCACTTTACATTTTTGGGACTTGTGCTTCAAAAACTGAAAAGTGAAGTGGTGGTTCCTCTTCATGATCTGGTCTGATTTTGCTGCTCAGCAGAGGAGTTAGAGATTCCTCTGAGGGTTTCATCTAGGGTTGTCTTGCCAAATTTGGGGTTCTTGAAGCCACACCAAAGTAAGCGTGGCTCAATGGAAGAAACATTCTTTACAAAAAACATTGGTATTCCTTTAGATACTCCATGTGTTTACAATATCAGTCTCTTTATAAGTTGGCCTATGGATTAATTCCCTCTCAGTTAACAGCTCTTTAGTTCTGATTTGGCCTCAAGAATTTCAATTTTCACCTTTTGGACGTAGTGCCTGTAGAAAGCACTTAGCAAAAAATTGCCTTTTTAAACATTCTGAGCCAAATACTGAAAAACATGGACTGTGTTACTGTTTACATTGCTACTATTCTGTCTTCTGCATCAAGAGTAAAACAAGAGGCAAAAGATACGTGTCTTCTCGAATTCGGAAATGCACACGTCTGTGACACCTTTTATGGTCTGTTTGCTAAATCCTAAAGTTGCTGTAATTGGCAGGTGGATTCCTCTCCTTTTGGGCGTATTTGGTGTCTGTGCCTCGGACACCTCTGAGGCCCTGCCAGGCCGAGGCGAGCAGGATTTGCTGTGTGAAGCTGTGTGTGACTCGGTGGAGGCTTTTCCAGGCTGAGCAGTTCACTGCAATCCCTCGCTGGCCGCTGTGTTTTGCTGGAGCCCTCGGCCTTCGCTCGCAGCTCATGAGGGGCTCTGTGTGGATCAGTCACAGCCGCAGGCAGCTCGAGGCCGTGGGGGCTCGCGCGTACGGCTGCAAAGGGACTGAGATCTTCCCTTGCGGTCCAGCTTGGTTTAATTTTTCAACCTGTATGACAATGATGGCATTTTAACACTGTGTGGAATGGGGCTGCCATTTCTTGGTAAAAATTGGCACAAGGGAAGACTATGGGTAGTAATGGTAAGTGATGGTGTAGAAGGGAACTACAAAACTCAGTACAACCACTAGTTGGCAGCCTTAGGATTGAGGCTTTGGCTGGCTGTTTAATAACTTTGCTGTAGGGGATAACACAGAAAGCGTCTGTTGTTGAATTGAATAAGCTGTTGTATTTTAGGAAAAAATCTTGCCAAAATTCTCATTAGGATCTCTGTGGCTGTCACTGCCTGCAGCGTACCTCACCTGTCTGCTGTGCACAGTGCCACAAGGTGCCTCACAGGCCCTTGTTCTGCAGTTGAGTGCACCCACTGTCCCTGGCTGGGCAGTGAAAATCAGAGAAAAGCAAGCTGGGGAGAACAGAGTCATTTGTAGAGTCCTGAAATGCCATGGCACTCACTTTCTGGCTTGACAAACAAATGGAACTTGTAGTCATGTAGCCTTTCTCCTGTTTATTGACAGTAAATAACCCCTCTAAAAATCAACATGTTCAGACAGAGTTGGAAGAAGATCCTAAGTAAGTTCAAGGGAGACTATTTATCCTGTTCTCCAATTACTTTTTATTAAAGTGTTTCATTCTTCAGTAGCTGTACCCATTTATGATACAGCAATGTCCAGAGCTCATCCCCATCTTTCCTGACCCTACAATTACCCTTGTGTTTCAGCTTCTTTTCCCTCCAGCTTCATGCCAGTCTCTGTTCTTCATTCCATACATAAAGCAACTTTAATAACTTCACAGGCTAATGCTGACTTAGCTTTTGCCATTTCTCATCCTCGTTTGAATATGTAATGTCCCAGAAGGATAATTGCTCTTATATTTTCATTTCTTTCAGTGTTGTCTTTTCCTAATTTACGTCTCTCCTATTGCTGCACAGTATTCTTCACTGACTCCTAGTTTAGAAAATTGGCTATAATTGCTTTGATTTCAGAGCACATAAAGGACACTGACGTGCTCAGATACCTCCCTTCATCCCCACCTGACTCACTCCAGACATATAAACCTATTTACTTTTCTAGGAAGTTGCAAAAGCTTGGAGGGAGACTTACAGAACTCAGTTTGGCATGGCTAACAGGCAGCTGACATAGAGGGGTAGTTTTAGCTGAGCAACATATACTTGGGTTTGACTATGTTGCAATTCAAAATACACAGTTCTTTTACAGCTGGAAATTGTTTTGAGGTTTGGTTAGAGCTTCCAAGAGCCTCAAGTTTTTATTAACGAGAGAAAAAAGAACTGAGAAAATCTTGTATGTAACCTTCTACTTGGTGGATGTGTCTGAGTGACATCTACAACAGCATCATAAATAGGTATTTGCTTGGACTTTCTTCCTTTGATGTCTCAGATGCATTTCTTATTTTGGATTTGATTTTCCTGCATTGTTAAGTGGCACTGACTGTGACAGAGAGAAGAATGTTTTTGCAAACTGTCTTAAGCACTGCTCATCAGAGAGGTGGTCAGTCTCACACCTCTCGCTTCTTCTCTCCCAGTGGGATCTAATTGCTGTAAAAAATAAATTAGTATCCTGAGTTCAGGAACACTAACTCAATAAATGCATTGATGTCAGCAAATGGCAGTCCTTCCTACCCTGCTGATATAAGTGATTATTCTCTTTACGCCTAAATATATTGTGCTGTGATTGCTTCCAGAGAACCCATTATGGCCTAGCCCTCCTTCTGCAAGTACTGTAAACATCTTTAACTGCCAGCATACTCTTTTTCTCTTAGCTTTCGAAAACATGCAAGTGACAACTTATGTGCTGTAGTAACCAAGTTTGAGACTTGTCCAAGTTAAAATCTGAGCTTTAGGATGGAGCCAAAAAAGACTACCGAAATGTTTGAAGACTTGAGCAGCATGTGTGCATCACCAGTACAAGATGACACCCTGTAGCTTTCAACATCCATGTTTTCAATAGCAACCTTATTTTTGAGATTCATTGGGCTGGGGTATATATTAATCTATATCTACCTATGAGCTGGATAGCTGGACTGCAGTAATGTGCAGAGGCAAAGTAATAGGCTGTCATTTCTGATGTGGGAAACAACTGAACCTAAGACACCATTTTGGGTTGAATTTGTAAGGAAGTGTTTAAAGAAACTACTAGTTTTAGTTATGTAAAACAGAAGAGGTCTGTCTTAAAACACCAGAAAGAACACACGTTGTCACCAGTTTTAAATAACCCCACTTTTATTTACACATGTACTTGTTTATCTGCAGCAATAGGCACATATCAGTGGTTGGCATGCACAGTTTTTGTGCCTTATCCTTAGGCTGGAATAAAACAACCTTTCTCACCCTTCACATTGAAGCCAACAGATAAAATACTGGCTCCATTACATCTGCAAGGGCAGGAACAGACATCCTATTTCCTGAAGACAGCAGAACAAATGCATATTTTGGAAAATAAACTCCTTTAGCAACCATCTGGTCCTTGCTGCAGCTGTAGCTGGATGCGCAGAGTGCATCAGTACCTGACTTGTGGGTACAGAGAAGTCTCTGGAGACTTGGGCCGTGATGAGGACCGAGAAACCACCGACATTTGTCACAGAACCGTGTCACTGCACTCCTGGTTCCCTGTGAGCAGTGTTTAGCGGGGTGTTAAGCAAACTGGTGCTGAAGGTAAGAGTGTGCCAGTTTTTCATCTGGGCTTTTAGAATAAGCAATAAAGTTTCTTGTCTTATTTGCCAACACAGCACGTGTCTGCTTTAGCAAGCAGCCTTCGTGGTGATGGGCAACAGCTGCAGGGTAAATATCCACAGTGAATCACTGCAATTAGCTCCACGGGGAGGACATCTGGGAGGTTCTGGAGCTTCCCAGCAAACAGGACCAGGTCTGCTGACATTTTTTTAAGATCTTGGACCATCAAAGTAAAGACAATTGTTGATGAGGGCATGGGGAGCAGGTGAGCTCCAGAAGGGGTTTGTGGGAAGGGCAGGTCCCAGGGCTGTGCCGTGCCTTCGCCTTCCTCAGAGCAGAGATGAATAACCAACGTTTGGCTCTGAGTAGTTGTGTGAAAAATGGATAAGGGAGGAAAGAGAGCAGCAAAAAGCATCTTGTCAGTATGTATTAGTGGTCTGTAATGCGTTTATGCTTAATGGGAGCTTTATGTAATCCTCACTGAGGGGGGTGGCATCTCCACTACTATGAAATCTGGGAATAAAAAACACTTCATGCCTGTGTCTGAGCTCAGGTTTGTTGTAGGAGCTGTTTAATTTTGTTTGGGCTCACATATTTCGCTCTTTAGACTGTTGAACTTTCTAAAAGTTTGCCTTACAGGAATACTTTGAAACACCTGCCTTGTACAGCTGTGTCTGAAACAAAATTTAATTTAAATTTTAAAGTCTAATTGTAAAAGTTGTTGGTGTGCCTTTAGGGCTGAGTGTAGCTATTCAGAAAGATTAGTAGTTCACAAGGTTATGTGCCAAGTAGGACTAACAAGATGCTGAGAAATAATAGTCTCATATGGGATTGGTTTCAGGGTGCAGAGCAATAGTTCAGAGATTTAATGCAGCTTAGATGTACTTGAAAATCATCTCTGTTTTTTAAGACTTTTTTTATTTTCCTGACCTTGAAAATACCTTATAGGTGGTTTACAAATAAAAATCTAAACATCACTGTCATCAGAAAAATTGCACAGATTTCTATTTTTCATTCTTTTCTACTTATCTTTACCCTTATTTGAAGTCTCATATGATTTCAATGATAGGTGTACAGGATAGCATTAGCACAGCAGATTTTTAAAAAGAGATTAGATGAGATGAGAATTGGGTTGCCTTCTATAGAACATTTTGCTTTACTTTCCCTCCTCTTCTTTTCTTAAGATATCTTTTTATCAGGTGTGAATACTAACAATGCTGATATGGGGTGACAGTTTGACCAAACAACCATAGCAACAGTAACTATTTTCCCTGTGATAAGAGCTAAGCTAAAGGTTATATGTATTACTGCATCTCTCAATCTATTTGCTTCACAGCACAGTGCCAGACAAAGGTAAGAATATAGAAAGCCAGAATATGCATTTATTTATAGGAAGCATGAGCCACTGAACTCTGGTTAAAGCATAAATGTGGATAATATTTCTTTTCTAATACATTATATCAAAAGAAATATTATGGAATCTACTTTAAATAATTTGCTGCATTTTTCATTTGAAAATTTATTGGATCATATCTGCTTAATCATGCTCCCTTAGGAAAGGGAATAAAAATAAAAAACCCAGAGACTGCTTTAAGAAAAGCATTTGTTATTTTCTCTCTTCAGGAACAATATTGGACTTGCACAGTTGACCTAGACAATATTTAGTATTGAGCTCAAGACTTCTGTGTGTATCCCCAAAGCTCAGATGGCTTGAAGGACACAAACAAATGTCTCTGGACCATGAGAGCTCCTCATTTTTCCCAGCATAGACTAGAATGAAGTAAATGTGTTATTTCCAGAAGCAATATTCATCCTGAGTTGAAGCTATAATAACCTTCACATTAGTGCCTCACACCTGATAATCTAGGGTATTTTCCTATTTTTTTTGTCTCTATTTATTAGGAGAATTATATTCAGATTTTTTTTGCATTTTCATAATAGAGGACAATCTTATCTCCCAGTCTGTCTGTGTGAGTGGTCCCTGCTCTAAGAGTTGCCACAGCAGCAGGTCTGGGCCATTTAATAACTAAGGCTTCTCCATGCAACAAATAATGTGTGGTGATGGTAATTCACTGAAGCAGGTTGGATTTTAGTTTGGAGAGAGATATTGCACTGAGTTTCTTCAGTGCTGAATCAAACTCAATGTCTTGCGTTGGAATAGGCTTCCTGTTGCAGGAATTAATATTTTAGAGTGACTTAGTTATTGTTCTGGAAAACTTTAATTTTCTTATTAGGCTTGCTTAGGTTTTTAGGTCACCCGCCTGAATCTGCAGTTCTGATGAAAGAGGAAAAACAGTCTCCGAGCTCTGTGGGTAAAGGAAGAAAGAAAATGTCATAACTCTGCCTAGTGACACACTGATTTTGAGAGTGAATGACTGGGGTGGAATATTGTGGTAAGTAGTCAAAATTTTTTAAAGTTCCATTAGCTAGAAACAAATCAAAATTAATGAAGTAATGACCCTGGATGTTTTGACTCCCTTGTGGCCGTGAGGGTGATTTTCAGTTTCTATGAATAGTCAGGCACATGGATTCAAAATTTTTATTTTTTTCCCAGAAGAAAAGCAAAATATATGTACCCTTCAAATGACTTCCATTATTTAACTTAGGGCTGTTACTCTATTTAATAGCACAACAATTATGTCAAAATCCAAAGAACTGTGCTATTTTCATACTGCCAGAATGGCTAGTGATTTTTTTTTCCTTATAATGTAAAATTCCCTGTGCAGTTTAAAGGGCCTGTGGTGCCCTTTTGCAAAGTATTCTCTGTCTGTGTGATAGTAGGAGGGCAGGCTATATTCATTAACAGCCATTATTTAAAGCCTTTAATGAAAATACTCATTTTATACTTCTGTATAAAGTTGCTGGTATGGTTTGCTTCCAGAGGATGGGTTTAGGTCAAGTAAAGGATGTGTCTGCATAAATACTGGAAATGCTCAGCAAATGTGGCTGTACACTGCAAATTGAGGATTATTTTTCATACAGTCTGTCACGTGCAAGGTGAGGTGAGTAGGCATATCCCTATCAAAAAGTTTGTTTTCTGTTTATTATTAAATTTAATATAAATGAGTCATTTTAGCAGAGAGTGCAAAATCACATGTGCACCTTTACTTCTCTTCTGAATTTAGCGATGTTTGACAAATATGATTGTGGTCAGAGTTCTTCTCTATTTTTTTCTGTACACTGTGGGTGACACACTTCACGTAACCATCAGTATTTGAGTGGTGGAAAGCAACTGCAGTGTGTACCTGCAGGTAAATTGTGGGGGGTCTGTTTTGAGGCAAGCGTTCTCTGTGTAGGATTAATTCTTGCAATAGCAAAATGCCAGTCAAATCCTGATTTGTACAGATGCAACTTGGTCACAGCCAAGTTTCTGTCAGAACTTCCCATGGACTAAAACAGCAACTGGTTGCCGTCAGTGCAAGAACTTGAAGTTTCTAAAGACCCTCCCTTTTTTTCTTTTAACTTCAAATAACAAAGAACCACCTTCAGCATTTCATAACTCCCTGTAATTACAGTAGTGATTATGAAAATGATAGATATCTAACTAAAATCTGTGAACACTGCAGTCCGTGAGAAATTAGCTCCCCAAACTGCAAATTTGTCTCGAGTTTCAGAACTACTTGTTGACAATGTGGCATTTTCTCTTGTTTGTCACAGTGACTCACCTCAATAGGTCATGCTTTAGTTTAACAGGAATCTAAAAGAATGTGAGAGAATTTTTGTTAGAGACGGAGAGGAAAGAGTTATTTTTTTATTAGTCTTTTGTTGGGTGAATGATTGTAATGCTCAAATCCATCATCCCTTCTGCAGCAGGGGAGCCCTGGTAGCTCTTTCAGCCACTGGCCAGCACAATGTATTGTTCCCAGCACCAATGTACGACCTGCTGATTTCGTTCTGCTGGAGATGACGAGTGTTTTGAACTCCAAGTGCCCAAGAAGACTGAACATCTGCTGAGCTTCCTGCCCACTGCTGCTGCAGACAGCTGGCTGTGCTGAGGCCATGTGCTGGGCAGGAGAGAAGTGTTGCTGGCACTCCATCCCCTGCAAAGGAAAGGATGAAAACGTAGTTGTGTCTTGCTCTGCAGTATTTTATTCCTAACAAACGAATGGATCATTTCCTGAACTCATCAGCTCTTTAGTTCTCAGCATGGAGCATTTTCTGTCCTCATTTATTTGGGGTTTGGGACTGGGGGAAGCTCCTATTTAAAGGAAAAAGCCTCAGACATGCAGTAATCTAATCAGCAGAAATGACACAAGCAATAACACCATCAACATGCAGCTTTGGCAGACATCTGATGCTGGTGCTTCGGAGGTTGTTATACAACATTGTTCGGGGGATTCCCTCTTCCAGCTCCTGGGGTGATCACCTGTCACCCAGGGCCCCCAGTGAGTGCCTGCCCCTCCTGGCTGTGCCAGTGTTGCTGTGGGAACGTTCATGTCCCCTCCTGCCTCTCCCAGGAGTGACTGTGCCCTGCTCTGCCACAGGTTCATTCTGCACTCTGAAGAAATACTTCCTTATGCTTTTTTATTTTTCTGCTGTAACTGTAATCTGCTTTTAGAATGATGAGAGAAGAAGAGTCTCCCTTAATGTTAATTTCTGTCACTGGAGGCCACCTAAATTTTGTTCTTTTAAGGGCAGGTTAACCAGGTTTTAGTAGCTTTTTCTTAAATGGAAACTTCACCGATGGTATAACTCATTTTAGTTTCTTCAATTATTCTGTTACTTGTCTTTGAAACCCCCTAAGTAGCCATTATGTACAAGTACAACAAAACAGAAAAAAAAGATATTTGTTATGTATGAGCACTGGAATCAAATGGTGAGCTTTTGAACAATCCTTCAGACCCCTGTTTACAGTCCAAATGTATTTGCCTTTCTGAGATGTGTTTATTTTTTCTTCCTGTAATGAAACTGCTGTCTTCCTGGGAAACATTCACTTACTTGTAGCATCCACTTTCATGTCTTCCCATTATTTGAAAGCTATTTCACAATGTGGTAGAGACATTACATTTTAGCCAGTTATTTCATTTAAAGTGTGAAAAAACTCATGCTGATTTAACTTTTCTTCCTCTCCTCCATAATTTTTATTTCTTATGGGGTGAGAAAGTATGAGCACAAGTTTAAGCTTTGCAGTCATCATATGAAGAATGCAGTAGAGCTGTTTGATTGCTCATAAGGAGAGAATGGCACTTAAGGCCTGAAGCTCTGTTCTTATTCACCACCTAATCATGGCAATAACTGGAACTCTGCAAGTAGGAGTGAAACACAGGTTATTTCATAGCTATCAGCCTAAGCAGGGAGGACAATTGCTGATATTATATGAGCAAGCTCAGATGCACAAAAAAGGTGCAGGTGACATCTGGCAATATTTGTTGGGTAGATGTCATTGCTTCTCTTTAGGTAAACAGGTAGAAATAAGGTTTCTCGCTGAGTTTCTTGGGTGTTAGAAGTGAGCCCAGCAGTTGTATGGGGCAGGGGATGGCTCTTGTTGTGTTCTGAGCTTTCTTTTGCCCTGAATGTTTATTGGAGAAACTTGAATCTGTCCAAGTTTCAGAGTATTTTGTTACTTTTAGGCCAAATATCCAAGCTCAAATCATAATATATTGGCAGGTTCCACTTTCTGGTTTGCAGTCCGGAAAATATCTGACTGAGCACTGTGGTAGGTCTTTGTCAATATTTTCTTTTTTTCTTTAGCCTATTTATTTTCAGCTTGACTGAGAACACAAATCCCAATTTGCTTTTTCTTTGGAGAAGCAGAATATGACTATTTTGTCATGAATTTGTCTCTACTTATCTAAAGGGATTTTTCTTTACAGATACTACACATCAGGTTTTATCATGACAAAACCTCCTTAGTTAAAAAAAAGGGTAAAATGGATGCTATGGCCATGATTCTGGCATTACTCCATGCTTACTCAAGGCTTTGTTGTCACCTCTGCTTCCATGAACTTATTAATGGTTTGTACATACACAAGTGGGAGCAGCTGGGATGCAGAGTCAGGACTCTATCTCTGTGCAAATATTTAAGGCCATCTCCCACCTCCACCAACATCAACATTCTGCAATTTTACCAAATAAGAGAGTTTTAACATAGGAAAATTGTTAGCCTTTATTCTAAAATGTCTTCTAATTATACTGAGAGCCAGGAAATAAGCTAATGTTGCAAAAACCCATCCAGAGCATAACTATGTTATGGTGATGAAAAGTCCATAATAAGTGGAAGACAGGATATAAATTTTGAATATGTTATATTGCCTTTATCAGTCTCACACGGAAATTAGAATTTCAATAGATCCATCACCAATGGATGTAAATTTAAGCACTGAAAGAACCCCAGATTTTTGTTCTAATTTCTGTAACCTGGGGATTACATAATTTGGACTCCTTTGTGAGCAGAGCAATATTGCAGCTCATATCAGTGGGCTGGTGTTCAACATTTTCCTAATTGTTCTGTTCAAACTGTACTCGGGTTGTGGGGAGTCTCTGGGAATTAAGGAGCTGCTCTCCACAGATGCCCAGAGCCTGGGCAGTGCCCAGTGCCTGTGCTCTGGTCCTTCTGGGGCACATCCCCAGGGCTGTTATGGCTGACAGGCAGAAACGCTCATCTAGTAAAATTCTGAAATTCTTCTGCTACTCTAGCCCTAATTATGAATAATATGGGAAAGTTTCTCCTGATGAGTCAGATAAGACACGGCTATGGAATAGTTAAATTTTTATAGAGCTCAGCATCAATTTCTGGAAGCTTTTAACAGAGACTTGACATTTCTAATTAGGAAATTTTACATACAGGCAAGTGAATTTACCCCCAGCTGGGAAAACATGGCTTAGCAAGAGTTTTACATCCGCCCTCATTGATCTACAGATTATCTCACATTTGAGGCTGTGGAGCCACTGGGATTTGCAAAGATGAGAAACAAATGTGGGAAAGTGCATAGAATTTCTTTCACTTCAGGGTTAGATAACAAAAACCTGATAAGTTAGAAATAAAGAGGTAAGTTTATTTTCTTTCTTCTTCATGCATAATTGTTGCAGAGGTCAAAAAAATCCACAAAAATCAATAACTTGTTGGCACTGGCGAGAAGCTGTCGTCCTGGTTAAATACTCAAAGCAGCATATTGGAAATAATCTCAAGATAGCAAAGAAGTATAGGCTTTATCTTTTTTAGTGTCCTAACAGTTAAACAGTTAAGAAACAAAATGTCTGTATGTGAGCTCACTTAAACAGAGATGTGTTGTGTCTGATGCTGCAATGTTTGACTTAAGAGAATCCCTCAGACTTTTTGCATTTTCAGCTGTACTGTTTTATATTTTTGACCTTGTTTTGTCCTAGGAGGAAATAACTATAAAAATACAAAATATCAATGAATTGGTTGTTGTGCTAGTTGAAAATGCTTCATCAGTGTAAGGTGGCAGTGGAAATAAGACTCAAAGTCAGATGTAGCAGAGCTCTTTAAGTAGGGCTTTTACTGATTTCTCTTTATATGGAGCATCTGTACAGCTCATTTCACTCTTGTGTTCAGGTGGGTTTTGTGAAGACATACAACTAAGTATGTGCTGCAGCCTTCAAAGAATATGGTTTAAATGAAATGAAAATGAAATCTTTTTTTCCTGTATATATTTTTCTATATTTGATATTATTCTAATGAAGCAGAAGTTACTTCTGTGTTGACAGAAAAACAGAGAAGGAAGCAAACCATGAAATGTAGCCTATGAAGTATTATAAAAATATAGATGTGCACGCAACTTCCTGTAGTTGTGTTACTGGTATTTGCCCTTAGGAAGGTACATATGTATCACTGTCATGGGATAAAGAATGGAAAAATAGGTGATCAAAATAAGCATAGGAATCCAAACCATGTACAGCTAAAAGCTGGGACAAGAAAATGACCTAAAGAGGCTCCAGGTGATCCGTAGCAAGGCCTTGCACTTTAATGACATGGTTGTTAATAAGAGGTGATGGAAAAGTTTCAGTATCATTGAGTCCCCTTCTCTATTAATGCAGAGCAAGGCCTCTTGGGAGGCGGTGTCCCAGGTACTGAACTGATGTTGCCCTTGATGTCAGCTGAAGGGCCAGTGTTAGCAAAGAAAATAGAAGTGAGGTTTAGGCTTCTTTCAGAACTGTGTGGGTGTCTGAAAATACAGCCAAAACTTATAGTCTCAGCCTCATTCAGTCATAGAAAGCAGCATAAAACAAAATTCCAGTTTCCAGATTAGATGTGCTGCTTGGGAAGAAGTCAGAGGATCTGAATAAAAATGCAGCTCACCATGTGATATACTCTTGCCTCCTACTTGGTTTACAAGCAAATTGCAGATGCACACTATATATTTGGTAGTTTACATTTCAGAGCTATTTGCTATATAGCTACCACAGAAACCAGAGTGTCATTGTGTGCCTGAAGCCTATATAGTTTATTTAGGAAATAACCCACAAAGCCAGGAAAAAAAAAAATCTCTGTTTCAATTTTCTTTTATCTCTGCTTCATTCAGGGTGTAAACACTCACAACCTGTAAATTCCTTGTGTTAAGATAACATGAAGACCTTAACCTATTGTTCAAGCTGGGATTAATTCAATTTGAAAGCTATAATTCAAAATATAGAAAGTTAGAGAAGTCTTTAAAAAAGAAAAATTACTTTCTATGTCTTAGCCAGATTTCATTTTTTTTATGTGCAGACATGCCCCCTCCCCTTTTTTTATTTCTAACCTTAGTTTTGTAAGAGTGGAATTACAGCTAGGCAAGAAAGCCCTACACTGTCTTTCACTTTTAGTGTTAAGTGTTCGTGGCTTCACTGCAGTCCAGTTTCTCTCTTAACACTTTGGTAGCTTCGTTTATAATGGCTTTGACAGAGTCACTGAAGCAGAGTCCATCCATTTCAGAGGAATACATTTTGTAGACTTTAAGACAAATACTAGTAAAATATGACAGACTGGCATTTTTTCTCTTGGTCACTTTTGAGAATAGCTATTTTTCCATGCACTGAGCAGAGTACGTATTCCATATATACACTGAACTTGGAAGACTGTAATTATGAATGATTTCTGAGGTGAGTGGTTCTATAACTTACATTTTGAAAAGATTTAAATGCTGATGGTGCCCTGTTCCATTCTTAGTGAAGACATAAAAAGGTCACTTTTCCTTTGTCATTTCACTGTGTTGTTGCTGACTAGTGTTAATCATTTAATTAAAAGGTCAGATCAGTCATGTTCCTCTTCTTATACCTAGTGTGACTTCAATTATTTTCTTTGCAAATGAACTGATTTAGTATTATTTAATAATACTTGATTTAAATAATAATCCTCTGGAGAAGTGAAACTTCTCTTTGAAGGCAAGCAAGCTTTGAAGGTTAGAATAAACTGAAAATAGCTGGATTTTTAAAAATTATTTTCTCCATTAAGTAATGTTAAAATCATAGGAAGTTTTTAATGAGAGCATCTGGGGACTTTCCTATCATGTATTTTGCTGTTTGGTTCGCAGGACTACTGGAAAGCAGGAGTTAAAGTGCTACTAATCATTAAGCCAGCAAACCCCACTCTCATTTCATTAAATGTGTGGGGATTTGCAGTATTGCTTCTAACTGGAAAATGGGGGCTAGAAGCAGCTGTTAGCCCTGAACAGGGCAGGCCAACCTGGCCACCCTGGGTGTCTGCTGAGCTCGGTGAGGATGGCATTTACACGGCTCTTGGAGCTGCAAAACACCCTGGTGGCTTTGAGAGACTCCTGCTGAGGGGCTGCAGAGAGTCTCTGTTTGCTTTCCTTCAAAAGTGGCCACATGCCTCATAAAAAAAGGAATGCTGCGGCATGATATTACTTACCCCTCTCCACAGGGCATGGCATTCCTGCAAGGAGATTGCTCTCATCTACTTCAGTTACTTTCTGAGCAACCTTACTTTCATCTCGCTGTCATGACATTTCTACCTGGTTTAAATTTTTAATGGAAAATGTCTTCCACCCATTCATAACTCCAAAAAGCAGGGAAAAGGAGCAATAATTTGAACTGCACCTATATTATAACATTAGGGCCAAGGTGACTTTGAATGAAATGGAAGCTTGGATGGATTGATATTTATAGAAGAAAGTGTGATGGTAGCCTAAGCTTTGTTTAGCTCGGTGTTCAGTCTGCCTTCTCTTCTGAAAATAGCTGCAACAATGGGCAGTAATACTTAACTCTTCGATTCTGTCCAAACAAAAGAAATAATTAGGTCCCTAATTTTAGCTAGTTCTTCAAGAAGCTTCACAAATGGAGAACCTTCTTAAAAGCAGAGATTCATTTATTGATCTTATGCATGGATGGCTAACAGTTAAACAGTTGAGGAATGTTATTTTTAAATGACATGTGCAAAAATTAACATCAGAAACCCAGAGGCATTTCCAATGTCCCCAGGATATTGATCTCTATCCAGGCAACTTGCAGAATGTAAGCAAGTTCTCAGAAACTTTGTGTACCAAATTATGACACCATTCTTAATGAATAGTGACATATGTGTAGAAAGCAGCATCAAGTTGATGAACAAGCTGTGATCTGGATTATTTGAATATTGGGTTATATTGAGCTTTTCAAGAAGCCTCAAACGTAATGCTGTCTGGAGTTATCTGAAAAAGCTGAAGTGATTAAGTGCAGGGTTGTGATTAGCTGGACTTTGACAAGATGTATTCAATTGTGTCAGACTGGGCTTTCTGGAGGAATTGCCTCTCTCTCTGGATTGAATAGGAGCCGGAGATGTCAGGGGACATGGGGTTTCTGGGCTGTAAACCTTAAAGAAGTAATTTTAATTGGTGAAAATAAGGACTGGGAAATGCAGGGCATAATCACAAAGAACCAGTGTTGGTACATCAGTTTGTTTTTCAGCAACAGACATCAGTGCAGAGCAACTGAGAAATGTCAGGCAACCTGAGCTGTCAGGGAGTGAACACAGAACTGAACTGGTTATTAGTCAAGCATCCATAAATGGCTGCTAAGCAGGCAAACAGTGGCAAGGAAAGTCAAGGGCAAGCCTGCAATTTACTGAGCATTCAGCTAATTATCCATTTCACTAAATACAGGAATACTCTATCCTTTATGCATTGCAAAAAATTTGGTTTTGAAGTTAGAGTTCAGTAAGTACTTAATAACTGCAAAATTACCTCATATTAGGTGCTCCTGTATTGTAAATTAGCATAACTTTACACGTGGCCTGTGTTGCAAACTATCATTTCTTTTTTTTTTTTTGTTACAACAGGAAGAACACCAAATATAAGAACTAGATGCAGAACCTGTGCTTTTGCATCTTGTGGTTTTTTCCTAACTCCATTTTCATAGCTGGAGGAGCTGTATTATGCCTATAGCCCACTATGGCTGCCTTGAATTGGGTCTGCCAGCGATGAAATGGGAATGTTGTTTGGGGAAAATGAAAACTTCTTCCTGATCTGCCTCCTTGTATTTGAAGATTTACAGCAGTACCTTGCTTCTGCAGTTCTCATCCTGGTAGTATTACTTAAATAGCAAGTAGTATTCAGTAACAAACAGTATATTATTCAATAAAATAGACAGAATTTATTCTCTCTTTTCCATAGTAAAGAGTGGTTGTTGAGAGCCTTTGATTTGTGACACTGAAACTTTGAACACACTCACAGAAACAGGATGGCTCCAGAATCGGCTAGAGCAAGGTAAGTTAAGTTAAATTATCATTTCCACCACAGTACAGCCGAGTTGTTGTGATAGAGGTATAAGTCTAAGTATTCAAGCCTGATGTAGAAGAATATTCCTTTTCTGAGTATTGAACGTATGGAAACTAGTCCATAAAGAACAATCATCATGCACCCTTTTACTGGCAATGCATTTCAATAACAGCCTGGGAGTGCTGTATTCAGTAACTTCAACATTTCATCCATTTAGAAAAAAAAATATTACTGTGCCCCTCATTTCTTGAGTTTACATTCACATTCATTCTGTTTCAAAGGGAATGTTTGTCAGTGTTAAAGTGAAGAGAGAGTGATATTTGCTATTTTTCCATGCTTTATAGTAAGTCCAAAGCAAGTCCTCTAATTCACCTGAGAACTGCTTGGAATTTTATCTACTTTTCACTTATCTCAAAGAAAATCCCTGCTGGAAATGTGCCATTTTTATAGAGAAACTTGCCTCTCCTGTCATTTGAAGTGAAGCCCCTATCATTGCTCTGGCCTCTCCAGCAGCACCCATGGCAGGGCAGGGGCTGCAGGGCTTATCCAGGTGTTACAGGGCAATTCCGATGGCCTTTCTGCAATGCTGCTTCTTGCTGTTCCTCTCCTGAGTGCCAGCCCCTGTTATGTATGTCTGCAGGTCACTCGGCTTGTGATTGCTCATCATTAGCTCCGCTCTTCTGAGGGGCTGCCTTCTCATTTTTCTCCCTTTGGTGAAGCTGTCACTTCTTGCCAGTCCCTGGGACCTGTTTTCATACTTATTACTGCTTTTTGCTTATTACAAGTCAGGTTCCAGAGAAAAGTTCTGCATTAAAATGAAGGGAAATTTTAAAAATGAACTTGTAATGAGAGCAATTAATCAGAGCAGTCTGCAGCCTCAGCAGTACTACTGAGTTTGCTGGTGAGTGGGGGACTGAATGAAAGGGGTGATGAGAAATGAGAAATATGAATTATTTGGGGCTCTGATGTAGCAACCTTTTGCATGAGGTACAGAGAGAGGCTGTTGGAAGACACTCCCATTCCTTTCCATCACATAAAAGGGGCTGTCCTGCAGGAATTCTGACTTTCTCGTAAATGCAGCAATTCCTTCCTGCTGGCAGCACAGGGCTTTAGTGACCCTGGAAGTGTCAGTTTCTGTGGGAAGCAGGCAGATGTGCACATCTTAAATGGCTGCATTATTGGCTACAGAATCACTAGGTTGGTCCCTGTAGCAGGACAGGTCTTACTGCTCCTAACAGTGGTCTCAGATCTCACTGTCTGTAGCTTTGAATTGCAAATTAAAAAGCGATGACACCTTTGTTTTTCCAAACTGTATCCAAGGTTTGCAAATAGCCTGAGACAGACTTTGAGCAGACTGAATTTTACATTCTTTTTGTCATCCTTTGAAAGCTGAGTTCTTCTGGTGTGGTGTTCTTTTTTTGTTGTTTTTATTTGTTTGGTTTTTTTTCCCTCCTTAATACACTCAGTGATTTTTCTGAATTCCCTCATACTAAATGAACTGATCTTCTAACTTCCCAGATATCTCAGATGTAGTCTGTTTATGTTTTCAAATAAAAGAAGAAATTACTTGAAGCGCACAGTACAGCACAGTATTTTAGTCAAGCATCTACAACACATGCTGCCTTGGAGAGTGCTGTGCTGGTCCCATCCCCTCAATGAAATGCTATGTCAGGTGTTCCCAAAGCAATTTTTTAAAATGCTGTCTCTCTGAGCTCTCCTCCAAACTTTAAGGCAGAGCCAAATGTGTCAGGCCAGGCTCTTCTCTCTCTGAATTACTAGCAGCCAAGATTAATTAGCACCCAAAGCGTTTCCAGCTGTACCATTTGTGCGGTGCTGCTGCCGTGATGCGTCACCACTCCCCAGGTCTGTGATTCATTGCTCTGTCAGTGGTTTGAGATACAGTGTATGAGAATGCCATATAAATGCAAATATAAATACAAACACTGAATTCCCCCTGTTGGCTAGTGATAAGGTGCTCATCCAGATGGCACACAGCGATTTAAAAGTAGAAAACAATATTTGGAAGGAGGGGGAAATTCAGTGATTATTCTTAAACTCTGTTTTCTTTTTTTTAATATAAGCTTTAACTGTAAAAAAAAAAAAACAAAGCCACAACAACTTTGGTTTCTTCCTTGGCTACCTTTGTGGTGCACCAAGATGATATCTTTCTGATTATTTAAATTAGAATGAGGATAAATTTTGAGATATGTTTGCGAAATGGTACAATTTACTGTATGTGGGAGTGTGTGTTCTCAGGGACCAAACTGAACAAGGTCTGGTTGTGGTCTGGATTCATTTGGGCTTCAGTATAATGAAGATGGCAGGACACTGCTTTTACTTCATTCCCTGATCACCTGCACTGACTCAAAATGTAGGAGGTGCTCCTGCCAAGAGACCTGGGACAGCTTAGGCTGCACTTGCCCAGCCAACCAAAATGGAGAGGAGGTGTTTTTGAAGACAAGGCTGCTCTCATCGTGGTATGGCAGATAACTTTAATTGGAATTGCTTTCTGTTATCTTTAAGTACATGTTCTTAATGGAAAAGTAATTCCTTTTGTCTGCAAAGAATTTTGTCCTGAAGGTACCTATGTAATAATCCTATTTATGTCCCTAATATTATAAAGGTTGGTGGCACAGACTTTTTAATCTTCTATATTGCTGTACCTGTGCTGCTGTGTGTATAAAGTTCTCATCCAGATACCAAGGCCAGCCTTCCATGCAGGTAATGCAAAATGAAAGTTTGCAATGTGAGCCTGATGTATGTTTTTTTTATCCTGGTGTTTTGCCATTGCATGCACACAGGTGGAAATGTGTTTGTTATACTTCCTTGGTCCAGGTATTTTTTTTTGACTGAGTTTTGTGTGGGTCTGGAAACTAAAAATCTGAAGGGGATCAGTACGTGTTGCTGTAGTTTCAGAGGCAGCAGGACTCTGATGGATCACCTCTGCTTTAAGCTCTGGGTCTCCTCACTGGTTTAATAATCATTAGAGGTCTCTCCTAGTAGTATCATACAATAGCTTTTCCTTGAGTGCTCTTGCTGGCATAAAGCACGTGGCTGCCATATTTCATTCATGATTGCAAGAACCAATTCTCTAAATGTGTATAACTGCTACTATAATTTTAAATACTAATTCACTTTTACATGTTTTGCACTAACCATACACTACTTGCATTAATAAGACTGTGTCATTTTCCTGAAATGTATCCAGCCTGTGTAATCCAAAGATGTTGCAGAAACAACAAGCACAGTGAAGGACACTAGATTTCTTGCTCATTTCCCTGTCTAGTGGTAAGGTTTTATTTTCAAGACTTTTAAGAAGAGAAATCGGAAATTTTGGGACGCTTTTCTAGTTGAGCTAGATCCACAAAGGATTAGAGGGCTTTGCTCATTATTCCAATTCTTTTCTGAAAACAAAATTAGACTTGCTGTATCTGTCATAAGAAGGTGTTAAGGAAGGGAGGCTGGAAAAAGAGTGGGCATGGGTGATGACTGGTATTGTGGAGATGGAAGGAGAAGGTGAGGAAAGAAGGCAGCAGGGAGAGAAGGGAACAACAAATTAGAGACAAGAGATTGGGAGTGAACAGAAAGATGCAGAAACACTTGGCAGGTGGGAAACAGGCTGGGTAAGATTCAGGAGACAGCAGGAACAAGGAGTTAAAGTCTGCCAAGCACTGTCAAAGCAGCAGGAGGTGATTTTACTGATAACATTTTGAATAAACTATTGTAAAATATAGATCGTTAGCTGATGCAAACAGTAAAAGGGGCGTTAGCATGAGTCTTGGCATCAGCAATGTGCCCAGCATACCTTATTTGTGTGGTAGAAACTCATCCAGACCATGTAGAAATTTGAGTATTTCTTTGTTGGTGTCTGGTTAATGACCTATATGACCTATATGATTGACATATGCCTTAACATTTCTGGAGTGATTCCCATTGTTCCTGGTTTAACTGAGCTGTTTCCTCGTTCTGAATGCTATCTATTGCCAAATTTAACATGGACAAAACCAATGCTCGGTCATCACTATCTGCCCTGTTTCTCATATTATATATATTTAAGTTCTCTAGCTGGATAACCCTTTTATTATGTACTCCCCCCAAAACCTGATGGCAGATTTGCTATGGCTATAACTTTGACTTCCACTTAATGTATGTACCAAAATTTCCTCATTATCTGCTGCTTTTCCTGCTCTTCCTCTCTCTNATTAGCACTTGGGTTGGTGTTTGTGACCAGACTTACATGAACCCTGAAGCTCAAGGGTGTTTGTCTTCTCAGTAGCCCAGCAGGGGGGAAAATTTTAAATTTGGTTATCTTCAGGTGTATTACAGTATAATATTTGTAAGATGTCTTTTTAATACAGGCTTTTAGGACATTTTTATAACTGCTTTCTTTC
Organism: Dryoscopus gambensis; assembly: GCA_013389985.1. NCBI lineage: Eukaryota > Metazoa > Chordata > Aves > Passeriformes > Malaconotidae > Dryoscopus > Dryoscopus gambensis. The sequence goes on along the minus strand of WEIT01023907.1, from coordinate 74,335 downwards.
TCTCCCTCCATTTGCCCTATAGATAATTTATATTGATGCCTTCTTCACTTAGTTTCTTTTTCAATCCATGGCCTGTTGCTAATAGTAAAATGTCACATGGTAAGATAACATCTAGAGACACAAGAGGTGGAGGATACACAATGATTACAGTAGTTGACTCCATAATAAACAGAGCATTTGTTGACTGTGTCGTCTGATGACAAAAAGTCACTTGGAGAATTGAAAGTGGATAGCAAAATTTTAGTGCTGAATCATATCACAACTGAGATTATCAGCACTAGAAATTTAAGGTCCAGTTTTAAGTTCACCAGTTTTAGACTGTTACAAATTCACCACTTTTAAATGAATGGTGGTTTACCCTGGAGCATGCCAACAAAAGAACACGCCTGCAGTGTGTAAGGGAACAGGAGAGGTGTTCAGGAAGGGAAATAGGACTCCCTTAGCTGGATAAACACGGGTTGTGTTCACTTTTAGAAGGAAGATAAATAACAACGTAGCTGGCATGGCTTGCACCCTGAAAAATGATATCTGCATTAGAAGTTCTGACTTGTTTGGTGACATCAAAGTGTATTCAGAAGTGAAAGAGTCTAAAAATGAGGAGTTTTGCAAGTACTGAATGGAATCAAGACTATGCTATGCTGGATGTGCCCTCTAATCGTTCATGGTCATCAGCAGAGTATTGTCATTGACATCTCCTCTCTGGAGGGAGAGAGCTACAATAGGTTGTAACTAGTTGACCTGACACGAAGTTAATATTCAGCTGTGTACATAAAAAATGGAGGTTTTGACAGTGTTTAATTCTGTTTCAGCTTTGCTCTCACTGAAACAGCCTCCTTTAGAGGGTATATAGGTGCTTTGGCTGCTCCTGTAATCCTTACAACTCATTAACAGCACTGGGATGCCAGACTGAGGGGAGGATTCCTTTCCCTTTATCTTTGTTAGACTCCCAGTGTGAGAGCAATTTATTGTGCCCTTGGACAGGATAGCAGGGCTTTGAAGGCATATTTCACCATGAATCTTTGCTTACTCAAAACTCCCATTCAAACTTGAGAGATTTCCTTGAGTGAAAAAGACCTGCAGGGCCAGGTCTGTTATCTTTAATGGCAGAAATACAGAAAGCTGCAGGCTTGAACTTTGTTTTTGACAGGTTAAATGCCTATGTTTAATCTTTAAAACAAATTTTATAATTGTATTGCAGAAAAAAATTCTCCAAGTTTAGTGAGACTGCAAATCAGGTGTATAGTATACGGTGTTAATGAGGAAAGAAACCTAGCAACTCAGTGGGAGGGAGAAAAAGAAGTTTATTTTATTTAACTTTACTGTAAGGTTATGGAATAATTAGGTAGAAAAGCTATACACTTTATAGAAAGATTTTGTTGTTGAGTATTTGCCTCTTAACTGGATATTCTGGGAATCACAAAGACCCTGAGAAAACAAAAGAGAAGGTCCAGGAGAGAAATCTGAAATTCCTCAAGACTTCAGCCATTTTCATCTGACAGATCATGAAAATCAGACAGATCATGACCTGCTGATGCTCAGCCACTGGAGATCCTGCTTAGCAGCATGGCCAACGCTGTTTTACATTCCCAGGGCCTGGAGCTAGGAGGAAAAAGTCCCCCTGGGGAAGGAGCAGGAGCGTGTTTCACACTGTAGTTTGCCAGCACTGAGCCAGCTGGGCAAGTCTTACCTCACCCCTCATTGCAAACCTGGACCAAATGCACAAACTGACTCATTGTGGCTCAACCTGATCAGAATAGCAACACATCATCACATTTGTGAGAAAATGAATCAGACCAGCCAGATTTCATCAGGACTAAAGTTACTCCTAGAAAAGTGCTTCAGGAGTGTCTGCCTGTAGAGCATGAACTTTTCTTCCTTGCAGAAAAGGAAAGCTTCGTGTAACACAGATATTTTGGCAAAATTTGATCAGTGTTCACCTTGCAAGTGAATCCAGCAGCTGCTTCCCTCCTGCTGGACCTCACATAGGTTTCTGAAGGGAAAACTTCCTTGAACATTTCTCTAGCTCTCCTTCAGGCCCTTAGGAGCCTCTTGAGTCCCTTCTAGTTTGGGAAATGCTGTATCAGCACTCATGACTATCTCCATATAGCAAGGCACAAGCTCAGGTGCAGACAGGAGCCTGGTGCAGAGCCTCTTGCCATCCTGCTCTGACCAGCCTCGTGACACCTCTGGAGATGAGTCACAATTCACTGTGTGGCAGTCTCAGAGATGAAGACACACCTTTCAGGGTTGGGAGACTTCAATCATTTGCAAAGTGCAGACTGCTAAAGAGAAGAGCAACTATTTTTCAGTCCATGTAGTAGAACCCAAGCTGCTTATTCTTTAGTAATTTGTATCAGATGAGAAAAAATGGATTTTTGCAAAATTAATACAAATTATGAGGAAAATGCTGATTAGTTCAGGCAAGATGCATATGAAGAATGGATTTTCTCTTCCTTTGATATGCTCCGCTAGTCTCCTCTTCTGTCTCAGTATCTTTTTCTCCCCTACCCTACTTGTCATAGTATGTGATCTAATAGTGTTGTAAAGGTCCCACTACTTTATGTGTGCAGCTTCCAGCTCCTGTGGAAGGAGGGTCTCAGGCCCTCTGCATGCTTAACTGAAATAAACTCCCATTCAGCAGGTGAGGAGGATGCAGGGATCTTGTGTATAGGTTATGGAGCAGTCTCTTGCCAGGCTGGTGCACAAGTGTCCACCACGAGCACCCGGACTGAGCGAAGTAGGAGCCTGGAGACTGTGCCCGTGCTCCATCTCCACTAGGGCCCAGTTACAGCTGATTTCTGAGGATGTGGGTTCAAAACACGAGTCAGATCAATGCATCAATGAAGAAAAAGGCTGGCTGGGTGCAGCACGGAACACAGATGGCTGTAGTAAAGAAGCCACCTGCTGAAACAGGCTGGACTGAGTTGGGGCTGCCTCCTTCCTCACCAGCCAGATCAGAGAGCCACGTGTGGGAGAGAGAGAAGCAGCTCTCGAGGAGTGGGTGTAATGCTCTGTGAGAGTTCAGTGAGAGGACACACTGCCCTGGGTAAAATGTGTGTTTTGAGGGAAAAGTGCTTTGGAAGAACCTGTCTTGATACTTTAATGAAGTTTTTTCGAACTATTTTAAGGTCTACTTTTGGCTAATTTTTGACAACAGATTTTAGGAACCTAGGATTCCATTCTAGACCAGTAAAACACTATCTCTACTGCTGTCTTAGATGAAGGAAACGGCAGAAAATAAAACTATTAAAATCTATGCAAAAGCAATGACTTCTATCTGCTGAGAATTACAGTAACAAGATGCAAGGCAAGAATATGCTTTGAAGTCTCTGGACAATCAAGATGTGACCCACAAACAGGAAAGAAGAGTTATGAAACAGAAATGCATCATTCCAGAATTTGCAGAGAAAAAAATTTAGGGGTAAACTACTGCTGCCACCAAGGCTGCCAACACCGTAGCAGGGGTATTACTGCTAAGCACAAAGATTCCTCAGTGGCAAAGGTTCATCAGGAGAGACTGAATATAAAACAAGTAATATTTGTAAAGGAAATAATTTGGTTTGAGATTGAAGTTTTCATCTTCATCGAAGTCTGCTTAGAGCATTTTAAGGTTACAGACCACCACAGGAAAATTCAAAAGGAGTGGCCTCAAAGGGCAAATATGACACTGAACTGTGTTGGAGAATAGGGCAAGATTTGCTGTTTGGAAGCTCCTTGTTCTTCTCTGTCAATAAGTATGGGAAAAGAGGGAGAATGCCTGAGACAATGATTGCAGCCTCAATCAATGAATCAGAAAAAGCTGAGATGGTGCCCAATGGTTCGGCTGCTGGAACTGACAGTACCAACAGAAAATGTCTTCTTTAGAGAGTGAAAAAACCCACCCTCTGCTCTGTTCTGCTGTTTTTAGGCTCCTTCCTCATCTAAGTTCTTGTCATATGGAGGAAGAAATGGAGTTAACTGAATATTTGTGTGAAGCAAACAGATGGAGAAACAATGTCACAGGCTACCTTTACCAGGTTTGATGTACTTTTTCTAGTGATTTTTTTTTTTTTCCCCACCAAATGGGGTGAGGTGAGTGATTTCTCCTTCTCTTTCCGTAGATATTGCTATGTAACCTCCTGACACAGAGGTGATTTTACCTCCAAGTTTGTGCAATATTTCTGAAGAGCACCAGAGGATGTTCCCAGGAAATACTTCAAAAATCTGCAGAAGTTTTAAGCCCCCTCTTTGTCCTGGGCACTTTCCTTTGTGATCTGCAGTGTGTCAGCTCAGCTCCAGGGAAAACCCTGCAGGCTGTGCTTTGCATGTGGCTTTGCTTTCTACATCCAGGCAAAACCCAGTTGTTCCTGTCAAATGTCTTGGGATGTCTGTGATGAAGATTACAACTGGCTGTGGTGGAGGTTTTGATAGAAGTGGACAGGCAACTACTTGTATCTTAATCCAGGAGGCAGTGGATCCCCTGAAACCAGTCAGGCTGGGCTGCTTTTGCAAGCCTTATTAAAGGATCATGTGAAAATGCTGTTACCTGGTAGAGAGTCAGAATCAGTGTATTTTGTGCTCTAAACGTGAGAGCTTTTTGAGAGAAAAATAATCTAAAGGTGACCTCAGGACAGGAGGATCTGATGCTCAGGCAGGCTGAATTTGCATAAGGAGACTGCAGGAAGAGAGAGGCAAACTTAAATAAGTACAAGGTTGTTTGTCATGATAAATTAATGCCCTCAGTTGTCAGATGGATATGGGAGGCAAGCAGCACACCTCAGCACGCCATTCCTTAAACAGAAAGGGAGTGTTTTCCAGACAAAAGTGTTGTAGAGTGAGCCCACAGCTGGTTGAAAACTGCACTGAAATAAGTCATGGATGTCAATAACCAAGTCATGTCAGAGACATATATTAAGTCAGCTCTGGTTGTTGGTCTTGTTCACTTCTATATTTTCATCACTGGCTGCTGGAATTGAGTTTATTTTATAGATTTTGTAGGTTGTGAGATCCAGAAGAGACTACAGTGGCTTTGCAGAAAATGATCAGAATTCTTGATAATTTTGGGAACTCTGGCAATCAATAAGGTCAGGTCTTACACTTATGCAGATATCTTACATGTATGCAAATGTACATTTTGGATGAAAAAATCCTGAAGTGCAGTGTTTAAATAGGGAATAATTAGCTACTAATTTAGTTGAGCCTACAGGTTTTCCATCATAAACTAAACATGAGTTATTACCTTATGGTGCCAAAGGTGACTCTGGGACAAACCAAGAACTGTGTTTCTGACACAGAATTTGTTCATTCCATCTTCTATGGTACTGTTATCACAGTTTCCTAAGAAAACTAATAGATCTCAGGCAGGGAGAATGACAAGGGGTTTTCTTTGCTTAGGTTGCTTTCTTGCTTACAAGATGTTAAACAACGGAAGAACTAGTGTAGTCTTCTTTAGGGAAAAGGCAATTGAGGGTTTTCAACATCTTTGACTATATATAGAGTATCTACACAGAGAAAAATACTCCTTTATGCCCACTGGACAGTGAAAAGATGTAAGAGACTGAGTTTATATGTATGCCTACAGCCAGAGATACTTAGATTGCACCTCAGAAACTTTTTCTAGCAGTAAGTGCAGCAAATTAATGGAATTAAGATCGTGTTGTGCTCTTGGATAAATAAATGTTGCTGAAGGGGGGGCTCTTTCTCCTGGGAAGCGCAAGGATATCCCTCCCTCCTGCATCCCAGCCCCAGGAACTTGTACCAGCACTGCTGTGCAAGGGACTGGCAGGGTGGTTAAAGGAAGTCCTTCACACCTAATCTTCATCTCCAAACTTTCAATTTTTGTGCATTTCTGTTTTCAGCTTTGCTTGCAGAGGCTGGACCACTTATTTTGAGTCATCCTACCACAAGAATTTTTACCTTTATACACTGTCTCTAGTGTTCACCTTCCTTGACTCTCAAGTGTCAGTTCAGTCAGCAGCAGACCTACTCTATTTACAGAGAGAAAAAGATTTCCTAAGTACGGCCGGCATTCCACAGTCCCTGAATTGTCCTAAGGCAACCCCTTTCATTCCCTTAAATGCATATATAGAGCTGTTTGAGCATCAGTTGGATGTGTGAAATTAGCTGGATGAAGCTGATCTTCTAGTTATGCATAAAGAAGATGCTGCAGAGAAAAAGGGAGGAGTTCTGGAAATTAGAGGCAAAAACTTGCCTCTGTTGAAACCAGTGTAAATTTGCATTGACTTTGATAGAGTCATAAATTCACAATAATCCTTATATTTTGGCACAAATTATTAAAGATGCATTAACTTCACTGGAGCCCTGACAGTGTACAGGAGAACATGGTTCTGTAAGTCTGGGGATTCGTGAAATGATGTGTTTCAATATGTGGGTTGCTAAGTTGTTAACTCAAATGCACTGTGAGTACTATCTGAAAAGCTAATCTAAAGTAATAAAGCTAATGTGCTCTTGGAGCGTCCTGAGGATTTCAAGTCAATGCAATTCTTGAATGACGAACATAATTCTGAAAGATATAAAATAGTTTATAAAAGCACATTGCAGTCCATTGTAGAGGAGCATCTTACTACTTTTTTCAGTGGAAATGAAATCTTTGCTTTGGCATGAACTTTGGGTTGATCAATCTTCAATGTAGTCACAAATACAATTTACTGTTATTACAACAATTTGTTGTTTTTATAGCACTAGCAATGTTCTTAGTAATTTGCAGGTAGGTGTTAAAACAAAAGCTGTTCCCCAAAGGAAGTAAAATATACACCTTTTGTAGATAAAAGAACATCATGTATGTTGTGTAGCACACAGCATACTGAGCAGGGACGTGCTCCAGTAATGAACTTAGATCCTGCATGGATACAAAAGGGAGAAAATCTTTATTGTTTCCTCTACTGCTGTATTTCTTAGACTTCGTAGTGTGTGTTTTCCTGTTTCACTATATTGGCTCCTATATATCCCACGGTGCCTTCCATTTCCTCGAGCAGAGGAAACTGAACCAGCAGTATTTTTCTAGAGGAGACGTTGTCTTTTCTGTGATGGCAAACAGGCCACTGGGGGCCCTGAGCCTGAGCCCTGTGCTGGCTCTGCAGTGCTGGCAGAGGTTGCCAAGCTTACAGTCCAGAAAGGGTGGCAGTCACACGCATTATTAACACGTTTAGCTTTCTATTTCTGTGCTGTGGTATGTGCTGGGGAGGTATAGCCCACAGGCTGTCCTTGGCTCTGGGACAACAGAAAGATTTCTGTCCCCTCCTTTGCTTGGGGAAAGGAGGAAAAATAGTGGGTTTGCATGTCAGCTCAAACTGTGCAAATTTGGCTAAAATCTTGCTGTTGTAAACAGACTTCAGGAAAAGTTATTCAGCCAACAAATGTTGTGACCAAAACTCTTGTCTGGCCTTCAGAAAACATCTACACAAGTAATGGGCTCTTTCCAGTGGCACTGCAGGGAAAAGGAATTGAAGCAGCCAGGCTGTTTGAGATGGCCATCAAACAGGTTTAATGCATAGAAAGAGCAAGTCATGTATTCCCACTCTGCTGGGGAACCAAAGTAAGTTCTGATCCTGATAAAAGAGGCATCTCCTACACATCTGGCTCAGTGCATGTGTTCTTCTCATGTGCTCCCCATGCAGCCTCAGCGTTGTCATTGTGTTTTCCACTCTGCGTAGGCAGGTAGGAGCTAAAGCCACAGAAAATTCAAAAGCTTGTAAACAATTACTAAACCTTTATACCACCAAACTGTTTTTCTTTGTCATTATGCTCCTTCTCCTTATCAACTCCTGTAAAGCCTGTGTGTGTGTTGCTGCAAGAGGAAAGGCAGGCCCTGTTCTTGTGGCAGATGAAAATTATTTCCGAGGTGACTGGAATTGTCATGTTGAACCAGCTGCTTTTTTCTTGCGTTGGTTTTCTTTTGCCTTTTTCTATTCCATTTAGGTTTTGTTTCATTTAGTTCTACTTGCTGACTGTCTGCAATCTGCATCTGTTTATAGGGACAGCTAAAATGAAAGCAAGTTAATTAATGGGTTGACTTGCAGCACAAGATTGAATAAATTGCTTAGATAGACATCTCCTCAGGTCTTTCTTCTCTGACTAGCTGTGAAAGCTCCTGCATCCTTTTGCTTTACGTTATAGGGGTACTGAATTAGCCAATAAATTGAACTGAGCCTATTTCTGTAAAATCTGTGACAAAAGTCTAGACTTCTAAACAAACTCTGGTTACATTCACATCTGTGTTTTCCCTATGTATTCTGTGCACAATCCTCAGGGAAAGAATGCTTGTTACAATATCTAAGCTGACAATAATATTTTACAGTGAGAACATGAAGCAAATTTTGCGTTTAAAATTGTGAAGTACTAGAAATGGAGATTAATTTCTGAAAGTTTTCTTTGAGAAAATAAGAAATTACTGTGTAAGTAATGCTATTGTAAGGTTTTTGCTCAATAAGCACCATTTACTACATTGTACAGGACAGGTAGTTAACATGTGCAAATGTTAATAGTTGAACAAGAAGAAAGATATCTGACCAATTATTCACAGTCCAGGTAAGAGTGATTTGACTTTGTTTTATCGTTGTAATCTTTTAGTCTATAACCTCTGTTATAACACAGCAGAGGAGACTTGGATTAATTATTTCTTAATTGAAGCAGAATAGAGCTTCTGGAAAAATGTCATATCCTGCTTTAAAAATGAACATGGTGGAGGTGCCAGCATAAAATGTGGCAAAGGACTCCAGTAGTTGTCTGTCCTCATTGTAAGATTTGTTTCTTTTTTCTCTAACCTGAATTTCTCTCTCTTTGGTGCTGTATGTAATTATTTGTCACATTGAAGGACCTATTATTTATAGGTTTTTTTCTTTATGTTCTAGTTATTTTACTCTGTTTGGCTGTCCCTTTATTTTGCAAATGGGGCAGATGCCAGCATGACTCACATGCTGATAAATTGTTTCTATATTCACTGGGAAAGCTATTTTGTGAGGGAAGAATCTTTATAGTAATTTCTAATTGCTTAACATAAAATAGTTTTTTAATTTGAAACTGAAGAAATAAAGACTTTAGAACTCGCAAACAGAAGTCCAATGACAAGAGGAAAAGGCAGCATAAAGGCACAAATTGAATCAAATGTATAGTGAATGTTTATGATGAAAACACAAAGGTAAGCAGCTGAACAGCATTGAACTGAAGAGAGAAGGCAGCACAAGGTGCTTGCAGTAGCAAATAAAAAGTTGGAATAAGACACCAGCTTTCAGAAGTCAGTCTTTGCTTTATTTCCCAAAGCCAAAAAATCTTTCCCAAGTCTGTTTTCTCTCTCAGATCTTCTTCATGAATGCAGTGGCCTCAGCAGGGCCAGCCCTGGAGGAGGAAGGTTTCCCCTGTGGCACTGGCCCAGGCAGGGCTCCTTAATGCCTGGCACCTCCCAGCAGCCGTCCAGCCTGTCCCAGTCAGAAGCTGGAGGGCTCCCAGCTAATTAAGTACAAAAGCCCTAACTTGGGTACTGAATAAGATCTAAAGATTGACAGTGGATACCCCACTGAGTGGCAGACGGTAATTTCTACACCTATAGCCAATTGCTGAGCTGTACTGGCTTTCCAAGTTGATTTATTAGGTGACTCTTTGTCACACCAAATTGTCATTACTGTGAATCCAAGTCTTTAGTTTTTATTTTGGATGGATGTTGACAACTCCCACTTCCTGCCTCCCCACAAAGTGCATATTAGTTTACTTTTGAAAATAAATTGCAAACTTTTCTGACAAAAATGAATTATTTCATTCTTCCACGGGCCATCACATCCTACACCTCTTCCATTAATGTGGAACTATTAGTAGAGGAAAAAAACCTTCACTGTTTCTTGTTTCTGCATATGAATATTAACATCAATTTGAAAGCCATGAGTTACATTCTAATGATCTGATTTTTTTTTTAACTGATAAGTTTAATCAGTCTTTTTTGTGTAAGTCATTTGAGAACTAAAATATGATTTTTGTCTCTCTTGAGTTGAAACACTGACATAAATTTTCACCACAGTGAGAAAATTTCACCATTGCTTACAAATTCTATCCAGCCTTAGGTGATTACCATTTTCTTCCCTTAGATGGTGCTAATAAGGTACAAAAAGCAGAGCCAGACTCTGCAGTGTTTTAGGAAGAACATGAAGTACAATGAAGGCTTGTTTGGATCTGTAGCAATTTCTTTCCTCCTCTCTGTGCTACATTTCTGCCTTATTTGTGCTTATTCAAGCTCCAGAATGACATTATAGAAGTATCAAATTTGGTTAACAATTACATCTGATGACTATATGTTCATTTTGGAAAACTAGAGGAACAAATGTTGTCTGTATCTGAGCTGCAAAATGAACAGACTTTTCATTAGCTTTGTACTCTCCCAGGGAAAGCTTCCTGCCAGTATCTGAACTCTGGGAAAATGGACTTGTTTTATTTGTAGCCAGTGTTATTCACCATTAATTAGGGGCCCCCACAAAAAAGCTTTTTCTTTAGTGTATAACAGTTATCCCTGTGCACAGAAGCATAGAAGAATTTGATCAGTAAAAAAAGGTGAGAGCAGAGAATGTCTAGCAATTTTTCCTCTCGGTGCAAGTGTCAAGGATGTGCAGACCATCTTGTGTAACCATATTTATATTTTTCTCTTCAGTGTAATCCTGAGTATCAAGCAGCAGAAGAGCAGTTGTTTTATGAAACTTCAGTGTAGGGTAGGCTAAAGCCCTGGAAAGAAATTTTGCCACCTGAGGATGTTACCCTTTCTCAGGGGAATTTAAAATACAAGCCACACATCTCACTGTTTTGCATGTCCAGTGTAGGGGTAAATGCTTTCAGAAGTGGATCCATGACGTGAAGACCAGGATCAGCAGCATCTGCAAGAGAAGTGGCAGTTCACCAGAGACATCTCAGCCTGCCCATACATTTGGCAGCAGAATTATCCTTTCATTCTTTCTCCTCTCCCTGCCACCTTCACCCCTCCGGCTCACCATTTCTTTGCTCTCACAGGCGGTAGAGTTTGGTTGGGGTGTCTGTTCAGCACATAATTGATTGTGACTGCCCATCTCTGCAGAGGAAGAGACACAGGGCTTGGGAGGGCAGGAATGCCATGGCTCTGGATCCCAGGACCCTGCAAAGCTGTGCGCCCAGAGGAACCACACAGTGTCAGCTGTGTCCTGCCTGGGGATGCTGCCAGGATGTAATTAGCACTTCATTCTCAGGAGCAATATAACTAAGTTCACCTACATACATGGATGAGAGAGACTTCACTGTTTATCAAGTCTAGTTAGTTTGATTTAAACCCTCTAGGTTAGCCCAGTAGTGGGTCTGTTTCTTTCCTGACCCTTCACTCATTCATTATTGATTTTTTCTGAAAGACGTCAAGGCAATTACCACATGCCACTTTATTTTATCCTTTCCAGAAGAACCTTGAATGAAGTTTTAGGACACTATGAAATCAAAGAACATTCACTCCAATCAAACACAGCCAACAGTTTTTGTTGCCTTTGAGGTCCAGGTTTAAAGTGCTGTCCTGATTAGAGTTCCTCTGTGATTGCTAATGTATGGCGAGTCCCACACTTCTATAGCCCATCTACCTCACATGGCTCACTTTGACAGGCCAAAGTACACTTATATGGGCTTCTTTGAGTTCAACCATCCTGTTCAGGGATTCATCCATGGTCTGTCTTCACCTTTTCCTATTGAAGAGCCAGTTTACAGTGCTTGTAGCAACCAGACCTAAAATCTAAACAATAAAGTTCTACTTTACCCTTTCATTACCTAATCTTACCTTTTAGATTAAACCAATGGTTTTACAGAAAGATGTAAAGTTAAGCTTTCCTCTGGTGAAGTCTGTGACATTCAAGCTTTGTGAAAATTCAGTTTTTGCTACTTTTCCAGCTCAGGCCTCCTACCACAGCACAGGGCTTTTTGTATAATTATTACATGCAGAACAATAATAAAAGTATTTTACTGGTTTCCAAAGACAAGGCCATGAATTTTTAAACAAAGAGAATCAGGGGTGCTTGTGCAATGTTGTGTCTCTGACAATGAGATTTTAATTAAATAAGCATATTCTGTTTTGACATTGAGCCCTAGCTCCATTCAGCGCACAATATGGACAGAGATCACTTAATGAACAGATGTTCAGTTTTGGTTTTCCTCAGTGTGTGGCACTGGGCCTCATTTGTCAGGTTTCCCACTCTGACGACTGCTCAAAATTTTTAATTTTCTCTTGAGTTATGTGGCACTTGTCATAGCATTAGGGCAAATCCCAGTTGCATGTCAGCAAGTGAACTCCTGTGGTCCTTGTTTGGTTTGTTGGACTGTAGTGCATTTAATTTGGAAATACTTGGAATTGTACCTAATTCCTAATGTTGCTCTTTATTTATCAACTGCTCCCTCAAAAGCTTTTTTCATAAATTGCATTAAATTCTTAGATTTCTGTGTTCTATGATGAGCTGATGTTATTTGTATGATAGAACCATATAATAGCATTTTCTCATGTTCCCATTTATCAGAACAGTCCATGTACTGCAGAGTTGTCTGGGATTAAATCTTGCCTTTAGGCCATAATTTGGGTAACGAAGATGATGTAACTGAACTTAAATGATTGTTGTTATCCACTGTAGATGTTCTTAACATGCTGCTTTCACATTCATTTCGCCGTTCAGAGAAACTGGGTTTTGCTGGAGCATTGAATTTCATGGTTGTGTTTTGGTTGAAAGGCTCAGGGGAAAAATTCCCTGTGTCCTGGCCGAGGGACCACCAACGCTGACACTCCCTTTACAGTGCAGATTTCCCATTGTTGCACGCACTGGCTAGCATTTGATTTTTTGATACAAAATAGCTGATGGTGCCAGGTAATAATAAATGGGATCAGAATTGCCACTGGGATGTTACCAGATGCATCCAATTCCAAGTTTCAGGTTTTTGTTTGGCAAAACTGAGTGACTATTGCAGACAGATTGGACAGGAGAGCTTTAGCGAGAAATCAATAGGGCGATCAGTGGCATTTTCAACTTTTGAGTGTTTGATTTGCAGTCGTGATATTTAATATGGAGTTCCTCGTGGAACTCGTGCTTTTGCATAGTTCATTTTCAAGGGATCAACAGGGTGCAGTGGTTACATAAAGAGGGTCCAGTTCAAAAAACAACTTGTCATAGTTTTGAGATCTGTACCGTAGCCTGTGCAAGTGAAATCGCAAACCCAGGTACTCCTAACAGATAGTTTCCTTGTAATGGTTTCATTCCCAACAGTGTTAAGATAGAGAATATGTATAAAAAGCTTTAAACATTTTCACTTGCTTACTTCACAAGGTTTAAGAGCATTGTTGTTAAATTATGCAGGATTGCAATACTCTTGTGAAGCAGTTGTAATAACCAGTCAAGAGGAGCTATTTCTGCAAACCCTCATTAGTGTATTTCTAAGTGCTCAGAACTATTACCAAATTCTGCTTTCTACATAAATATTTTTAGCTTTTGAAACAATAGCTGCTACATTTAAAAGAATGCTGAATGATGTCTGGCACTGTAGATTTTTAAACAATAGTTAAAGGCACTGGCTTGAGAATACTTGTATGGACAAAAAAGGTTTTTTTGTTGTGATTTGTGAGGCTATACGAATTATGACTTGTTAATTCTTGGACTCCTACCATCTCTGAGCCAAGAATTTTGACAGAAGTGTTTTTTTCACTTGATAATTGTCACTTGGATTATTTATTCTTTACATCATTCATATCATGATACATTAATCTCTTTAAAACAGTTGCCCAAAACAAATGCAGAAACAATAGCATAGATCCCTGGTGACCTGTCTTACTGCATTCATAATGAATAGCAAATATTCATAACTAGCAATTGGTTGCAACTAATATGTTGACAATACTTCATGGAAACTACTTGGGAAATATTTATGGAAAGCAAATAAATGCATAGTAATCAGGGTTGGTTCATTAATGACTTGCCAACCCAAAAAGGGGTGAATTTTGTCAAGAATATGTTTCTGTGCAGTTTGCTGTGCTGTCATTACCTGCAGATATACCTTGCAAGGTATCACTGGAGCAGTCTTTATACATTCTGCTTTGAGCGCAATTATTTGCACCTCTGCTGGGCTGCTAAGGCACAAAATTCAGGGCAGGTGTAATGCAGAGTGCACTGTCCAGGGCTAGAGATTGGAACCTGACTCTCCTTAATATAACAAGCTGGGATGGACAAGGATTTATCAGGGTTTTGAATGCTAAAAAATAAAATCAAGGTCAATCTCTAATTAAAGTGGGACCTGGAGTGAATATAAATTATTCCATTCACTCATGCAGCAATGTGACCTGCTAAGGAGGAACAGGAACACAAAGGTGTTTTTGTGAGTTTGCTGCATCCCCAGCTTGAGCTCCTCCCAAGATGGTTCAGCTCCTTTAAAGGCAGAGCAGTTTCAGACTGATTTTAATTCTGCTTGGGTAGGGCCATTAAGAGAAGAGCAACAAAACTCCTTCCTCAGGCATGCTTGTCGACCCTTTCCATGCTGGATTTATCCTCTTTGAGAATGACAATTGTCTTCAGCCAGCTAGTTTTGTTGATCTCATCGATATTTGACTTGGTCAGAAAAATGCAAGTAGTACAGTGCCAAAAATGGATGTCTGCCAACTGATTTACTGTCTCAGGCAGATTCTCCCTGAGTCCCTGTAAAAGCATCAGACTAGATGTATGAAGTAACACACTCATTCTGGGTTCTCTGCCCCCCAAAAATGTAGGCCTAAAAAAATAAAAAGCAGTTCTACACCATCATCTTTTTCAGTTGATTCATGAACTATCAGAAGTCTAATAAGCCTGTCCTCTACCAAGAATAACCTTGGAGGAGGTAAACTATGTTCAAAATCAGAGCTCTGGAAACTCCATCTGCATTCCCTAATGGGAATAGGCTAGCAGGAAGGGCAGGTCCTGGAAGAATAGATTTTGGCTCTGCACTCTCAAGTTCCTGAGTTTCCTCTTGAAACTTTTTGAGATATCATGTTTTTGACATGAATCAAGTGAATCTCCTTAAAATCCTTTCAAAACCAGGGCAACAAATCTCACACAGTCTCAAAAGGGTAAAGCATCTGGATGAGTGATCAGTACTCCAGGGAGCAGCACTGCCTGGTGAGCCAGAGCCCACAGCACCACAGAGGTCTTGTTTCTGGTGCACCAGAGAGGAAAGAGAAGTTGCCCCATGCCAGGAAGTGCTGCTGACAAAGGGCATGTCCTGGGTTAGTGTGTATTCTATTACCATTTTCATGAGCTGTTGAAACCTGGTGTAGCAATGTTCCCTACCTCCTCCCTCTGGACTGTCTCCTGTTAATAGCCCCATCAATGCCTTGCCTCATGACTCACCATCCCACTGTGAGATGCTCCGCCCAGGGGGAGGGAGCCAAGCATTCCCATCTGGATAAAGTCTGAGGGTTCTGGAACAGCACAGGGGAGCTTTTTCCACTGGATTCCCAGAGGACAGGAGCTACACAACCCCCACTGGACTTTCCAAAGAGGATCAGACCTTTTCTACAAGATCACCGCTTCAACAGAACCACTTCAAAGAGAACTGCAGCTATCACCTGATTGAACTGCTACCACCACTCTGCCCGGCAGGGTGCCAGGTTACCCTGACTCTGTCAGATTAAGCCAGTGTTTCTGTATTATTGTTTTGGGTTTTTTATATATATATATATGTAAAAGAACTGTTATTCCTATTTTCCATATCTTTGCCTGAAACTCCCTTAATGCCAAAATTATAATAATTCGGAGGGAAGAGGGTTGCATCTTCCATTCCAAGGGAGGCTCCTGCCTTCCTTAGCAGACATCTGTCTTTTCAAACCAAGACAGGGCACTGCATGTGACTGATTTGCCATAATCTCTCTCTCCTGCAGAGCTTGTGCTGACAGTAGTTGTGGGTCTGGCCACTGAGAGGAAAACATCCCACAAGCTTTCTGAATGTCTCAATGGCCACAGTCTAACAGAATCTACAGCTTCCAATGGCAGTTGTGGAAGATAAACTCTTCTGAAATTTTGGTCCAAATCTCTACTATTGTGCCTCAATTTTAAAAGTTTTGGGACCCTAAAATTTCTGGCCATAAAGACTTTGTAGGTGGCAATGATGATTTTCTTTTATATACAAGACTAGAAAGAAATAGTGGGAAACTAGGTGAAAAGTAAATCTGCCACAATATAAGCTTTATGGCAGAAAATATCAAAATAGGGAGATAATGCAGCATACTTAGTAGAGATGGGCAAAGCACTAAGATTCAGCAACACACATTGTTCAGCATTTCTGAAAAGCAGTAGTCATTGAAAGGGCTGATCTGTGGGTGGTGAGCAGTGAGTGAGATGTTCTCAGATAGAAATGGCTAAAAGTCTCATTTAAAAACAACCTTTCTTCCATTTGAGTGAGGAAGAGCAGTGGGTTTATGGTTTTTCTGTAGCTGACAGACTTCAATTTGTTACTCAAGAAAAAATTTTACAAATGCCTTTTTGTTGGCTAATGTGTAAATGTGAATTGCCAGACAGTGTAATAATGTAAAAGGACCATCAGGCAGTCAGAGCAGCTACGCTTTTGGAGGAACACGCAGGATAGGGTCAAACAGCCAGATTTTTAATTTGACGCTTTCCCAGTAAGAAAAATATCTCCCCTGCTAATGTAAGGAGAAAGGGAGTGGGGGGGAATGCACGGCAAGTGGAAGCAACCACAGGGGTCCCTGAAAGGAGTTGTTTAATGATTATTTGACAAGGCTTCCTGGATGCTAACAATCCCATTAAAAATAAGTTGGCAAAAACATTAGGATCCTGAACTGACTGAAAATGAAAGAAGAGAAATGAGTAGGGATTAAAGTAAAGCTCAGAAATAAAGAACAACCACTGCGCGTGTCCACGGTGGGAGTCTGTGAGCCTGATGGGAAGCTCTGGGTAATTAGCTGTATTTGACTTCTGTCTTATATTCAACAATACTTTCCTCTCTCCTCTTCCCCCCATATTTTCTTGTAAAGTGTGAATTCTTGGAGGTCACAGTCTATACTGGGACACCCAGCTTTAGGCATTGTACATGTACATCATTAGAGATAATTCTTGCCTGAAGAACTTTAAATCTACATTAACCAGGCAGAGAAGGGAAATAGTAGTATCACAGGTTTGCAAATGAGAAGCTGAGGCACAGAGAGATGAAGGGGTGGTTTCAGAGATCTTCAATTTTCACTTGGACTCCTATGAAAATTGAGTTTTTCCAGAAATTCCAACACCTCTAGAGTGATAAAGGCATAGAATTGTTTAGGTTGGAAAGACTTTTCAAATCAAGCCCAACCACTAACCCAGCACTGCCAAGTAAACTAACCCATGTCTCCAAGGGCCACCTCTGCACATATTCTTAAATACTTCCAGGGATGGTGACTCCACCACTTCCCTGGTCAGCCTGTTCCAGTGCTTGATAACCCTTTGGGTGAATAAATTTTTCCTAGTATCCAGTCTAGTGTCCTTTGGAGGAAGGAGGCACGTGCAGAGACACGAGGCTCTGTTGCTGCCTCCTGTGCTTTGCCCTTACCCCTGGCAGTCTTTGTCTCACTCCAGATAAACCAGGCTCCCAAAGAGCTGCTCTGGGCACATGTGCAACACTGGGTCAGGGCAGCAGTGTCTGCCCTTATGATGTGATATTTTATAATTACTCTTCAGTGGTTCTCTTTTAAATGCACGGACGGGCCTGAGATGCACGCAGCTCCATCTTGGTCTAACTGACAGATAAAAGCAAGGACAACTTTTGTGGCGACTGCGACAAAAACAGTTGGAGATGGAGATTGTTATATAATACAAATGTGTTGGAAAGAAACCACTTTTATGCATCTAACAACCATTACTGAGAGCCCTGGGAGCAGTTTTAGGTTTGGGCTGCCTCCCCAGTGGTGGCTGCTGGGAAGTAGCAGGGAAGGGCTGTGCCTGGGGAGGGCACGTGGCTCCTGTGGATGATGTCCATGCTGAGGACCTGAGCCACAGCACCCAGCCCAGTGCCCAGTGTGAGCCTGGCAGCTGGATTCTAGGGCCAAGCACAGCTCCCACTGGAGCTTCCCTTCCCATGATGGACCAGTCTGCACATGTGAACGTGCTGGTAGAGCTTTGCAATTGCTGTCACTCAGACGGGTGGTTTGTTTCCTCCTCAAAATGGTCACAAGAATAAACTGTTTTTATATGAGAGAGAAAAAGATTTGTTTTATCAGGGAAGACCCTTGTGATGTACTGAAGGACAGCAGTGTCTAGTTTGATGTTTGTTGGTAAGTCAATGCTAACATGGATCTGTTTTCTTTAGTAAGAAAAATTTATATCTTGAATGCACTATTACAAATGATTCCCAATATAACTTCAGCTTCAAGGCAAAAGGATGAGGTTTTGTTCTCATGTTGCTGGTTTTTTTCTCTTCAACTCAGAATCTTTTCTGATATATTGAATACTGAAGCTTGTGGAAGGTTTCCTTGTTTTATAGCGTTTTATTAAAAAAAAAGGCCCAAATTTGTAATGTTGACTGTGTTCTTAAATGAGACATTGTGTTAGTCTTGAGCCTTCTAAGCATCCTTTATATATCGTCTTTTCGATTTTTTATTGTACATGTTCTATAGAAAAAGTCATTTGAAAGGAAAAAATATACAAAACAGACCAGTTGCTTGGCAAAGCTGTGTGACAAGGCTCTGAGTAAGGTTTGACAAGGTCCACATAAAAGTTGGCTTGCTTAGAGACCAGGGTTACATGAGACAACCTCCATGGGTTTTCCCTCCAACGTAAATCATTCTATGATTCTATGATTAACTGCAGTTTTGTTCCCAAAACCCACAGTCCTGAAATATTGCAGTTTTTAATTCAAAATTTATGACTCATGGAAAAAAAGGCTCTTCATCTTAACCATCAACACGTTTCTCACATGACTGACTGTAAAAGAAAAATTGTCAGTTGCATGTGATTTGTTACTTCTTCATACCATACTGAAGGGTTGTTTTGTAGAAAACCAGAAAGGTTTTAATGAAAGAGTAGCAGAGTGGTGTAGGGACTATGAATGTAATCTGAGAGAGAATTCAAGTGGCCACTTGTGGGGAGAAGGGTAACAGCTGCTGCTAGGGGACTCAGGGATTGCCCGGGGTGATACAGATGGGGTGTGCCTCACACAGGGTGCTGCAACCCCCAGTTCCTAAATTATGCTTTTCTCAGCAGCTGGGCTCTGCTGGCCACTCCCAGCTGCTGAGATTCAGGGTGTCCAGGGCAGGTTTCTCTGGTGCACCCTTAGCTGGGCTTGTAAGTTCAGCCAAAGTGCTGGAGAGATTTACATCCATTTCATCATGAAATCTTAAATTAGTGAATGACAGCAGAAAAAGCAGGTCCATACAGGGCCTAAGTCAGCTCTGAGCTTTTGCTGTGTAACCCCAGCAAAGTGCGCTGCACTCAAACAGAAAAAATGGTTGTTAACTTGGGTATTTTCTCACTAGATGTCTATTGCCTGACAGAAAATGTTCTCCATAGCCATTTTCCCATTACAGAAGTAAAACAAAAACAGTAATGAAGGGGAGCAATGTGGTTTATTAGAAAGAGAATTGCACTAACCATGAGAATAGAAAATTCTGGTTCTTGTTATGCCTCTATTTTCCTGAACTACCTTGGCACCCCCTGTTCCATTTCTCCATACCTAATTTCTGAACTGGAAGATGGATAGTTATCCACCAATGTCACGGTGTAATGCTGGTGGGGGGATTAATAAGCAAACTGCTTTATGGACCAGCTATGCCTCGTTTTTAAGGCCTTTCCTATGTGCATATATACAAAATCCCTGTTTTTATAAATCTTCTGCCTTAATAAAAGTAGATTTTTCTTTTAACTGAAGTCACATTAGACTCAGTGATTCATTTCACAGCAGCGTTTGCATTGTCACACTCCTGTGGTCAGGATGCTGATGCTGCTTAGAGATGTCTCATTGCATTTACCAGGGCAGGTGAGTGGGAAAGTGACTCCCTCAGCCAAAGAACAGAGCTTCCCTAGGATCAGGAGTAGGAGAAGGGGATGTACTTATTTGTGTCTCAAGTTATCTAACCATTAACCGTCTTTTTTCTCATCTCTCTCACCCTACTCCCTCCAGAAATCTGTTATTGAAAGGAAGGAAAAGGGAAAATGTTTTTAAATGGGCAAATTGAGAAATTCAGTGTTGCAAATAGT
Source organism: Dryoscopus gambensis (assembly GCA_013389985.1). NCBI lineage: Eukaryota > Metazoa > Chordata > Aves > Passeriformes > Malaconotidae > Dryoscopus > Dryoscopus gambensis. Next base: position 54,164 of record WEIT01023907.1, on the reverse strand, counting down.
CTGTGAGCAGGATAGAGTTGCCTAGGGCTCTTTTATGAGTCTCACATGGGGCTGTAAATCAATTTAGAATCGTAGAAGTAAGGCATAAACCAGAAAACTCTGTGTGTGTGTCAGCTGTGTTCTGTACAAATGGCTGATATTGTGTACAGTGTTTATTGCAAATCCTATTGCGACCCATTTTCTACTGTAACTTGTTTAATTTTTCTTGTGACACAAAAAAATAAGGTCCAGTGTTTGCTGCTATATATAAAGTGTCAGCTCTTTATTGGTTTGAACACTGAATATGTTACTGAGTCCCTCCAAACAGAGCCACTTTTAATTGAAACCAACTTAAATCCAGGACCTGGGTTTTTTTCCTTAATAAAACTCAAGTAATTGAAAGAATTTTTGCCATTTCCCCTGTACAAGCAATTGCAAAATACTGAGGCTTATGACTTTGTTTTTCCAACATACAAGGCTATATGTTAGTAAACATTTCCCAAGACATTTTTAGGTAAATACAGAATTTTTGTCCACATCCATTTTGGGCATAATTTGGGCTGCTGCCTGTTGGGGAGCTTAAACATCCAAATAGATCTGTGCCTTCTGGAGGGTCTTTTTTTCTTTTTGCCATTTTCTGTTTCAATCAAGAAACTTGGGGCAATTGTTATGTTGAATCGAAAATAATAAATTTAGACTAAAGTATTATTTAAGTATCTTATAGTAAGAAGATGACTTCAGAGTGCTCTTCCCTGAAACAGGTGAGAAGAATAACATCCCAGACCACAGCATGGATGTGGCTGCTCAATTTTCTTTTGTTTTCCTCCTGCAGAGCAGTTCAGGGTGTAGGTAAACTGGAATGTATCACATATCCTAGATATACAGCGTATAACCAGGCTTGTGGACCAGACTTTGTTGGCAGCAGTAAAGAAACAGAGGAATTTAGGACAGTAAAGTTCCAGAAGTGGTTTGTTGCATTTTGAAGAGTTTTAAGATATTTTGATGCACTAGGTAGATGTTTCATCTGCAGAGCCTAAAGTCAGGAACCTTGGAATGAAGATAATTCATTGATGATGCAAGGTAGATTTGGGGTTTTGTTCCCCTCAGTGCATATTTTGACCAAATCAGAAATCCTGAGATACACTCAAATTGAAATGATGTCTAGAATACCACACCCTGCTCAAAGTATCTCTTGGCAGGACTGGAGAGAACAGAATTGCAGTCTGTTCCTCATGGAACCACCCTCAGTGGCCTCTCCAAGTGGAGCAGGCAGAAGCTCTCCCCATCAAGGGGGCAGCCCTGATGTTCCAGGGTTCGAGGGAGATTGAGGTTCCTGTCACAGGGAGGAAATGACCTGTTACAGCAGTGGGGGCTCACAGAGCAGGGAATTTGTAACGGGCCCATCGCCATGACCAGCTTCTGGTGGTGTTGAACACAGATTTGTGAGTGCTGACATAGTTGCCTACGTGAGTCATACTTTGCACCGAAAGTTTTATTTAATGAGCTTTGAGGAAAAATATTTCAGTTTTATGTGTTTCTCTATCCAGGCAAAAAGTTTGAACACACATCTTCCCCTTGTGGAGTGCGCTTTCTCTTTTCCAGCTGTCAGAACACAAGGGTCATTTGAGTATTCTTGTCAAGTTTTCCAGATGCTTGTTTTGAATTGATGGGTTTGAACAGGAGCAATTTGTCATGCTGGCACTTCCCCCCTCCAACTGCACAAGGAGTCAGCCTTTGCAGATACATTATCATCTCCTTCCCTGAAGAAACTGCTCTTCTTAAGATAGAATGAATGGGTTGGGAGATTTTTGGTCTGAACCAAAGGTCAAACTTGTCTGATAGCTGTGAAAGGGAATGGGGATGTGTAGACTGTTGCCTGGGTGGTAGATATTTCTTGCACGCATATGTGTGTAGATAAGGCTTAGATTATTTGGCACTTTGACTGAAGTATATTTCTTCCTCTGTTTTGGAAATATTTTTTCCATGATTGGAAGGAGGCTTTAATATCAAAGTGTAAGCAATCCAGTGAAGTAGAAAAGTGTTTGTTCAAGTTTTATATGTTTTTTTGGGTTACAATTTCAAAAATCCTTGCCGTAAAATTCAAACTGTAAATATGCTTTCCACATATGTTTTTGTTTAACATCTTATGGAAGTACTGCCCAGTATGCACATACCCACTGAGCTTAAATAGGCAGGAGAAGAGATGCAAATGGTGTGCCAGGCACTGCTGGTCAGACATGGCCAGGGTGAAGGAATGGCCATGGTGGCTGAGCAGTAGGAAAGAGGTGGGAAGTGACCATATGCCACCTGCTGAATTGCTTCTTTCATGTTGATCTTGTCTGTTTGAGGGGATTTCCACATGGAAAGAAAAATTATCTCTGTTAGTACAGAAGCTTGTGTAGAGATATAAAGGATGTGTGGTCACAGCAGAGCTACTATTTAGATTCAAAGGAAAAAGAACATGAGAAAGAAATTAGGCCTAATTTGAAAGAGTCATGCCAGGTATGTGTTCTGTGTCCAGACCAAACCTTAAGACTCATTAACTAGCTGAGAAGGAATCTGCAAACTCCTGCTGAGGAATCTGGTGTCACATTTGTTGGGTGATTATTCAGATAATAAAAGCATAACGTGAACGTTTCAAGTGATGATCAGGTCAACTATACTGAAAGAAGATTCTTGGCAGCTGAAGGTAAGAATGAATGTTGTATATGGCATTTTCATCCTTCTTCACCTTTGTTTGACCAGAGATTTATGACTAATGTCAAGTATGTTCAAGTGGAAACAATTTTACAGGCATAACAGTAGGACGAAAACTTGGAAATGAATCTTATGCTTGTATTCCAAAAATTGTTCCAGGTCACATCACTTAAGGAGGAGTGAGAGCCTCTGCCGCTCAAAGGAGTGACAAATTCAATTGCATCTCTATTTCCATAGTAAGGCTCGTGGCGCTGGCTACCAGGATTAAATGTGATTTTGATGTGCTCCTAGTGTTTCACTAGTTTGTGATATTTTCTGTGAGGAGCAGTGCATTTCTCTATTTAAAAATAATTAATGTAGGTAGAGTGGTCAAAGTGTCTTGTTGAGAAGTTTTGAATTCATTAATTACATTTGCTTTGCAGTCTGATCTTTGAGTAACTGACTTTACACGTGCATTGGAAACAAGAGCTAAGTGACCTCTCAGGCTTGGAAATGCCTGTGAGCGTGGAAAGAATTGCTTTCCCAAACAGTCCTGACTGAAGGGACCTAACCTAGCTACCAGGAATGTGATAGCCCTCTAATTCCAGTGCTTGTAATGAGCTGCCTCTGTGACATCTACTCAACTGGATAGTTATGCTAAAAAAATGAAAGTAACTGTCCTTAGGCCACGATGACTCAGTTAAAAACAGTCCTACTCGGAAGGTTTTAGAAGCAGCCTGGAAAGTGGTAACATTAGCTCTTCTGGGCTGTTGCACAACCTCATTTATCCTTTAACGATTCTTGTGTATTCCAAACGTGTGCAATTAATGTTATTTAACAGATACAAGAGTGTTCATTAGGCATTTGTTCAGCAAATAAAATATTTTTAATAAATGTGAACCAAAACTTTCAGCAAATTAGTTTCTCTGATAATCTCCTCATCAAAGTAGATATTCTCAAATGTCCACATTAAATTTTGGACTGCAGATATCACCTTTAATGTATGCTTCAGTGGCTGCTGGGGCTGGAAAAAAATCATTACTAATTGATATGCTTTAATGGCCTGAGAGCTTTCAGAGTTGGATGAACCCAGGAGAAACGCTGAGAGGTAGATATTTGATTCTAATGATGCCTGAGTAGGTACAAGCAAAAAGTAGAACCATCATGACAGCTATATCATTGTCAAACTGCTATACCTCAGGTTTTCTACTAATTTGACACTTTTACAAAACACTGTTCTAATGAACCCATGAAAGGCAAAGTTAGATAAAGGATAGAAACATAGAAAAAGAAGTCTATGCTGGTATCTGTATTTGCCAAGACAGTCACTGGAGAGAAAGGAGTCTGGGATTTGTAAACTACCTGTTAATTAGTGCACGGTATAATTTTATTCTATGTCCTGAGTATTTATTAAGTTTTTAAGACTACCGATATTTTGAAATGTTCACTTAGCTGTGATGAGGTAGGATGTGAGTGACAGGTGTTCTAATTCCCCATCCTGGCTGCATTGATCCCTTCTGCAGCTGTCACCTTAAACTGCACCTTAAACTGAGGACGTACCTCACAGAGAATGGGAGAGACCATGAAAGATTAGAATACTTCTGGTTATATTTTTTTCTGAGTATGAGCTGAATGAAATGCTTTATTCACCTTTAAAGACTTCTTATTTGTGGCCTCAGCCCAATCCCTGGTTTTCACTGTGACCAACTGAGTTTCTAACACAGTTATCAAAGGCATATTCTCCTTACTGAGGGGGGAGAAGCAGTGGTATTTTGAGTGGGAACTGGGGGGTGTTTTGGAGGTCTGCTTTATCATCAGGGTTTGGGGCCTATGGCTCTCATCTTATTTTTCATGTGTAATAGCATCTTTGGTGAGACTTAATGGAAAAAATACTATTGCTAGTAAATACATGTCATTGTATGTGAGTGAAGCAGAAGAACCAATACATAACCCTTTCTGAACCTGTTCTTAGGATTTACAAAATATATTTGTGTTTTGTTCAGTAGTAAATGTGCTTTACTTTATGAGTTTCTTTTGATGACTTGGGGACTCTCATTATATGGAGCTAATAATTCCTGTTTATTCCATGAAACTGAAAAGGTCCTTTGTAGGCAGCACAAAAGCTTGGTGTTAAGTCACACCTGCTTGTAGCAGAGCAGTTTTGATGATTAAGAAAACTTGGAGAGGAGTACACCGAAATTCAAAGAGAATAAAAAGTCCAAACATACTTTCTTTACTAGTTCTTTTAACTTTACTCAGTCCTTTAAACTGTGAGACAGGCCAAGGCTAAAGCAAGTGGCCTCAGGTAAGGAGAGAGAGAGAAATGAATGTTCAGAGCAGGATCCTGAGCACTCAGGAGGATTATATGACCTCAGGGCAAAAAAGTAGAGATTATTTTTGTCTGGATCTGGTAATGCTCATGCTGCCTAAATCCAGAGGTTTATGTAACTATCTAAACCCAGATTAATTGTGTTTAGAAATCCTCAGAAAAAACAATGTCTGTGTTGTTGATAAGGACAGAGATTTTTATCTCATGAAATGTGGAGTTGAGGGACACAATCAATAGGTTAGTTTTGTAAATGTAAATTTAATTTGTGTACATGTATGGGAAAGCTGAGAGGGCCAGACTCCTTGTAGATTTAGGGAGTCACACTATAAAAAACTGTGAGGTTGCTTGAAATTTGCCTCAAAACTGAGGACATTACAGTTTATGCAAGAGTCACAATTTCCTCAGACCACTGAGGAGAAGGAGATTTTTTGAATTTTACCAGGTTTCCCCTATTGTTGTGTCTTGGATGTTTATGGATTTCAAGAGTATAAGGCTGCCACTAAAAGTGACTTTATGGTTTGTTGCAGCGAAATTGTACACCTTCAAAAAGGAAAGTACTCAGAAGGTAGAGAATGTTGGTGGACCTTGTACCCGTGTGCTTGGGGAGCAAGAAATCACTGAGTGTTTGAGTGGGCTGATGCTCTCCTGGTGCCTGGTCGTGAGGGGAAAGGTGCATTTACAAAGGAGGTATCACACAATGAGCACGTATGCTTGTTTGCCTTAAAATGTATCTGCAAGGCATCCACAGTTGTGTAAATGACAGCTTAATACAGTCTTAGCTGACAATTTTTAGAGTACTTCGCGTATTTTTTCAACAGATTTTATACTTCCCTGTCAAATTCCATATCACGGATAACCGAAAATACACTTCTGTAAATTAGTGATAGGGGAAAGATCTCAGTTGTGTCTGGTTCCTTGTGGAGGAAGGTAAGAAAACGATCAGGCAATATTTTCCACAGAGAATGTTTATTAACAGATCTCTTGGCAAGGATGAATTGAAATAAACATGCGAGGAGACCAGGGCAGCAGTGGAGCTACCAGCTCTGCAGGTACCTGCAAGACGGGTAGATTCAGCCCTTGGGGACAGGGTTTGGTGCTGAATTTGGTAGTGCTGGGTTAATGCTTGGACTCGATGAGCTCAGAGGTCTTTGCAACCTGAATGATTCTGTGATTTTCTTCTGAGGAGAGAAATGAGTGGGGACAGGCTTCTACCTACCTGCCTGAAAATCTGGTTTTTAATGGAACTCATTGATTTATGCTCTTTACATCTAGGCAGGTATAAATATTGAAAAAAATTGCATGAGTGGAAAATCAGGGTCAGTACCTTTTGGTTAAGATATTTTGCAGTGATTTTGGTGTGGATTTACTGGTATCTTGTCTGCTTTCTGGCATTTATTGACTTGCTCGTGTTCACTAAATCCAATTTACAGCTCTTCACATGGCCAGAACATAGCAGTAAATCTAGTGCATTAAATCAGTGAGCTGGATTCAGTTCTTTATTAAACCAACAAATCTGGATTAATTCCGGTTTTTGAAAGTGTTTCTATTAAACAAAAGACCAGTTAGAGCAGTGTCTAGAAAATGTCTTTTGATTGCTTGTCTTTTGAAAGCTTTAAGTGTTTCTCTCCTGAAACCCAGCTACAATGTCAGTGTCTGCAGAACATGTACATTTTCCTCCTCTATTCTCTCTTTTTTTTTTTCCCCCCTAAGAGGGATAATTATATGAACTACTCTTGAAATTTTTCTAATGATCTCAGTCTATTAGAAAATGCTGGAAAAATCCATTTCCATAGCACCACATTGCTATGTGGCCATATCTCTGTTTTTCAGATGACCTATGTGTTGGTGTTTCTTCCCCCAAGTGCGATCTAGTTTGAGCTAATACCATTAAGAAGAAAAGAAAAAAAAAATTGACAAGAGTTGTTGTGGATAGAAGTTGTGTTTGATGGTGTCGGTGGAGGTGCTTGAAGTGCTAAATTTTTTTCTTCCTGGAATACTGGTGTGACAGAGGTGTCAAGTTTTGACAACTGGAAACTGCAAAAGCGAGTTTCAGCCTCTGTTTTGGTTGATTGTAACATTCTTACTGTCACCCCAGATTCTTTGCTTTCTTTCTTCATTCTGCTTTCAGACAGTTTTGCCAACAACTTAGATTTCATGCTTTCTAATGAGGGTGTCAATTTTTGTTCAGATAGCTCTACAATGTGTACGGAAAATACCCATTTTCCTCTTAAGTTAAATATGCAGTGCCAAATTATTTTTTTAATTGAGGCTATTCTTTAGTTGCAGTTTGTTTTTGTAACATATGAAGAAACAAAATCTGGTTTTTATGCCTTGAAAAATGGTTTGTATTTGTCAAATGTTCTTTGTCTCATATTTGCTCTGTCGAATGTTCTCTATCTCTCTTCTGTTTACTGCATCTTCTAAAGCACTTCTTCAGTGTTCAATCTATGTTGACCTTACTTCTCAAAATATTTGTTAAATGAAACATTTTGTTTGGAGGCAGTAGCTCCTAAGCATGTAGATTCAATTTATGGCAGTTTGGGGTTTTGTTGCCTTCTGAAACATAAAGAGTATAGAGTATAAAGCTCTGAACTCCTGGATATAAATCAGCTGTTCCTAAAATCACTGTCAATATCAACAGGATGAGCTGGAAAGTTGTGACTAAAAGATGTATTTGTGTCATCTATACTCATGATCTTTTCTATATTTGTGTAGAAACCCCTGTTTAGAAACCATTACTGCTTTACAGAGCTTGCCTTGATGGCACTGAACAGTTCCTAGAGAGGTGGGTAAACCTCTCATAGCAATGTCTGCAGACAGCCCCTGATCTGCCATACTGGGCATGACTGTGTTGTATGCCAGGGAGGAAAAATGCAACCAAAAAACTTGGGAAAAGCCTTTTATGTGTGTCAAGAATCTGATTTAAATCTCACCAGTCACTTTTTTTTCTTTAGTCCTGTGTTGCTTGACTATGTGATGATAAAGAGACTTGTGTGTTTTCATATTTGCCAATATTAAATTCCTTACCCTCTTATTGGGTGTATATAAAATGTATATACATAATTGGGTAATACACAAAATTTTCCTGTGACAATAACAAAAATCAGCTGTGATAATAAATAAATTCCCTTGCCAAGGGAAAGTCTCCTTCCATCGAAGGACAGCTCCTGAGCTATGCTGTGTAATGAAACACAAGTATGAGCATTAACCTATGCTTTGAACTGTACTTATAAAACCAACTACTATAGTGAATTTTTAAGGTTAGCAACAGAATACATTTAATATATACACCAATTCTCCTGATATTGCATTTTCTGTAGCAACTGGTCATTAAATTCTACACAAGGATGTTTGTCTTTCCACATAGCAAATACACTTGAACGTCACAAATGTCATCACCCAGCACTTTGCTTGAATGTGCATATTCTGCTCATGCCTGCAGAGTGCCCGCTAATTAGGGTAGAAAACGCTAAATTGATTATGATCATTAGAAGTGCAAATGGCTTCTTCTGTCACTTGCAGAAAAGATTAACTTCTTTTTGGAAAATTTTATTAAAGTTCTGCACAATTTCTTGTGCGATTTACTTAATTGCACAACACAATAAGGTAATTACATGTCATAATGATGTGATTATGTGTATTTGCTCAAAATGTACAATTAGATGCAATTACACTCTAAGAAAATGGAAAAAATTTAAGGGCTAAGGCGCTGAAACATTTGCTCTAACTTGCCAAACTGGGAGCACAGAGATGTCGGTGGTGCTGATGCAAGGTGCTCCTCATAGATGTGAATTAACATGAAAATATATCTGGGAAAAAAACCAACTGAGAAAACAACAGAAACTCCCTCATTTACAAAGATATTCCAGAAGCTGTGATTTGATTGTTTCATTATCTAGGTGTGAAATTTTAGGCACAGTTTGAACAAGTCTCATCTTGCCCATGAAGAAGAAAGTATCACATTGTACTCACGGTGTTGGGAACATCATGCAGAGCCAAGTTTGCAGGAGTCAGGTGACATTTTTAAACAACTGTAACATGCCCAAGGGTAGATGAACTGTATTTTCCACAGTTCTGTGCAATCCCAAGGCACAGAAGTGCATTTTGTTCTTTCCTGTGCTGAACCCTGGGATTCTCCTGCAGGTACCTGCCTTCAGCCACTGGACGTTTGAGAAAAACATCCAGTATTAAGCAGTTTGTGCTAAAGTTGCTAGGAATGGCTACTCAGTAGCTGTGCCAATAAATCATACAAGGGAAACTTGTTTTATTTTCTCATGTAATCACAAGTCCCTAGTCCCATTCAGTTTTCTTACTGCATTTTTCTCCCTTTGTGACAGCAGCTCCCAGGACTGAGCTCTGGGATTAATAAAATGGAATTCACATTGTTGTGCATCAACCTGAATCTCTCCTAACCACTCTCATCTTGCCAATATGCTTTAACCCTATGACAGAAGGACCCACTGTACCTGCTGGATGGCAGCTATTTAATCCTGCTTTTCCTGCAAAGGAATCATTTGTGCAGTGAAATATAGGGATGTTCAGTGCTTTTAAAACAGCATGTGGCCCAGTAATAGCAGAAGTTGAGGAAGAGTTTGTTGTGTATTTTTATTTAATGCACTTTAGCTGTAACTGCTTTGAGAATTCTATATATAATCCTGCAGTTTGTGGGTTTTTTCCCTTTCAAGTTGATAGGCTTTCTAACTGCAAGTATTGTTCTCTGACTTTGTCTAATCTAAACAGGTCTCTTATCCTTAGGAAATGATTCCCTCTTTTTTATGTCTTCTCTGCCATGAGCTTTGCTCCTCCCTGTGCTCCACTATTACTTTAGGAGGGAGTTCCATCAATATATTGCTCTCTCCATTTTCTCCCTAGGGACACGCCTCTTTTCTCCTGGGCAAGAATGATTTTTTTGTGGGGTTGTTTCTGTTTGCAGACAATAGGCCTGGAGCAGGCAGGATACCATCCCCTGGAATAGAAAATTCATTCTAATTAATCCTAACCAACACACCATGTTAAAACCACTTGCTGTTTTCAGCTACAGTTCTGCACATAATCAAAAAAATCAAACAAACTGCTCATAATCCCACTGTTATCAGCACAGTTATGTATTATTATGAAATAAATAGTATAAAAATCATTCTGTAAACGAAAAAAAAAAACTGTGTTAATTTAATTATTTTCTAGATTTTTGTTTTGACTGTGTTTGTCCAGTGCTAGTGGCTTTGCAGTTAAATAATGTATTCCACAATTACATCCTCATTTTCTGCTTTCTAAAGAACTGAAACTGCTTTTTAAACCAACAGGAGGCTAGACTGAAGGAAGAATAAAGGATTGAACCCCACAACTGGAAAATTTTCTGCTATCCTGCCTTCATAAATAGGAAGCTCAGCTACATATTCTTCTTTTGGTTCCCATGGTGAACACATCAATGATTGAATCAAGCAGATCATCAACAGTTTTGAGCTGATGGATGTTCAAAACTTCAACTTTCAAAGCCTGCCCAAACTGGCTAGATATATTAGAAGCAGAAAACCTGCACACAAAGTAACAGGCATTAAAGAGATTTTTCAAGCCAATTTTTATTGGCTTTCAGCAAGAAGACTCTTCGAAATACACTAGAACATGCCAGGTGTGTTCTGGTAACAAACATGTTATATTTTATTAATATTGTGGAGTCCCAAAATAATAGGTTTCAACTGTTGTCAGTTGAAATAAGGAGGAGCTTGAGAACATGAGTGACTCTTAATAAAATACTAGATGAATGAGGTGGGTAATTATGTCCCTAAAATGCCAAAAATAAAAATTCTGAAGATGATGTCCCGGTATTGCATTAAAGTGGAGGTGCTGGGAAATAGCTGAATATAGCTTTTAACACAAATTGAGTTTGTACAAACTGAACATGTGGTGTTGTTAATGACTCAGACTTGTATGTGTGCTTAGTGTATTGATAAAGGAATTATCTCTGTCATAAAATAGGAAAATGCATGATTTAAGCCAAAAGAAACTAGATGCATGTTTATAAAAAAGTCCTAGCTACTAAAACAATTTAGGATTCTCTGATGAACAATTTTATGCATCTTCTGGAGCTCAGTGTAATTTTAATACACTTCTGGAACTTTCCAAAATAAAGACGTTTGCATGGAAAAGCCCTGCAAAGTTGTGGGTTTGGGATGAGCATGGCAACGGGGTGGGAGGTGGCTTTGGGCCTGGCTTTGGGCCAGTTGTCACAGTCCCTGGGGTGCCAGTGTGTCAGTGGGACAGGGATGCCCCTGGGGAGGAGCAGACCCTCATGGAAGCAGAGTAGGACAGGCAGAAAGACATACAGGGAAAATGTATTTTGCCTGGAGAGGGAATAGAGCACATCCAGCACTCCTGAGGCTAGGGGACTCCCTTTCACTCTTTCGCCCATTGGTTTAAAAGTATTTTACTCCTTGCCATGTGCTCTCTGAGGAACTGGTTTTTCCCCTATTTTCCAACTCCTTTAGTTTCTTCACACAGACTGACCAACAGTGTTCTTATTGTTTCAAGCACAGACAAAATAAGCTCTTTAGAACATTGTCAGGATGGTCCTGCCTTGCTCTTCCAGAATAAGTCACAGTCTGGGAATGTTTCCAGCAACAGAGGGGAAGTGGAGCTATTCATAGCCCAGCACATCTCCACTTCAGAAGGACTGGAAGATGAAACAATTCCTGGTTTCCCTTCCTTTTCAGTGTTCTTCAAAGAGCTTGGGAGACTGTGATTTCCTGAACCTTTAAATTTGCGACAAAGAAATCTTGTCTACAGCATGTTTAAAGTTGTCTTTTCATCTCTCACAATTATTATTGTTATTTTTTAAGATCTACTCTTTTCAGCAGATCTGAGAAACTAACTCAGCTGTGTGAGGTGTATCCCTGTCTCAGCAAGCATGTCACACTCTCTGCCAGTTCTGAGCTCGATGGCAAAGAAGGAGGACCTTTTTTGTAAACATGGCCTGTGGTTTGTGAAGTTTGGGATTTTGGATGCCCTACTTGAGCTATCTCAGCTTTTATTTTTACAGATATTACAGTGGCCCCTGAACCCAAGAACCTGGAAGGAGTATTAGATACTCAGCATCTGTCAAGAAACAAGATAAATAATCATTGAGAATTTTGAACTTCCAACTCCCTAATATGTAGTGAAAAGGAAAATAAAACTTTGAAAAAATTCTTCTTAACAGTGTTAGATTTAGTGATTCCAGAGGATCCTACAAAGATTTATATGAGATAGGTACTCATTTATCACTTTTTTGCATTCCAGAAACAACAGCAGTGGAAATTAAAGTGAAATTTATTCTACTGCTGTCTTGCAATAATATTGAGAATTGTGTTTATTTCATCTTGTAAATGGCTCCATTCTGTACTTGTTTAGATTACACAGGTATAATAAGCAAGGAAAAAAGGACAGGATTGTTGCATTATTTTACAACACTAGCTGCTTTTTTCCCCCAAGAGGTTGTAATGTACTTTTAAATAATCTATGTACAGCTACTGTGAGTCAATCAAAAAATGTTGCGCTGTCCTGCTAAGTCCTTAGACAACAAGATTCAGGCATGTTTAAATCTAAATCAAAGGTTAATCCATACTTTGTTATTTGACAGAGCTAAAACATAGTAATTCATTTTCTTTATGGGTTAAACATGCTGAGCATAGTAACCAATATGTTACTGAAATTTGGGGTTCATTCTCCATTAGCTCTGACAACAGAAGGACCAGTACAAGAAGTACTGCATGTTTTCTGCAGATTCTGTCTTGTGTCATAAACATTTAATGTGGCTCATTAGCACAAAGCTTGGCATTAATAATGGCAGGGTGAACAATACATTTACAGGGGAATATTGGCAACTTGGCGTCAGTTGGCACTTTGATTTTCCAGTAGCAAATCCATGTTTGTGTTTGATGTTTGTCTATAGGTGGCAGCAGCTCCAACTCTTTATAGGCTGCAGTTAAGGCCAGAAAGTTGTGCAGGGAAAGTTTAGCAGTTTCTGCAGGCTCTGATGTCACTGCACACCCCGTGGAGAGGCATACAGCAAAGAGGTGGGGAAGATACATGGCAACGGAATTATCTTGCAAATAACTGGAAGGCTTTTCCATCCTTAGCCCAGAGGTAAAACTTACCTTTCATGATTTTTGATTAACAGCAGTTGATAGGAATATTTAAGTGTCTATTTATAACTTATATTCACGGTTGTGTTTGAAGATAAGTGGCAAACCTTGTAGTTTAATAATGTCAGGTGGGTGCTGTTCAAATCTTAATTTTGATATAGCTGCGTGAAACAAACGGTCTCCATTGGCTTAAATTTGGACTAAGGACTAAGTAGCCGAAGCACAAAGATTAATGATCACCCACTGCCCTAAGCTGTACCATGGAAAGCCTGCTACAATGCAGCTCCACGAGGCAGCTGCTGCTGGGAGGTGAGTGAGGATATGTAACCATAAAGCATAATAGGAACGAGGCACAGTTCCTCTTATTTTAAGAAGTTTTTCTGAAACATATACATGTGTCGTGTTGAAAGATGAAAGAAACTTTGTGGGATTGTGGCTGCTGTCATCTTCATTGTCTAAAGAATTGAATTTAAACATCTGGACTCCGCTGTGCTTTGCACTGAACAAATGGAAGCATTTTCAGGCTTAGCAGTTTTGTGCTCAGATGTCAGTGACCCACTTATGGTTCCTTCAGTCCTTTGAGTTTGCTCCTGCAAACCTCCTGCTCCTCTCCCAGGGTGGTGGTTTCTTTGTTATTGATGAGCTTTGGGCTGCTCCTGTGAGGGAATATTCCTACTTCCCAGCTTCAGGCAGCCAACCTGGCTAGCTGCCATGGTGGGTTGCCTGTGTACACAATGCAGAAAGACACTATGACTATTTAGATGATTTAATTTGTTCCTAAACTGCCTAAAATCTGTTAACTTTCTCCCTTCCCAGCCTCTCAGCTTCTTCCTAAGCAGTGTTGGGGTGCTTCATGCATTCCTGTGTGAGTAGAACTAGTCATTCCAACTCAAGTTCTGCACTGCTTGCAATTAAAAAAAATATGTCATGGTCATGCAAAAATCTCTCTAGATGGTAGAAAACCCCTCACCTTCCTACTGAACTCCCCAAAACCGAACCTCCCCACTTTGATCTCTCAGACTTCCCAAACTGATTTGTTTCTGTTTATTTCAGTTGAACATCAGCTGTCAACTATTTTCTCATCGGCCTGTTCAAAGCAGATGCAACCATCTTCCCTCCTTTATGTATCTGTAAGATGCTGAGGAGCAGCTCAGTGTTAGGTTGTAAATAGTCAAAGGCCACCTGGGAATGCGGGAGATTGCTGCCTTCGTGGCTGGCTGGGGACACTCTGCTGCAAAATAATCTCTCTGATACTTGTGCTCTCCAAGAAGGCAACATGAAAATAGCTTGGTCCATATTATGAACAACAAGAGAGAAGGAGGCATACTGTATTCATTTATTTTAAAATTTGCAGTTGCCTAAACTTGGTAGGAAAGCAGATGGATAATGATAGCCCTGGGGACTTATTTCCTGATTTTTCAATGAGATATTTTTTGACTGAAAGAGTTTAATATAGCATAGAAAATGTCATTTAATTACAACTTGTTGTTAGTACCCAATGAGACGGACCCAAGCTCTTAAATTAGCCAGCTAAAGTAGGTGCCTAAAGCTGATGGTGTGAATATCCAATGGAAAAGTCTGTGACAGGCAGGAGATGTATTTCAAGTATGGAAAGGGCAGTGCAATGGCAAAGGTGGTGAGGGAAGAGCATCTGCTCTGATGCTCCCCCACAGTCTGAGAGCAGACAGATCTGCCTGGCAGAGCTCTTTGAGCCCCTTGGCCTCCTGTCCCTGTCACTGGTGAGGGGGAGAAAAACCCTGGCTGCCTTCAGGCCACCCCTTCCTCTGGGCCCTGTCAGCAGCATGGGAAGGGCTCTGCACCAGGCAGGTGGCAGTGGGAAGGACATGCCAGCCCCTCTGGCACGGTGGGGAGTTTCTGGCAGCCAGCAGGGCCTTGTAAGAGCCTCACAGACCCCTCCAGACAGACCAAGCAGGAGCCCCGGAGCTGTGCAGGGGGGCCATAACAGATTATCCCAGTCCTCTGCTGCCTGCCACGGATGCAGAGCACGGCACAGATGGGTTGGTTTGAACCTCACATTTCCAAATCCCTCATAATCCATCTGGATAGTGGTGGTGGGAATGTCCAGTCCTCCAAAGTGCCTTATTACAAGACAGAAGAGATATTAGACCACAAGAATTCCCTGCGTTGTCAGTGTGGCAATGAAGGTGGTCTCAAATGCTTAAAAAGGTTTTGTAAGGAGTGACGGGTAAAGCTGACCAAGCTTCCTGTAAGTGAAGATGTGTAAGAGCTGTGAAGATGTGGGAGAGCACAGTTGTGCTCCCTGGCAGGACATTTGCACATCTGTCATTTGTTCAGGCCCAGCCAGGACTTGGTGACAGGAGGCTCTCAGGCTGAGAGCTGAGCTGAGCTGAGATAAACAGGGACTGTCACAGGAGCTGCTGTTCTGGACAGGCTGCCTCGGGAGCTGAAACTGTGTGGAGGGGTCTGAACCAAACCACAAATGAGGCCTACAAGGACTGAACTCCCTAAAAAATTTGTACCATGATATTTAACTGTACTTTATGGAACATTAAGACTTGAAATGGTTGATGTTGCCAGCTAGGAAGCCACAGTCTAGTGGAAGGTGTCCCTGCCCATGGCAAGGGCATTGATACGAGAAAATCTTCAAAGTCCCTTCCAACCCAAACCATTCTATGATTCTATGATATGGTGATGTAATCCTGTGATATTTTAATAGGGTTTATGTGAAAATAGTGAGCTTTCTTTCTATATAGAATGGGTTAAAGCTGAGCAGGTATCATGTCCCTCAGTGTGTTTGACTGAGCTCTGAAATAGCATTTTTCTCTGGTGCAGAATAGTTGTCAGTTGTGTTTCTGAGGGTATTAAAGCACAGCTGGGAGTGAGACACGGCCTGGCAGTGCATAAACAAGGGATCTTCCTGACTATGCATGAAAACCATCAATTCCCCAGAATGGTAGCTTGCTTGCCACGTAAAACACACTTGCTGATGCTTCTAGAAAATATTTCCCCAGGGCTTGTTAACAGGACATCTACACGTGGTGACACAGTCCAATTTCTATTCATTTGCTTACCTGCTTGTGGAAACACTAACAAGAAATGTCAGGGTTTTTCCTCCAGGGTTGTCACTCTCGCAGTCCTTCTCCAGGGGTTGCCTTTCTGATTCAGTGGTTAGGTCAATTAATGTTCATATCGCCACTAATTGCATTGCTCCAAGAGTTACAAGAAAAATCAAACAGGACATAGCAACAATTATCCTAGGAGCTCTGTGTGACTAGGACAATTTGGAGTATCACAACTGATTCAGTTTCCTACTAGTCTTTCTGTTTGTGAATCCCTGGGACTGAACAATTTTGCTCTGAAGGAGGGTCATTTCAGTGACTGCATCTTGCATGGAGCGGCACGACATTTTCATAAACATCCTACTGGAGAAATCACATTCATTAGTGGGGCAGTCAGCCATGAGTAACAATAAGGAAGAATTTACATGCCAGAATGGGCAAAATGGGAAGCATAGAAAGAGTGGCACCAACTAATTTTGCTGCCATCCTGGTTCTTAGCTATATTAAGACTGCAATCATTAAAAAACTGGGCTGCTTCTAATTAGCTCAGAGTGACCCGGGCCTCATTAGTGCCCATGTCCAATAGATAATTGAGCTATTTTCTTGCATCCAGTCACACAATGTGGAAAAACCAAAGGAGTGTTATGAAGGCCGGATGAGTGCTCAGCATGTGAGATTTTTATTTTTATAGAGAGGAATAATAGCTTCAGTTTTATTTTCCAGTTCAGTGCTCAGGGGGAATGTATAGAAATACAAAATGAACATCAACAAAATAGTGCAGGGAGCAGAAAGCCCTGGCTATGAGAAATAACCTGTCTTTCTTTCTTTCTTTCTTTCTTTCTTCCTTTCTTTCTTTCTTTCTTTCTCTCTTTCTCTCTTTCTCTCTTTCTCTCTTTCTTTCTCTCTTTCTTTCTCTCTTTCTTTCTCTCTTTCTTTCTCTCTTTCTCTCTTTCTCTCTTTCTCGCTTTCTTCCTCTCTTTCTTTCTTTCTTTCTTTCTTTCTTTCTTTCTTTCTTCTTTCTTTCTTTCTTTCTTTCTTTTTTTTTTTGTAATGCTGAAATACTGGGACAGTCTAGTGAAAACTGGCTTTCTGATAATGCTGAGTTACAAGATGACAGCACCTGGTGATGAGTAGTAGCCAGGGGCCTAGGACAGCTCTACTCCAGTGCGAGTGATTTATCTGAAGTATCACTTTAGTCTGAGATAAACAGGCTGATTTCCTTAGGATAAAGTATGAAAGAATGGAATAGAATATTTTTCTTTAAAAAAAAGAAAAGGAGGTATTGAGGGGCTGAAATAAATAATATGTTGTAGAAAAGAAAAAAAAATCAACGTTTTTCTTCTCCTTAAGGTCAGGTAATCTTGATTTGAAGTGCTGTAAGGCAAGGAATTGTCTTCTACAAGGCAAAGGTTTATGACTGAAGGGAAACCTGTCCGGGGACAAACAGAGGTGCACAAGAAAATAGAGATAAACATTTCCAGGCTTCCTTATTAAGAAAAACTTTTATTTTAATATACAGAGACTGCGGTAGAGACTTATAAAATCTTACATTACTTGTAATCTCACCTTTAAATTGCCCACTGGAAGTTTTTTAGTAAATTTATAAAACTATTTCTCTCTCTTGTACATCCCCCACCCCCAAGATGCACAACATTTCCTGTTCGTGTAAGTACCCCAGACCCATTTCCCAGCTACTTTTCCAGAGAATTAAATGTACCAACAATGGAAGGTTATTTATCATCACTGTTGTAATTGGACCCAATTGGGAAAATGAGATAACTTCAGTGAATTACAGACCTGCAAATGGAAGCTGCAGCCACTGTTTTGCTGGGCATATCTAATAACCTTCAGCTATTCACCACGAGTTCCAAAGGCCAAGCTCATTAGCACAAAGGCAGGTGTTTGTGCATTTCCATTTGTTAAATTAAATGATCACAGACATTTCGCTAATAGTGCAATGTGCAAATGTAGGCCATCTCAGACGAGCAGTTTGAAGAGAGAACATTTTTTAAAAGTGAGAAATGAACTTCACCAATCTAATTGTTCGTTATTAAGATAAAGATATTTCTCTAGTAAATTATCTGCAGAGTTATCAGCTCAGTAAGATGTGAAATATTGGTCTACTTTAACATCTCTTATTCCCATTACAGAATTTCAGTGAATGTTCTTGAGGGCTCTGGTTTGCACTTTGACGCCATGGGTGAGGGAGTGCTGAAGAGTGCAGTGTGCAGTGAGCAGGAGGTCCAGTGCAGAGTCAAAGGGATAGCTGGAGCCTGGTGTGGCTGTCAGTGCAAACAGTGTCATCCTGATAAGTCCAACAGGGTAGCTGGCCACAACACTTCTTGAAAGGTGAGTCAGGGAAGGGGAAGGTTCTGGAAGGTATGGGTGTCTGGAATGTGTTACCATCCCCCTCCCTCCTTGCTGCTGCTGCGGATGCTCCAGATGGCAAGGATCTCGCTGTCCTGGGTGTTCTGTGCAGAGGTCAGGACACACTATATGATTAATTATCTGCAGATGGAGGCTAAACAGGATCACAGAATCACGGAACTGGAAAGGCTGGAAAAGACCTCTGAGGTAATTGAGTCCAACCATTTAGCCAGCACCACTGTGCTCACCACTAAACCGTATCCCCAAGTGCCACATCCATATGCTTTTAGAACACTTCCAGGAATAGTGATTTCACCACTTCCCTGCTACACCCTGAGTAGATTTAGCTTTCTCAGTTACTTTTTTTCCCCTTTGACTTGTGTTGTTTCCCTGAGAGTGGAAAATGTATTTATTTTCTATTTTTTGAAAATTCTACATGAAATTGTGCAAATAGCTCCTCAGACTTGACAAGAGACCTACAGGGTAATGCAGTGAAGCTTAGTCTTAACAAAATTACCACAAATTGTACTAAGAGCATCATAACTTCAACTAACATAAAATAAGTGAAGGTTTTCTGAAAAGTAGTACATCCATTTAATGCTCATCTGGAAAACTAAGTGTACTGAATGTATAATAAATAAAAACAAAGAACTTCTGGAATTGTCTCACCTTTTTTCCTTGACATGACTTATTATCTATTACAACTAGAAAAAAAAATCTTTGTATTCCAAAGAGCAGGCTGTTTTTAAAAATACATGTGAATAAAATAAATATTAGTATGATGCAAACACTCACTGAATTATCTTTTTATCTTATTTTTTTAAGTCTTTGGTATAAGTTTCTGTTTAATAGAACTCTGAAGTTCAGGTAGTAATTTCATGTTAGGTTCAGTGTTAGCTCCTTTACTGGTAAAAAAGGAAAATGAATCTGCTATGGCAATGTAGATCTAGAGATATAGAACTGAATTCATTGATATTTCTCAAGATTTAAATTAACATAAATAGGACCAGAATTTTCCTCCTCACTTTCATATATAGGTGCAATAGAGGTCCAGGCAGGAGTTCTTCATTGTGTGTCCCTTATGTCTTGAAAGGTCATGATTTGTGTGCAGTCATAAAGAGTGGATAGCCCATAATTTAATTATTTAATACATAAAATTAAAAAAAGAAGGAAGAAAAAAGGGTAATGCTTTGTTACACTGACTTTATGGTAACTCTCATGTACTCATGGACTCAGTAACAGAGACATCAGGTTTGTGTAAGGGCCCAACTGCTTTGTGTCAATCAACTCTGAAAAGAGGAAAACCCAAATAATCAAAATTAGGTTAAAAAGGGATCTGAAGCCACACCCTGGGGCTTAAAGAAGCCTATTCTTACTTTTAATTGTTCCCGAGTTAAAAATTAACTAATGCTCTTTAAATTTAAGAACTGTTCAGTTCATTGCACACATGACTTGACAGTGTAAACTTTTAATTTGATTTAGAAGAGGTACTTAAAAAATAATAGGAACTCATTAGTAGCATTAAAGGAAAATAGATAGAAAAAAGTCTCGATTTAGTAATCATGACTCTAAGAAAAGAGTTGTTCCACAGAATATCCTGGCAGTCAGGTGAAAGAGGAATCGGGAGTGCACAGGCCTGAAATCAGTTTAAATTCAGTGCCTCTGTTGCACCTTTGCATGGAAGGAAGCTCTGCCTCCCAGAAGGGTGTTTCATGCACAGGGTGAAGGTCAATTCTCCCCAGGTAAAGGAGGATTTGCCTCCATCTAGTGAGGGCCGTGCTGGGGATGAAGTGCAGGTAAAATAAGTCTTTTCATTGGCCTGGGCTATCTGCTGGGCACACAAAGGCATGCAGAATGCCAAAAGTTAAGAAAAAAATTCAACACCTGTTTTGCCTGGTGATAACACTCTTTTTTTATACCATGCAATACCTGTACATTTTTTATTAGCGATTCAAGTGGGAATTAGCTGTTATATTACTGCCAAGAGCTGGCATATAAGAGCAGATGACTTGTATTTTCTAAGAGATGTGTATGCAGCATTTTCTGAAGGAGGTGGCTTTGATACTGCTATGCATGTGAACAGCCTGGAAATTCTTGGATTTTAGCTTTTAGAGAAATGTGTTACTGTCGTGGGCAAAATGGATCTAAATATCTCAAATTTTTATGTGTTGGTCTAAATCCAAACTGAGAGGCTAGCTGTGGGGTATCTCTACAATAAAATACTTAATATTCACTTTTTATGATCAAAACAAGCATTTATTTAAGTGCTATTAAGTTTTGTCTTTTTAAACCATGATACACCCTTCAGTAGGAGGATCAGGCCCTACTCTCTTGTTGTCAGCTGTGAATGTAACTCATTGTTTAAGCATTTGTGAAATTAATTTCAACTTTGTCTCCTAAAGGGGTCTCATCTTGCATCATTTCTACACTGAACGTTTTCACTGAGGACCGTGTCACAAGGGAGGTATAAAACACAGGTAAAAAATCAGGTATTTGGATTACAAGATAAATCTTTTTGGCTGGTATTTATTATTACTAGTGAGCTGTAGTGATGAGGCAAAGGGACACTGATAATTGCAAAATTGAAGATTCTCTATTTTGCAAAGGCATTTCTACCAGATAGACCGGTAGAAAAATATTCATCAATCATTTAGGACTGTCTCAGGAATTTATTAACTTTTCCAGAAGCTGTATATTTCTGCCTAATTATATCATGAATAAACAGCTGCAATAAACAGCGAGATTCAATCTTCTGAATAAGCACATAACTACATTCTTCACTATTTTCTGGTCTTTGACAGCTTAGCAGTTAAACTGGATGAGCATGGAATATAGTACATGAAAATGGATGAGAAAGAAAGTGATAATGTAGCATATTTTCTCCACTTCCTTCTGAAACAGTGTAAAGAAATCAGTTCTAAAAACCTCTGTCCATGTATTAGTTAATCAATAAGAATGTTCAGCCAGCTCCAAGATATTTTAACACCTGTCAAAGCTAGCTCAGCAGTCATTGTTCAAAGCTTACATGGAAGCGAAAACCACAACAGAAAACCTTTCCCATCTCCAGGGGATTATCTCTGGGGAGAAAAAAAGAAAAAAAGAGAGAGTGATTCTGGTTACTAGAAATGAGAGGGGGAAAAGAGCTCCAATTCTCAAATGATCCAATTATGATTAGAAAAACTGTGTAAAAAAAAAAAAGTAGAGCTGGGAGAATGAAGAATTTAATCATGATTATCTGCCTCTTGTGAGGCAGTGTGAAAATCTGCCAAACCCACCTTTGCTTGGTTACCCTGAAGTGTGGGAGGGAGGGAGAAGTAAATGCAAAATGATGCATCAGGGAGGCGCCGTGATAGAGCACAGCAAGGGAACTAATTTCCTCTCATACTGGGAAAAAGATTCCTTTTCAAGAGCTGGGTTATTATTAATGAAGTATGAAACTCTAGTAAAGAACTTTGGCTTGTGTGTTGCTATCACTGCTCCTTGGAACAGCAGAATACAGCTACATTTGCCATGGGGTTACCAACAGATCTCTGACTCATCTACACCATTCCCCCCTCCTGTTATACATGTAACAGGTTTTAAATCTCGTATAAACACTTGCATCTAATATTTCCTGTCTATTACAATAAATATTTTAGTTGTCAGGCTTAATTCCTCCTCTCATTCAAATCACATTAGGCTTAAGCATGACAAGAGTGATGCATATTTTCTGGAGGTTTTAAAACATATCTGAAATCTGTACAGCTCTGTCATTAAAAGTATAAGTTAAATGTACCATGTGATATTTTTGCTTCAGAAGGGGAAGGGGCGAGTGTTGCCTTGGCACTGTAGACCTGAATTAACATACTGTATTGTTTTATACATGAATGAATGGTGTATGAATAAATTGACTTGTACGTATGTATTTTTGCCTTCATTTATTACTTCTAAGGAAACTGGGGATTGTGCTCTGACTGCACACCCAGGTAGGTATAAGCACCCACAGGCACCACCCAGGACCCTTCCCTGGGCTCTTCAGGGATGCAGGTTGCCCTCATCCTTATGGTGGCTCCTCCTTGGAGATCACTGCTCATACCTTGGTTTCTTCTGTAAAGAGGACACTTGTCTGCTGCAAAAGAAAAGAGATGCTGTATTTATCCTGCATTTCCTTCACCAAGTGGAATAAGAAACAAGACATTTTTCAGGCTCTTCCTTGCCATTGCTGTTGGTTCAGCCACTTGCCCGTGGCAGTCCCTGTACCAGCAGGCAGAGCTGGGCTGGGACATGCAGGGACACAGAGTGCGTGCCCCAGCCACATCCATCTATTTTCACTGGGTGACCCACAGTTTCTTCTTCAGCTCCACCTGCATCTAGCTGAAATAATGAAGTGCCCCTATTCCCAAACCTGCCTCCTGAGACCACTTTTTCTGTGGAACTGCCAGGGCTGTAGCCGCTCTGCCCTTGGCCTGCCCTGCTGAATGCGACATCTCTGCGTCTGGAGGGGAATATTGTTGGATGTTGTGAAAGGAGAGGCTAAATGAGAAATACCTGTGTCTGCCCACTCCTTGGGAAGTTATGAATCCAGGAGAGTGTGGACTATGAAAGCCATTAATATTCTGCAGAACCTAACCCAGGCAGCAGCATACTTATTTTTGGCTGTATGCCAGACAGGCGATGGAGTGCTCTAAGGGCTGTGATCCTGATAATGAGTCCTTCATCACCTGTGAGGTGCTAATCCCGATCCTTTAGAAGGTTTTTAAAAATTATTATTAATATATCTCTATCTATATATTCATGCCCGAGTGTGTGTGTGTATGTGTGTCTTTGTACTCCCAGCAGCAGACAGCTCCAGCAAGCCGAGAGTCAGGCCAGGTCAGTGCTGAGCCCAGGTGGCTGCTGGCAGTGACCCCATGGTCGTGCTACATGTGCAGCATCTCTGCTTGTTAATAGGTCTGCTCCCATGCTTAGAGTCACTTCTTGTTCAAGCCATGGACAAATTTATGGATCATTAGATTTATGAATAGATTATGTGGCGATGAAAAATGCCCTACTGACAGTACTGAAAATAATAATAATGCACATTATCTTCCCACAAGCAACACAAGTGCCAACCCTGCAGGCATTTTTTGGTGAAGCCAAAGATTTCCTTATGGTCCCCTAAGAGATTTTTTTGGGAGGATCTTTTTCCACACTGGTCCAGTGATAGGTTACATGGGTTCAGAGCTATGGAAACCTGAAGTTTTCTTCCACTGCACAGCAGTGACATAAATAATTTTCTGACATTACCATCAGGGTCTCTTCCTTAGATGGTAAATTTGACAATCAAACTTATAGCCACCAAGGGGAAAAACCCAAAAAACAGGGGAACTCTATGATATCACAGTCATTCTTTCCTAATATGGAACAATTTGATTGCTGTTTTGGACAGAAAGAGAACAAACCAGCATGTATCATTATACTGCTGTATCTATCAGTAGTAAATATGTATACTGTACAGAATTCCTCATTCTATTTTCATAAGGCTGCAGGAGACCTAGAAAAGATAGCAGGAAGGCCATGAGAATGACCATAAAAATGAAATGGCATCTGTTTGTAGCAAGTACTAAGTGGACTAGAGCTTGCTGTGTTGGAAAACTGATGATTGCAGTAAGGATCTAACAGGAGCCTACAAAATTATCAGCAGGTTGAGGAAATGAATTGCAAATCATCAACTTTTTCTATGAAGCAGAGATTTTAGAAAATCTCTTCTTGGAGACATAAATTTTCCCATGAAAATGTTAGCCAATTGTTTTTACCAGGAGGAGCAGTTCTTCCTAACAGGTAATTAAACTACAGAACTGATTGCCACAGGGTGAATGAGCTGACAGAAAGTAACAAATTAATTTAAAAAGGAATTAATTCATGCCAGTAAATAGGGTGATGTGGATACAAGCACATATATGTCTGATAGAGCTTGTATATATGTGTATATATATATATAAAATCTTTTTTATGTTATGATGTAACATATTTAAATATATACATAGTAAAGTCTTTTTCAGAGTGAGGATAGATTTTTAGTCGTGGTTTATTAAAAACTGATTCCATCTCTGGGAACAATTAAAGTAAAAGAATCATTTATAAGGTGTGAGAAAAGGAGTTTCTCTGGCACAGACAAAGACGCTGCACTTTTGCTGTTAGGATGATATTTGCCTGGCTGCTCCATGCTGCTCTGTAGTGTAAGACTCTTGCTGCTTTGATGAAAATCTGAGAACACCAAATTAGAGTCTGCATTAGTTATGTAGGTAAAAAAAATGCTGAAAATGTACAGGGCTGCCAACACAGTGTGTGCCTGCTCATCCTTTCCCTATTAAAAATATACTCATATAGATCTTCATCCTCCACAAAATGACAGGACAGCCCCACTTGCCAGCACTATTTTCCTGCAACTGTGCTGTGGCATTCACACAGGCTCCTTCTGTGACAGTAATATGGAACTTGTCTCCATATGCAACTGTCCACAAAATGACATTTCTCCCATCTAGGCAATTAGATTTAGCAGTTTCCTTAAACATACTTTCAAAATTATAGAAGTGTTTTAGTGGGTTTGGCACAGGAGGAAAGGTGCTGTGAACACCAGCCGGCCTGAGCCTGCGGCCCCCCGGCACAGCCGGCTGAGGCTGCTGTCCCTTCGGACCCTCAAGGATCAGGCTGGGACACAGCTTGTTTCTGGGGACACTGGCATGACTGGTCCCTGTTAGCCACCAGCACACAAAGCTTGTTTGTTTTGGGAGCATGTGCCCAGTGTTTTCCCCACAGTCTCACTGTGCCTATGGAAAATGATTAAGTTCTCTCAGTATCATAAAGCATTGAGTGTTTAATGGGAGTTTGAGAGCAATGGAGAAGTCTAAATTATAAACTTGTTTCAAACGTCAACTTTGCTGATGCTGGGCAGGTCTTGTCTCTCTCTCATCACCTGCCAGAGTCCATCAGGATATATGTTTTAGTGGAGAGGAGCAGGTCTAAGAAAGCCAAGCACTGAAGGTGTGCAAAACTTTCCCTGATAAAAATGGTTACAAAAATCTGAGGAATACAAACCCTTGTTTTTAGGGTAATAGCAGAAACAGGGTAAAATACAAGAAGCTTTGCTAAGATTGAAAAATATCTTGGAGCTACTGGCCAGTAACTAATCAAAATTGATGCTTTAGCACAAACTGATGCTGCTGCACGTTTGCTGCTGCTGGCCTGTGTCTCTGTTTATTGTTGGAAAGTCTCCTTTTCCCATTGACTTTTATCGAGAGATCTGGGAGCAGACTGCAGCTAAAGCTGTGCCAGCTAATGGAACTCCTGTGAGGAGGTGACCGAGGCGTGGAAGCTGCTTCCATAGCAAATACTTGCCTGAAAATATGCTGAACTTGCTGTATGAAGAACTTCTGGTTTTGAGCAGATTTTGCATATTTGAATATTATCAAGCATAAATTCAGTGTTTAACATTTAATCTAATTATCCCAGTTTCTTACATTTATAATGCTCTTTGGGACATTCTGCAATTAAGTCGCCATTAATAAACATTCCCATCAGTATTGCATTAGAACAGGTCATTATGGAGTCAGCCTAAGCAGGTGTAGAAAGCTCAAAATAAATAAATTAACAAAAATGTTAGCAAATAAATAAAAAGTAAACTATTCCATGTACTTCTGTTCTCACTTCTACAGGAAGGCCTTGATAATTGAGCTACATATCACTATTAGAGATGCAATTACTTGTAATTGCCACCTTTAAAAGCAAGCCTTTGTTCCAAAAACAATATATAGATGAATTGTGTCTCATTGTACAAGATGTGAATTGCCTTTAGTTTTGTAATCTCAGCCATCGCATGAAAAACACTTTTTCATCTTCCAGGTGGAGAGGCCAATCTTTGAGCTCTGTTGCACCACGGTGAGTTGGCAGTAGTCCACCAGGATCCCCTAAATTAATTTGGATTTCCAGAGATGCAGTTCACATGACAGAATTTGTCATATAACACAAAATAGATGGTAAAATCATTTTGTATAGAAAGCAAATAGAAAATGTGACTCTTAATCAGTTTAGATACTAAAATCTTCAGAGCTCATCCAAGGATTATTCTGGATTTACATTGTGTTTTTATGGAGAGGAATAAAATCCTGCTTATTTTTTGGCGCAAGAAAACTTTTCTTCATGATGCTTAAGGTTGTCATGGTATATACCACACCCATGAAGTCAAGGGGAACATCTTCATCAATAATCATCAGCTCAATATCCCCTGTATCACTGACTTCTGCACTCCGTGAATGTCCTTTATGGAGCCCATGTATAACATTACTCCACATTAGTACTACTGGGTCACTATGAAAGTTTTGCAATAAATTGCGAATTTATTAGAATCCATTTGAGAATAACAGTAAATCACAGAAAAAAATATAAGGGAATATAAGGGAATATAAGGGAATATAAGGGAATATAAGGGAATATAAGGGAATATAAGGGAACAAGTCAGCAGATTTTTTATGTAGATGAAGGAACTACTTGTATTGTCATACACACGTAGAATGTATGTCATTACATTTCCCACTGAGAAAAAATACTGTTCAGATTAAGCCCAGACTGTAAATGCTTTTGTTTTTTATTTTTTTTAAAGTTACGAACAGCTGAAAATAGGACTCAATAATGAAACTGCTGACAGGCCTTAACTACAGCACAAGAATGCAATACTATAATACAGTTATGCCAAGCTACATTATGTTGCTGCAGTGATGAATTCAGGGCTGGTTTTGCTGAAGTAGTGAAACATCCATGGGACTGGTGAATCCATATCTGAGAGTGTGAGAGGGGCTATAAACTGAGCAGGAGTGCAGGGCAGTGCAGGGCCCTTTGTAACACAGCATCACTGCGCCACTTAATAACCAGGAGTAGAAGTCATTAGGACGTTTGTGTATTATTAATTACTGACTAAGGGTGAATGAGTCTTGCTAAACCTCATTTCCACAGCTCCCAAACTGCTCTAACCCAGCATCCAAGGATTTCTTGCTTACAGGTAATCTTGAGGCAACAGAGCCAGCTCTAAACACTCTCCTATTTATTTCAGTTGATGGGGCACCAACTGCAGCAGAAGCACAAAGCTATGAAAGGATTTTCTGGAGCAAACCCAAATTTGATCAAACCTGAGATGGCTCTCTAAAATAAGGCCCAAATTGATTTCCAACAGCCACAGTGAGCAGAGTCAAAAGATGGCTTAGCACAGCCTCCTGCCCACCCAGCCTGTTTAAAGCAAATATTTGGGAAGCCAAGGATGTCTCTTACAGTCTGGAAGTTGGCAGTAGGGTAGATGGTTTTTGTAGGACCCTCCCAACTGAATTATTCTATTCTATTTCTGGACAATGTTTATATCTGTTAAAAATAGAGGGATTTTTTAACATTTTAAAAATCATTTGCGCATGACCAAGTGAGATTAGAGAATATTGTTACTGGTGTTACTAAGAATATAATCCATTGGAAGAAGTCTTTCAACAACGTTGTCATTTTCTTCTGTTACCTGTTCTAATGGACATTTCTTATGTGTCTTGTTTCATGGTTTTATTAGGTATATACCTACCTATATCTCCGTTTTTGTAAAAATTTGAGATTTTGACCTTTATTCAGCTTTAGGACATGACCAAATTCCTAATTCTTTCCAAAAAAAGATTTTTATATCTGACCTGGCAATACTACTTTGCTCTCCATGTGAACCAGCATCATTAGCAAAAATCTAAAGGGGCTGAATCTCTTTAATACCATTGAAAGTGTGAGTAGAATAGCTATGATGCAATTATCCTAATTAAAGCTAATTAACACATATTTATGCAAGGTAAAAAGGCCATGACAATAGGAGAATACAACAGAGACACAAGAAGCACAAGTTCAGATCCTCTTAGCTTGTGTAAACTGCTGTATCTTCCTGCGAGGCACCGGAGTTATGCAGATGAGTGCCAGCTGAGGCTTAGCTTTGTGTCAGTTATGGAAGGAATGATTCCCTATCCAGTAACATTCGTGTCATCAGTTTCCCAGCTTTTCAGAATTTAATATGTATTTGTGTGAGAATGACACACTTTTTGTTCCGTATTCTGCTATTCTAGAAAGTTTTATTCACACATTTAAAATGGAAATAATGTCTTGTGACAAGGTGACCAACTACAAAGAACAGATAATTAGTAAAAGTGGAAAGTTTGACGCTAATGCGTTGGCTTTAAAGCATTTACCTGTGCCTTTATCAGGCAGTTACAAGTGTGAATATAATTTTCATAACCAGGATCATGTCTCTGTAATTCACAAGCAGAAAAATGCATTAGATTAGAGGAAACAGTGTGTAAAACCATCTGGATGAAACTTATGTGTATAGGAATATAAATGGTGAAAATTTTCTCTTGGTGTTGGCAAGTGAAAGTGCGTTTGATTTGAAGCTTCTTGAAGTGGAGGAATTTCAAGAGATTGCTTATTTTATAAGGGTTTGTGCACACACACATTTTTTTGGCAAGTTCTCCTGAGCTGTCTCCATATTCCATCTGGCAGGGTTCAAGCCATGATCCTTTACTTCTTTTTTGTGCGGCGGTATTGTGGTTTGTTAGCTCAAAACTGTAACTCAAAACTCAAAAACTGTAGTAGTGATGCCAACACAGACGGTGTTCTGCCAGCTTTTTGCAATTTTTCCTTAACCCTGAGATGCACACCATGTGTGAGAGGTGGATATGCATCAAGACACTCCCACGAAACTCCGGGGAGTCTCTTAATGATTCTGCTCCTTAATAAAGGAATTTGCTGAGTGTGGTTTTAATAAAGCAGCTTGGTATAGCAAGCAAATGTCTGAGATGCATTTGCAGCAAATACTTTGAAAACACACTGAGCTTGTGAAGGAACATCAGTATCACTGAGGAGAAATGTTGGTTGAGCTGGAGAGAAAAAAGTCTGACATGTTGTGCCACCCTGCCCATTGCAAAAGCAGTTTGTCTTTGGACCTCATTATGAACCTTGTTTTTTTCTAACAGAAACAATTTAATAGAATTCAGAGAAGGAAACAAAACTTGTATGTGTACTGGAAGTTACCTGTTCTAACAGTCTTTCCTTCAATGTAGTAAGAAAGTTTTAGTGTTGTCCCACAGCCTTAGAAATCTCAGAAGAGGTTGTTTGATAATTTCCCAAAACTAAAGCCAGCACTGATGATTTTTAAACACAAATCAAAAAAATATCAGCCAAACTCAGGCTTGTTTTCTTTTTTAATAGGCCAGAGACATTATATTGGCCATGGTGGGGAGAGGGAAAAGCAGACATATGTAAAAGGTAGAGCTGGGAAGTAGCAGCTTCTCTTTCATGTGAGCATTAAAATGCATTTTTTTTTGATTCTTTATAGCCAAAACCCAGACTGATCCCAAACATAGCTATATGAAGATAGACTGAAATAAAAATACCATAAATTCTCCATTTCCTCTACTAAAATAGATATGTTAACAATGAGGGACTGGTTTCATGTTACATACACAGTTATTGAAATTATCAGAATGGAAAGGACCCAGGAAATTGGACTAGAATAATATGTACTGAAAAATGCAAGTTTTTTCAGACATAAAAGTATCTAGAAAAAGGAACAGAAATCTGCAAAATGTCTCTTGGACCATTACACAAATTAATTCACACATATATTTCAGTATGAAAGCTCATGCAGCTTTCTATTGCAGGAGCTCAATACAGGAACAAAAATAGTCTTTGCTGGCACTGTACACTTAATTACTGAAACAAAGGTGCTACCGTTTGATCCTTAGATCATGGTGGGCTTGCCACGGGGAACCCGAGATACTGCTTGTGACTCTGGCTTGTTGGCTTCTAACACAGTTTCTCAATTAAGCTGTTCATGCCCCCAAATTGAATGGCAATTCATAATTACTGCAAATTGTTTTTTACCCAGGCTGTGAAGCTGCCAAATGTCAGAGTAATGTCTTCTTAACTTAGAATATTATACTGATCTTCTAAAAAAATCATCTTAGCATTTATAAACATTTAGTAAATAAACTTCAGACTATTATAAAATATTTTCTTTATGAAATATGAAAGAATATCAGTAATTTATCATTCTCTGAATTTTATTGTTCTGCCTTTTTTGTGTGTTTAGGACCAGTTAATATGATTCCTACATCAGACCAGAGGGTAATTTAAATTTTAGTATATTGCAGTCAGGCAGTGTCAACGTATTATTTCTGCCCGTGGAAAGGTACCAGTTCTCTGACTGACTGATTATGACAACAAGGAAAAATCATATCCCCAAGATGCATCACAAAAGGACATAAAATGAACAAAAGTATGTCAGTTTATTAGGACATTACAGGCACGAACAGGCTTTGCCAAATGTCCCTGTACTGCAGGTATCTGCAAGGCTCAGTGCTCCCGGAGCGGTCACCCAGAAACAGCGTGGGAAGGTGCGGCTTGGCTCCGGAGCCCGGCCCGTTGGGGTGCGGAGCGCCCCGGCCGGATGGCGACACCCCGGCTGTCCGGACAGGGGCTGGCTGCGGGGATGAGCAGAGAGGAGGGTGTAGCACAATTCAGGGCAGCGGGGTCCCGTTCTTCCCTGGCCCACAGACGTGGGCAGCCCTGCCCCTCATGCGCCAGGCACTGTTCCCGTCCCCCACGCTTCCTCTCCCCGTCCCACCCCTTCTAGAGCGGCTCTGTCTCTTCTGGTGTCTGTGCAGCAGAATGAGCAATGGGGCTCTAATCTCCGCGGAGCCTTCCAGGCAACACAAGTAATGCTATTAATATTTACTAACCCTCATAATCAAAGCCTAAGTCACCAGAGCAGGGCGGTGCAAGCCCGGAGAGTTCTGCCGGTCAGGCACTGCTCACCTTTATCCCCACCGTGGTGCATGAAGAGCTCCCAGCTGGCTCCCAGCACGGCACAGACACTCCATTAAGATGTTTTACAGGAGTGAGTGGCATGTTCATAAAGGAGATTAAGCGAGGTACAAGTGGCAGAAAAGCAAGGACTTTGTGCGTGCTTCATTAGCACTCGTGCAACCCAGCTGAAAGTGCAAGTGGAACCTTTGAATTAAGCGGTAGCAAAGGGAATTATGACAAGGATATTCCTCAAAATTAATATTGAGATTATATAATAGACTAGTTGCTAAATATATAAACATGTTAATGACTGACCATTAGCCCATCCTATTAAAGACATAGAAAGCAATTTATCCAGTGTGAAGGATAATGCAGCCTAGATTTTCCTTCTCTCATGAATTACTCAGCATTCATAATATAAATTGGCTTCTGTTGTCCTTTAGGTAGTAAAGTTCCAACTTATATGACTTGGGAATGGAGTCACTGTACCTCTATAAATTACATATACAGTGAAGCTTTGGAAGTGGTCCTGATTTATATCAGCTAGAGATATGATTCTGTGGTTTTTTAAATGAAAAGGAGATGGCTTAATGAAAGTTTGGTTAATACCAGTTAAGCTAAAATCTGGACCTGATTTCAAACTTCCTTCTAGACAAGTGCAACATATTCAGATATTCCCATTTTACATTATGCATATGTAAGAGTTTGGAATCAGCATTACACTTTTGGTAAACACTAATTTTATAGAATATTTTGGACCATTTCTCCTTGCATTTCATATATTGAGCACTGGCATTCACACCATTTGAAAAAAATATTTGGGGTAACAGAACTTGCTGAATTAGTATAGATCATTTATTCATGAAGTCCAATAACCATCTGCAGCAGCAGCACTAACCGAGGAGGTAATCATCTTTCATAATTACAACTAACCAAGCACCATAAGTGCGTACTATTTGTCATAAAATTCTCTGTTTATTGTCACAAATAAACTCACGGATCAAACTCTAAAAGTGAATTTGAAGTTCAGGTTACTAGGAGCTGTAAGTTCCCAGTCCAAACATAAAATTCTGGGCTATAAAAATATCTGATTCCCTTAGTAAATGACTCAGCATGATGCTGACTGCACATGTACACAGCACTGAACAAAGCAACTCAGGAACAGGAGAGAAAAAATATGATAACAAAAGATGATGTGTCTGACAATCACTAGTGAATTATATTATTATGATTATATAATAATAACCTTTGTGCCAAAAAATTACCTCAACAAAATGTTTTAGAGAAAAAAATATTCATGTAATGTGATTGTTACAATAATGGGGGGTGAAGAACAGATATTTTTTGTCATATAATCTGCTTTACCTTCATGAATAGTTAGATTTTACCAGACAGAAACAGAAATTAAGAATTGACTACTATTATTAGATATGGAATCAAGGAATAGGAATCTGTGTAAGCATGTTCTGATCACCCAAGAAAGCGGGCACTCAGACACTTGCACATAGGCAGGTACTGTCATGTTTTCCAAATACCCTGTCAGGTGCGTTTTGGAGGCATCAGTATTTTAGAGAAGGAAAGCCTAAAGGCTGAGCTCAGACCTGCAAGTGCAGCTCATTGACTTTTTGCCACAGCCCCAAAGCTGGTGCAGACAGAGGTGAGGGAATGTCACAATGCAATAGGATCTTTCAGCCATACCTTGATCCCATGTTACCCTAGAGAACAACCTCAGTCCAAGTCAGGCTGGTAAGTGGAAATAGTATTACTCAGACAGTATCTCCTCATTCCCTCAGGCACAGAGGCAGCCTCAGCTCAGGCCTCTCATGGCTGCACTGGTGCAGCTAGAAAGGAATGGTGTGGTAGAAGGGAATTACAGTCCTAATTCCATGTTACTGAGTACAAGGGATTGAATATCCAGTAAATTTTGATGCTGCCTGCAAGTGTTCAGTACCATTAAAACCCTGTAACTGGGTACGGTGCATAGACTTAAATTAAAATTAAAATGTCTGAATCAGAAATTTTTGAAAGGTCAGTATCAATAATCTTTGAATATTGAACCTCTGAAACTTCTAGAAAATTTTGTAGCATGTACCCTACACCATTATATGACTGTGAAGCTCAAACCCCACGGCAATAATGCATAAGCCATGTTATAACTCCTAGCCAGAGAGCTGAACGGCCTGTTCCACAGCACTTCACTTCTGCCCTGTTGGACAGAATGTGACCATCTTGGGGATGGCAGTTCTTACTTTTCAGAGGAAGCTAAGAAGATACTAGGAGCGGTAGGATTTCTCCTGCCACCTTTTGCTGCTCTGTGACTTCTACAAGATGTTATCCAAGCTGCCGTTTCTAAGGCAGGGATGGTGCAAGGATGTCCATATAAAAATGAGATAGCACATTTCTGTGACTGAGTCAAAAAACCCTCCATCCCAATAATAAAACCTGCAGCACACCCAGGACACAAACCTGTGTGTCCACCTGTATTGTAAAGTCATGCTGCGTCACCCCTGGGTCAGGGGAGGTGAAATGCCCTTGCTGCTGGCTGAGCCAGAGGAGCGCACTGGCTGCCACCCACACTGTGCCACACGGGTGGGAATCGGGGTGACGTGCTCTGCAGTTCCTGAGGGGGATGTGTAGTGTCAGTTCCTTCGGTGACCTTTGCCAGATACGACAAAGCTGTTTGGGCAACACGGAGTGCCTCAGAACTGCTTTTCTCCCCGGTGGCTTTGATGGCCGATTAGGCTCCCCTTAATGCATTTAGTGGCTTCCTGGCCCTGGGCCTGTCTCTCTTAGTCCCTACATCCAAAAGAAGTCAGATGGAAGAAATGTCTTCCAGGGCTAACCTGAAAAACAATCAGTTCTTTTAAACTGTTGCCTTCAAGATGGCTGCATATTCCTCATTGTATCTTGCTGTCTTCAGACCCAGTTCACCTCCCTTGAAAGTGAGCAACAGATCCAAGCAGATGTTTTCTTATCAAGAATTCATACCAGACCTATTTATTTTAAATTAGCATATCTCATTAACTGTCTCAAGGACACTGTCTGAATTCATCTTTTAATGAGTATCTCAGAAATCTAGCATTTCAAAAGTGAAACAGAGCTGCAAATGGCTCTACTTTTAACCCCCTCGCTTCCAGCACAGGGTTTTATAGGCAAGCACTTGAGACAGGGTTTTTCTAGCCAGTCTTTGGGAAAAGCCACACGTTGTTCCACCTGGTATTTTGGGTTCAGGATACCCCAGCCTACCTTGATCCAAGTGCAGGTGTAGGGCTGCTCAAACAGCAAAACCAGAGGGGAGGCTTATATGTGGGTCCAGCATGGTGCAGGAGGGGGTCTCAGCCAGCCCCCATCAGAATTGTGGCTCTGGAACACCTTTTGCCTGCCCTGTGACCACCTGAACAGACACTCTGCCCGGCC
Organism: Dryoscopus gambensis; assembly: GCA_013389985.1. Classification (NCBI taxonomy): domain Eukaryota; kingdom Metazoa; phylum Chordata; class Aves; order Passeriformes; family Malaconotidae; genus Dryoscopus; species Dryoscopus gambensis. The sequence goes on along the minus strand of WEIT01023907.1, from coordinate 19,404 downwards.
TCCCACTAAGAACTTAGGAGTTCCTTGCAGCAGGAGAGGGAATGCACTTAAAAGCATGGGTGCCTCCCCTGTAATCTGCGGCATAGCCCACGGATACATAGATATTTTTTTCTTCTTTTTCTCATCATGTTTTCCCCCTGAATAGCAGCACTAAAGTTATTTTGGTACAATATTTAATCATTCAGAAGGAAACCACAGGCTGATGTGATATTTCAATTGGATATAATCCAAAAATCCACATTTGTTTGTTCTAATATATGAATATTAGTGAAGCCAGAATGCCTCCAAGCCCTCATGGACTGCATTTTTTTGTACTTCAGAAAAGGCCTCAGGAAGTGTTTACAATATTTTCTATATATCTTCCATAAAAAAGACATCCTGGTATAGTGACTATTAAAGGGAATATAATTACATTAGAAATGCTAGACTATTACACTGTCATGAGGTCTGCAGAAATGTGGGGTTTTTCCAAAGCAATAGGCACACAAAGATGTTTTATGTGGAGTTTATGTGTGACTTTGCAGCAATCAGTGAATTTGCTGTACATGCTCAGGTGAACACTTCTGTGGGAGATACGAACGCTGGAGTCCTGCAGGACAGGTGTGGGCATGGCCTGAGAGCAGCTCAAAGCCCACTGTAATTTCCACTCCCATCAGGGTATTTTGGTCCCAAGTGCTGGTTAAGCAGGATCCAGGGGAGCTCCAGCCTCTCCACTTCCCATGGGAGGTAAGTGGAGACAAAACTCCAAGTGTAACAGTGCATCCAGATGGGCCTGAGCACAATAGGCCTTTGAAATGCCTGTCGGGGAGGTATGGCTGGAAAATAGAATGGAATAAAGGGATTATGGGGAATGAGTGAATATTAAGAAAAGAAGAAAGACTCAAGGGCAAGGATGTTATGAATAAAAAGAGATTTCAACTTCAAAGAAACCCATGAAAATAAAATATGTAGGAAACCAACCTGGAAATTCTGTTCACACCTGGGATGATTGATTTGTGAGACATTTCCAGCACCTCAGCTGTGGTTATCCATTCCCACAGCTTCTATGAATTTCATAGAATTTCTTTTGAATCCAAGCAGTGTATCATCACATAACTGTGTTGCTGAAATAGTATTTCAAGGTGTTCGGGACTTCAGTCTGGAGGTGAGAGGTGTCAGTGTGGCTCAATCCATTTAGCACAGCATCAGGGCTCATGATGAGGTAGCTCAGGGTGTGCCAGCACTTCCACTACCAACCCCATTTTCAAGTGTTTAAACTTGTTGAGTGGTTTAACGATACACTATGCCAAACAGCAGTGCTGGGGGAAAAAAATCGATATTATAATTCAAAAAGAACGTAAAAAGGACCCTTTGCTAATGAAAGCAGTGACAGATGTGCTTTCTGCAAGAAAATGAATAGTGCCTACAGAACAGGCAAAACATATACTAACTCAAACATATTCATATTTATAAATAGCACACCCAAATTTCACAGGATTGAAGCAGATGGAGGTAATACATAAAAACATTAAAATTTCTGCAACCAGGATATTCACAACAGCTCAGAGATCTCTCCTCATTTCATGTTCCTTTAAATGCTAATGGAAATTGTACATATGCACTTGGAGAAGAACTTGGGGCCTCCAAAGGAATTGTATTATCTGCTTAAATATCTATTTTTTTTTTCCTGAGACAGACCTCTTTAGGTCTGCTCCTAGATAAAAGCAATAAAATGCATTAAGATGGGGTGTTATTATGCTGGATACATTGCTGGTTTTATGCCATAATCCCAGGAGGTGTTAAAGCACCTAATCCCTAGAGATTTCAAGAGAACAAAATCACAGTGGTACAAGTATTTGCATGAGAAACACTGTTTTAGTGGGCAAGAGAAAATTGGTATTAAATGGCTTTGAATCTTATTGTTTAAAAATTGAATAAATATTTGATACATATAAATAAATTCACACACATAAATAAATATGACCCTAAAGATGCTAATCTTCCTGCAGGGAAAATTGTATAGCATGAAAAGTAACAGTGTAAACCTCCATGGGAGTACTAATCCCGGGTCAAAATAACAGCATGCCTTGTATTTTCATTTATTAATTAGGTGATACATGAATTAGGGTAAGGCAATTATAGACTAGTTTTCTTCTGATTGTGTTGCTTTCTTAAACCCACTTAGAAGGACAAGCTGAAAATGTGAGTAATTTGAGGGAGTCCCATCCAAACTGCTCTGAAAGGAAGGTATTCAGTGGCCCTTCAGCCCCAGCTATCCCTTGGAATTCTTGTTGCATAAGTAGTAAGTACAGATTTGCTATGCAAGGCAAAGTCCAGCTTTACGTTAAATATACGACTTCAGTGGATGGTGCAGCAACACACGCAGCAGCAGCAGGTTTTGACTTATTTTCCCTGCCTCTGCTCTAGCAGTGGATATAAATCTAGAAGCAAAATCTCCTCCAAGCGTGCATGTTGTCTCAAGCCCTGCACAAATAAAAGCAGGTGAATTTCCATCCAGGCTGAGAAATCTTTTTGTCAAGCGACTGCTTAAACATTTCTTCCAATGGAAGTTGCCCGAGTTTGGCTCACAGAGCCGGAGCTGCTGGCCCTGGGCAATGTGCCCCCACAGCACAGGGTATTTTATGGTACTCAGCTGGGACAGGGTGTGATTTGACAGCCAATGCTTTGGGACAGTCAATATCCTTTGGGAAGTCCAAATACACCTTGCTTTGGAGACATTGCAGCAACTCAGTGTTTCTTTTTTTAAAATGGGATCTGTCACTATCACTGGAGAGCATTTTTTTAATCATGGACCTTTTACAATAATTTTTAATTTAAGATTTTGAATTCAATCCACTTTCCAGCAAACACAACAACAGAAACATCTTTGTTCATGGATTCTACTTTCACCTTCTCACAATGTTTGCACTATTAGCTGGATGTGATGCACATAATTACTATTATCTCCTTTTGACAAATTATTAGGGATGAAAAAGGAATTTGCAAAATATTTCTTAAAAGAAAACAGAACATTTCTCTGTTTACCATGAGTTAATTAGCCAAAGTTCACATTTAAACAGAATTTTATTTAATCCTGCAAAAGTGAAGAAAACTATGCAAATCAGTCCTAAAAAATTGCAGTCTTAAAATGGAAGAAATACCCACCTGCCACCAATTAAGTCTATATTTTTTCTTAAGAAAGTGATGGCTGATTATACTAATTTTACCCTTGTGGTAATTGTCACTAATGTTCCACATATTGTATGTGTCTTGCTCTTGTGAATCCCATATCCCCTTCTGCCATAAATATTTCATAAAATATTCAAAGCCAGTCCACAGCCAAGTAATAACAAATGTCAAATGACACATTAAGAAGATTCATGGCTATTTTAAGTATGAATTTTTTAAAAAAGCCTAACTCGCTCATTGTGGTCAGTGTTAAGGATTGATTTTAGCAAAATAAATACTCAGCAAATAGTGTCAGCACCTTCACTGTCAGATTGTTATGAAAGGAGTATTAATAGAGACTAGTCAGAGTACTTTGTAGGAGACAGTGCACACGATGGTCTGTTCAGTTGTGTGTGTGTGAGCCTAATTTTCAGAGGCCTCATTCAAGAGTGCTCTAGTAAATGGAAAGATTTCTGTTGATTTTGATGGGCTTTCCATGCTGCTAACACCTTTCATGAGCTTTCAAAGGCTGCATTCCTGAAGACTAGGATACTTTGTTGGAGTTCCCTTTATTCCATTGGCTTAAAGACCTTCTTTCTCATTCTCTCCCTCTATAAAAAGTTTGTTGTGTTTTGGGGGTTTTTTTCTGGGTAAAGCACAATTTCAGGTTTTTTTCCCTTTATGCATAAAGAAAATAAGAAACAGTAGGAATAATTACTCTCATCTTTCCCCAAATGTGATTTTATCAATCTGGATTTGTGGTGGTCAGCCCCAAAGAGGCTGGGAGCTGGTGCAGGTGCAGGCAGGTAATGAGGTGAGGATCATGTGCAAGGCATAAATACAAATGACCCACCTGAGGGGTGGAGGCAGCTTATAAAGGTGGTTTGCCCAGTGCAGCTGGGCTGGCTGATACAAAGTGGGTGTATTAGTGAAGGTGGGGGTTTTGTCCAGGACAGCCTTGTGGGGACAAAATCTTGGCCACATGCAGAGGATCTCACAATGAGCTTTTTGGGGAGCATCAACCACAAGTATGAACAGTGATGGAGGAAAAACTGATACCCAGAGTAAAATAGAAGGATTCTGTTCTGTGTCCATGTTTTCCTGCTCAGAGTTTTAGATCAGCACCTGCAGCATCTCTTCTAAGTTGGGCAGTGGCTGATGGTGCTGACCCCAGGGAAAGAGGCAACCCATTGCTGTGCTTTGAAACAGAACGACCTCAGCAGAGGAGATGGTTTCTCTTGCTGTGTTCTTGAATAATCAATGCAAGGAGTTGCCCCAGCTGCAGGGAACTGAAGAGGTGCCAGGCATCTGCATTGGGTGCTGTGGGCAGAGTCAAGAAGGGCAGGGAACTGGATCTGGACTGGTCAGTTGTGAGGTGTGAGTTGCTTCGAACCTGGTCAGAGTTAATCTGGTGGATGGGTTGTGATGGGCTTTGCTCCCCCTATAAAATGGAAATTTAAAAGCTGGGAAAAGGACAACTGCAGCTGCCACAATGGCTCTGTTATCTCATCGAATACTGAGAGCATTGAAGAGGGATGAGTTTGTCTCTCTGTTCCTTTGAGCTAATTGGACTTTATTTTAAGATGTGAATCTACTGTATCTTTCACTCCTGCAATATCACTCCTTGGATGGGTAAGAGCCCTTTGATTTAAGACTAATACAAAAGTTGGTTAAGTTATGCTTGTGATTATAAATAACAGTATGAATGAGGATATCATAATGGGAAGCTGCTTTTCACCTCGAGTAAAATGTCATGTTACCAGACTGTGACACCTTTGCATCTTCTGTCCCTAAATCTTTGTTTAATATTGCATTTGCTTATCTTGTGGCTAAATAAAACTAAATATAGGGAATACTGTTAAGTTTCTGCTTTGTTTTGGCATAGGGTTTGCTGTACGTTTTTCTACTGCCCACGTTTATGAATGGATATGTACCATACGCAAGGCTGGGACCTTGTCTGCAGCCTGTCATTTTACCCTTCTTACTACTCTGAAAACACTCAGGGTATTTAAAGGGGTGCAAAGTTTTGTTCTTAGTTGCTTTAGTTGCTTTGTGCGCTGTATCCTAGATTCTTCAGATAAGTAATGATACAACAAATGACCATCTAGAATAATGGGAAACATTCTGTTCTGAGTTGTCTATTAATATTGCAAAAATAAGATTATGTTCAAGAGGTGGGGTGAGCTGAGCAGGGTGTTAGGAGCCAGGAAAAGGACAGCTCCTGGCAGTGCAAACCCTTGTGGCAGGTGAGCTCTGCCCATCACCCTGAGAGGGAGCAGGGAGGTCACATCCTCTGCTCATTACCTAATCCGGCAGCTTGGTAGGGGGGAATGGCTCATACAGGGTGTATTAACTCATGCTGCCATCAATTATAGGGTGGAGTCAGGCGAACAGACAAGGGCAGCAACCTCTTAGATTTCCGCATCACGATTCAGCAGAGCTTGTCTAATGAACTCCCTTTGTCAACGTGGACAAATTAATTCAGCTCTCTGAGCCACAGGAGATGCCGTCACTTGTCAGGGTTCTCACAGAGCCCGTGGTGTCTTTTGTTTTCACCAACAATCCTCAGGATAGGATTCATTATTAATATGAAGTACTCTGGAGACTGGAGAACTGAATGAGTATATAAGAATATAAGTTCAATTGTCAGGACACTGTGATAAAACGAGTTGTGAAAATGGGGTTAATCTGAAACTCAGGAATAAACTCCACACAGAAAGATCAAACTTGGTAAATATTGTCTTCTTTAAAGATATTTGTACTATAATGCTTAAACCAAATGTGAAAATGGCTTGGACACTACTGCGAAGCCCAAATATACACATTTTTACAAATATAGTCCTATTTGTAAATGTAAAAAAATTTGTCCTGCAGTTTTGTGTAATTGTTTTTCAAAAACTTTCCTGTTCAGGGAGTATGAAACAGTTGATCACAGCAAAGCACAAACATGTGGTTTGCTTCTGTAGGTTTTCCCTTTGGAAGCCAGCAAACCTTTCCAAGTGTCTTTTGCTTTCTGTTTGACTGAGAAGCTCTTTAAGTGGCAACAGGAGCATCCAAATGCACAGGGAAATGATTCTGAAAAACTCTGGTAGTTTGAGGACAGTGGTTTGAGTGACTGACACTTTTACAAGTAAGGGCCATCCGAGAAGCTGATTTATATGTAGTGTAAATGTTGTGGTGTTACAGCCTTGTCACCCTATAATTGCAAGTGCAGCTCTCCTGGTTTATGTTGTCTCTTAACTGCGCTTCTCCCAGCAATGCTGTTATCAGATACGAGTATTGGGCTCATCTGGTGGCAGTAGTAGTACCAAACCTCCATTTTTGGCATTTGTTCATTTAGATGTAAATTTTGCTCACTTGAAGCACACAGCTTTGTGCAGCAGTTTCTATTGGTGTTCCAACTACTTATGTTCAGTGCACTAAAAATATCTTTGCCACTATGTGATATAAATTGCTAATTAGGCTTCTTAATATCAGTGCTTTGATTGAGTGGCATCTGGTTTGTCAAAACACCCTCGTTGTGGCTGTGCCTGCTGTAGGTGCGAGCAGGGCAGGGCACACGGGGAGCCTCGGCCCTTGCAGGGTGCTCAGAGCCAGCGGTGTTGCGAGCACAGACTGGCCTCAAACATGGACATAGCTCTGTCCAGTGGCACAGGGATGGTGCAGCCAGGAGGAAATCAGCACTCACTCCTCAGCCTCTCTAGAGTGTAAAGGAAGTGGCTACAGATTCTCGAGGAGAGAGGGAAACAGGCAGTACACAGGTACTGTGCCCACAGAGGAGGGTTCTAATATCTTCCCCTTAAAAGTCCTGTTTCCAGTCCCTGAGAGCCTTGATGGATACAAATCATTCTGCTTGACGTTCTCTTGACTGGATTGCTGTACTTGCATGTCCCCATTCTAGGAGTATTTAATTAAAATATTTTGATCATCTCTAGGAATTAATCCAGGAGATACTACAACTTCGTCTATGTTAAATAAGTACTTCTCTGTGAAATGATTTCCCATGTACTTTAGAAGAGAGACTGGAATCTGGCAGCTAAATGTCACCTCTATCAAAAGTGTCCCTTTATGGTCTCTCAGAAACCTCTCTGGATTTGGTTTCTGAAAAAAAACCCTCAGTCCACATAATACTTGTTTGGTGTTTTTCTGAAAATAACCCAAAATAAACAACAAAACCACCTCAGTCCACATAACACTAGTTATTTTGGTGGGTTATTTTTCTGATCCCACATTATTTCATGATCTGACTAGGGAAAATAGCCTTTCTGGCACACTAAATGATAAACTGAGCACACTTAAATCATGGTATATTGTTATATGTCCCAAGAGGAGTGGGCTAATCTAAAAGTGCCAACCTCTAAAATTTCCTGGCACTCCAGTTCTTGACTTAGCCACTTCTAATGCTATTAGCCTTACTTTTAATACAATAGAGATCACCATCACAGATTGCACCTGAGTGACAGAGCCAGCTTGTTGATAAGCTTTCCGTGTAGAAGTCAAGTCGGAAAAAACAGCCAGAAGCTGCTCTTTCCCCCCATTCTGCATTCTGGTAACAGGTTGCAGCTGTACAGGATTCAAGGTGGGGGGGGCAGGTCTGTGGGACCTGAGCATCCCTTTGTAAAGCAAATAAGCAAATTCCCTCTGCAGCTGGAATCACTGGAGAATGCTTTTGCTGAGTGCGTCACGGGATGGTGGGGCTCTTTGGATGAGGGGATGTTATCTGCTGAAACAAACAAAACCAAATGAATCAGGTTATTTGAAACTTTCTTAGTTAAATATACTGTGATGTATAGGTTTTGAGTAAATCAGTAGTTTATTTTGACCATAACATCCAACATGGTTAAACCATATAACTCAGCTTAGCTGAAAGAGCACATATTTAGAGTTGAAATTCCTTAGCGATGTTTCAGAATAACAAAGTGTTCTTCTCTGGGGTTTCTTCCCCCATCTCCTCTTTCTCCCCCCAGCAAAACCTTCACATTTTTCTTTTTACAGAAATAATATCAATTTTTGGGCTATTTCTGGTGCTTGCCTTTCAGCTCCTATTCTCTGCCCCCGACAGGGTGATTTTTCTGCTGCCTTTGATTCACCTATTGTTCCAGCTTCCTGCAAGGCAAGAGACATTCAACAGATAGGATTCTGGGAGGCATGAATTTCAAGCAGTTTTTCTCAAGTTTTGTGCCAGGGGTTGCAGTGCAGAGGGAAGTGTGTGGTATAGAGACATTGCTGTGGTCATCCCTTCCTCGTGCAGGCAGATTTTTACTCCACAGCATCTCCAAATAGGAAGTGAATCACGAGCTTTTTACATGAAAGGTAAATGAAAAGTTTGGTCCGAGATGCCTCACTGGAATGAACTTCATTCCTGCTGCCACAGCTTTTCTGTGCTCTCTTTCTCTCCCCGTTTTTTCTATTCTGCAGCATGATGGGAATAAACAAGATGTTGCTTGGAGCTGTGTGAGCTGCAAAGTGGCTGATGTCTGAGTGAGTTCTTGAGTTCTCACAGAGTCCTGTCTCTGGAAACAGCTGAAAATTGCTAATTTAAATAACTTGAGAATTTATTTTGAGAGGCTATGAATGTCATTCCCCCCTCTTGCAGGAATTAGCACACACTCAGCATCTCAGCATCAGTCACCTGTCTCAGGACACGATGATAAGCAGCACAAACCTTTTAATAGTCAGTCGCTGCAGCTCCTTTACTTAATCATTGGTTAATAACTATTAGTCATTTCAATCTACTGCTTAATTTAAACTCTAGAGTAATTTCCAGTTTAAAGCACTATTTAAAATCAACTTTATAATTAATTCTTTGGATACTTCTGGGTAAAAAGTAATACTGAGAGGTATCACAGATTTCTTCTAGGGATTAATGTTATCGCTGGTAAGTGTCAGGCATACAGATGATATTACAAGCTCTGTGCTTTCTTCAGACATGTGTGCTATTGATTGCTCCATCGATGACTGGTTCCTAGCTGAGGCTCATTATACTGCACAGCAGAGGGTTGTTTGTGTTTAGTTGGGGATGTTTGACCTGTAATTGCCCTGTGATAAATAGTGGAGCAAGAGATTTAAAAAGCAAAAGCAGGAATGCCTGAAATTAAGAGCATTTGTTTACTTTTCCCCCTCTTCAGATGACTCTGGTGAATATGTTTGTTGCTCCAGGATGGCCTTGTTAGCCTTCATTGGATTAAAGACTAGATAAACTGGACGTACATAATTTTTACACCACTTTTAATAAATTAAGGAATTCAAAAGTAGTGGATAGCACCAGAAACCATTACTAATGGGAGACTGAGCTTGTCCTCTCCGTTCAGCTTGCCTGGCCACTACTTCAATACAAAATGCTGTCATTTGTCCTGTGTGCTCTCTCTGCCAGGCAACCCTTGCCACAACCGTGTGTTCCTCGGGATCTGCTCCCTGAGCTCAGTACAGAGCAAGGAGTCTTGTGGATGCACTGCTCTGCTGCTGCCTCTCATTTCATCCTCCTGGTGCGGAACTGGGCTGCGGAAGGAAAAGCTTGTGCTGCTTGTGTCTGAACTCCCCTCCCTTTCTATCCACCTGTTTAGAATTTACCAGACAGAGGCACGTTTCTAACAGTCATGCAGTTTTTAGAAGTGCAGATTGGCTTGTAAATGAAAAAAAGTAGAAAAAATGACTTGAACATAATAATTTGAACTGCTACTCTTTTATTTTTTTCTCAACTGCTCTGATAATTTTACAGCAATGCAAATAAATCAGAAGCCTTTCTTTCATTTCAATAGCTTAAAAATATTATCAGTTTGGCAGTATTTGAGTGATACTGCATTATCTGACTTTGTACTTAAGTGGTGTTACAATGTCAGCAGAGCAGTTTTTAGAGAATTTCTCTTTACAGCACTCTAGCTTCTCATCTTGAAGTGACATTATAGACCACTGAGCAAGAAATTCATCAATATAAGTGGGTACCATTTTCTGAAAAGATAGTACCTACTCTTACCTTGAGAACTTTTAATCATTCATCTCCCATGTTCAAACTTGCTATCACTTAATTAATCTTCCCAGTTTCACAGAAACCTCAGTGGTTCTTGAGTAAATGCTGAAATAAGGGCGGCTTTGATGTTTGAAAACTGTAATAGAAGAAGGCAGGAGATGCTACTGACTTCAGACAATATTTGAGAGCTCCCTGTCACACGGCGGGACTGCGGCATCACGCAGCTCTCCCAAGGGGCTGCGGCTCCGCTCCGGCAGGAGGAGCCGGCGCTGCCGAGGCAGGGCTGCTCTGCGGGGAAAATGGGAGCAGCAATAGTTTAATTATCCCCTCGGGTCACAATTGAGAGGAATAGCTGCTGGTACTAATGGGGACAGCAGTACACAGAGGAGAACTGCTGTGGGCTCATTCCCTCCCCTCTTACGTCCTCCTGTTCTTTACGGCTTGAATTTGTACGGCGCCCCGAGTAACAGCACGCAGGGCTTTACCTTTTATTTGTTTTCATATTTGTGGCTTTATTTGCGATTTTAGTGGTGGGTTTTTTTCAGTAGATTCTCGGGTAGGAAAGGCATAAAAAGGATGACAGGTAGCAATGGAAGCCTGTTGTGTTTCACGCAGCCCCTTAAATCAGCCGTGCTTTGCTCGGTGCTGCTGCCACCCGGCACCGCCGCTGGTGTTCGGGCGGCGGCCGTGGCCCTGGGCTGGCAGAGCTGGCACAGCCGGAGCTGTGACGGCGGAGGGATTGTGCCAGAGGGCTCACACCGGGGCAAGGTCAGCTCGGGATCACGGCACCCTCCTGCCCGAGCAGGAACCCGCTCCGTGTGAATAACGCCGTTCTCTCTCTGCCGGGAGCGAGCAGAGCGCAGGGCGTGGGCTGCACCTCTTCGGGGGGAGGTGTGGTCATCTTTTTTCCCTCTGCATGTCCATGAGTATGTTGCCTCTGGCTCATTAATACTTGGCATAATGAGAAGGTTCTGCGTTGGAATCTTGTCTCATTCATAACTTTTACTCCACTTTAACACAAATACTGTGATTTCCCCAGCTTACCTGATACAATACATAAAAAACCACTATTTATTTTAAACTTTTTTACCCCTTTGAATTAATAATGATTATAACTTTTTCTGCTTAAGCAACAAAGATGACCTCTGGAAACAAGTCAAGTACAGACACGGTTCAGATGGGAGCTAAAGAAGGTCTGTTCAGCCAGGAATAGTGAATCAGTTGGTGGTTCCCAAAGAATTATTTCTCCACTTGTTAGTGAAATGCTAATACCTCTAATGTCATGTATAATAATGTTGATGTTGCATTACAAATTTTCTGCTATCAATACTTAATTTTTCCTGCTTTTGGATTAGTCATGCTGAGCTATCACTTAACCAAGATAACTGTTTCCTCCCCCCTTTTTTTGGATTGTATGCTGAAGCCACAGCATCTATTCTGATGTGAAAAGGTTGTTTTACCATATCTCTTGGTAAAACACTTGGTAAAGCTCTTGGTAGTCTTCTGGGAATATAAATAATTTTTCTAATTCCATCTTGCTTCAGAGGGAATTATAGCCTCAGGTCTTCAGAGCAGCATGAAGAGCTGGCAGAAACTTCTGTAGGTTGAGCTGCTTACAACCATGCTATTGCATCTGCTGCTTGCTCCCATCTGGAACTGTACAGCCTGAGAACTGTGGAACTTTACTGAACCAGCTGCACAAAGGTTGCCAGTCTGTTATTTTAATAACTCAACAACTTCACTGCTTTTGAAGTTCACTCTTATCAATCTGAGGTCCTTGGGTTTCAATCTATAATGTGAAGCACCCTAATTGCCTTCAGCTCTGTTGTATTATTTTCTTTGGTTACTCTCTTTCCACAGTTTGGCAATTAATATCTCCTTGGAGATCGCTGTGGTTGTTTTATGTGACGTGTTGTGGGTTCCCTTTGTAATTTGTCTTACCTTCAGTAGAAAAATGCCAAATCACTTAGAGTACAGGTAATATATAAATTGTTAAGTGGAATCAATGAGAACATCTAATAAAATCAAACACATTGGAGTATGGAAGATGAAGTGAGGCTCCAAGCAGTCTTGCAGGGAGATTAACAGGTAGTGGGATCCAAGCAGAGCTTTACGTCTCTGCCAGCACTTTGACTGGGTGGCACCTGGAGGGTCTGTGTTTTGCTTCTGACAAGCCTCTAATGTCAAATATTCTTCTGTTTTAAACACGCCTGCATATGTTGTCATTACAACAGATTTAGGAGGAGCAGAGCTTCAGCCCAGCAGAAATCTCCAAGACATGTGCACAGACCATCTTGAACTGAGAGAGATGCAAAAGTTGACCTTCCAAAGTAGTTTAATGAGTCCATCTGCTATTCAGGTCTTGCAGTGTTGAAGTTCTGTTCATTTTATAACTTTGGGGTTTCCAGTCATGTGGATAATAAATGTGTTGAATAAGACAACAGTCTGGCTAAAAAACCCCCTATATTTTTTTTTTTTTGCTTGCTATGAAGGGTTGCATTTTTGTCCCAGTTTCTTTAATCTGGCTTGCCTATTCTGAAATGTGGGTCTTAATTTAGAAATTTACTTGCCCATATTTATTTCTGAACTCAAAAGGATTATTTGAGGAAGTACATGATTTTTGTGAGCATTCTGCATCCTGGTGTTATGATTTGGGTGCACAGAAAAAGTGAAAGGCTTTGACTGTACTTAATCTAATTATCTTTTCTGTCATATTAGGGATGATTAGAAATAGCATCACTAATACCTGTGAGGCAACATTGGTATAAAATCAGGGTAGAAACCAGAATTAAACTCTCCTCTTAAGAGCTAATACTCTGTTCCTTTCTTTACTCTACATTTTTGATTAGCGTATTCACAGTCACCTCGTGTTTCTGTGCAGCTTGAGCTTGGCTATCAGCCAAACTCCGTCTCAACCTCTTTTGGCTTTGGGAAAATGTAAAGCGAGCGTATGCATTCATTAAGAGAGAAGAGCCTTTCCTTGGGGAGAGATGGACCCGGACCACGCAGAGTTAAACGTCTGACCTGAATAACTGTGAATGTCAAGTCTACTCCATGTTCACCTCGAGTCAAAAGTTTAATGAAAGGTGATGCCATTTATAGATTTTCTCATTTTCTTGAATCGCTGTTGTCTATAGTTGTAGTTATGCACATGGGTAGTATATACTTGACATGACACCATATACAAAAGGATATTTTTAGGGAGGAATGCTTGGAGCCCTTTGAGATGGAGCAGCATGAGTGGGGCTGCCCCACCGAGGCAGCAAAGCAGGAGCCAAAGGCAAGGGCTGTTTTGGGAGAGGGCTGACGTCATGTAAGCCTCAGGTAAGGCTGCTCAAGTTGGTCGAGGGCTACTGGTGCACTCAGGGCCATGAAGCTTTTGTTTGTTTCAAGCAGGGAAAACATCATAATTTCTTGGATTTGTTCAATACATTGGTGTAAGTTCTAGCTTCTCTCAAAAAAGTGTGGCAGTGTTTTGGCTTTCTTTGTGCACTTAACCTGATGGTAACTGCACTCAAGAAAGAAGGGAAATGGTTCATCATCTAGCACTCATTCTGTTATATTACACTTTAGTGGAGGAAAAATGAAAACATTTTAGTTAGGTAAAATCCAGTAGATGCACTAATACAAGAAAACAAAAGAGCAAAGAAAGGTTTTTATATGCTAACATATGCCCTGAAAGGCTGTATGTTCTAGCTGGTGGTGGTCTCAGGGAAGGGGTTTCCGGTGCATTCACGTGCAAATAACACAGGGGAAACTGAAGAGAACAATATCATACAAAAAATCAGGATAGATTGTTATCAAAATAATACTAACCTAGAAAAAAAAAATCACAGAATAGCCTGAGCTGAAAGAGCTCCATATGGATCATTGAGTCCAGCTGTGCGCATTGCACTTGTCAAGCCCAAAAATCACTCCAGGTGCCTGAGGGCATTGTCCAAACACTTCTTGAACTATCCTGTAGTTAACCTCATAGCTTTTTTTTCTTGGTAAAAAATTAGGGGGAAAGACCAGATTCAAACTCTTCCAGGAGAGGCTGGTTTTGTTTATAGGTTTGTTTTTAAAAGGAGTTATGATGATTTTATGTTCTGGTGAGAAGGAGGCTTTTACCCCCAGAGAAGGTGACCCACACAAGTGGTTTTTTACCTCTGGTGCAGTAACAGTTTTTAATGAATCAGTATGACCATTTGTGATGAAGTTCTTAGTGTGAGTGCAATGGTTTGCAGTATAAAAGGCTTGAGCTGCAGTTTGTTAGTTTGCGTTGCTCAGCATAGCACTGATGGTGTGGTGGGAGATAGGATTATATGACACACAGTGCTGAGAAGGAAGAATTACCAGGCATTGCTGCCTCATGAGAATTCTACTCCAGAGCTTCTTTAACAATTGCCAGGGAAAAGTGTTTCAAATTCTACAGCTGTTTTCATGGTGTGAATTAAACCAGGAAGCTTCAACATGCAAGGCCAGAGCCTGAACTGGCTATATGGCAGGGAAAAAAAAAATCTATTGCAGAGCCTTTGTTTAGAACCAGCCATTGTGGGAGGATGTGAGGAACAGAGGCTGGAGGCCCATAGTCATCTTGTTTCATGTGCTTGTCATCTGTATTATTGTGTTGTGCGCTGTGTGTGTGGCAGAAGTGGAGGGGCTGCAAGGGCTGTCTCCAGATCCTTGTCCTGGAGCAGCAAGCTGGAATCAGTTTTGTTTTGGTTGACATCAAATAGTTAATGTGTGGGACAGCAATATGGGAGCTTATGACAAATAGTTGTGGCAATTGATTGATAAGTACATTTAATAAATGAACAGAAAAATAAACAAAATGAATATGTATGATTCAGTAGCACAGTTTGAGAGTGCTTAAATACCATTCAAAGCTAGCTCTGATTTCTGACTTCTGCAGTACAGATTGACATCCCAGCAGCACGTGTCCTGATTTGTACCATCCTACACACTGAATTGTGAATTTACAGTTCATCTGCCTCCTCTAGCAAATTGTAGACTCACAGAATGGTTTAGATTCGAAGGGACCTCAAAGACCATCAGCTCCAACCCCTGCCATGGGCAGGGACACCTTCCACTAGGGCTAGTTGCTCAAGGGCCCATCCACTCTGGCCTTAAACCCTTCCATGGATGGGGTGTCCACAGCTTCTCTGGGCAACCTGTGTCAGGGCTCCACCACCCTCATAGGGAAGAATTCTTCCTAATATCTAATTTAAGCCTGCTCTCTGTCAGCCTTAAGTTTAATGCTACTTTCTGTTGCAGTGCACCTGGCCGGAGCCACTCAGACCACCGAGTGGTGGTTCAGGGAAGACCCTGGCGCCGAGGTGTAACATCTCTGCTGGAGTGTGTTCCACTCTCCCAAGCTCCCCCGGTTCCCTAGTTTGAATATTGTTCTGTTATAGGCTTATGTTCTCCCCTCCCCAAGTTATGTAATCCCTATAATTATGCATATCCTCTGGAAAGTTGTTATATTTGACACCCCATTGGACCTTTCAAATCAAACCCTCCCCTGAGACTGTTCCATTGGTTATTATCCCATATTTGTCTTTGCTTTATTGGTTATGATCCTTCATACCCCCTTTCCCCGACCCTGCCTAAAAGCAGTGGCGACCGTTGCTTCCCGCTCTTTGTGCTCCCTGTTTTCCTGTCCTTCTGATCCCCTGCGTGGGAATAAAGGATTGGGATATCAGCGAGAGAGACCCTCTCTCCTCTTTTGTCTCTGCTCTGACGCTAGTTTTAACACCCAGCCTGCAGTTCACTCCTTGTGGGAGCCTGCGGTGTCTGCGAACCTGCTCTCACCCGTGCTGCGCGGGACACCTCGAGCAGCAAGGCGGCTGTGCGGCTTGTGTTAACTTTCTGTTGCACTTTTCAAATTGGAGTGACAATCACGTCCTCCTTAAACATGGGCCCCTTTGTAGGTGTTTTCTGTTTTGACAGCTTGCGTGAAGGCACAATACTGATGAACCAGACTAGCAGGTTCTGATGGGGGTTATCAGGATCCACCAAGGTGTCCACCCACTGAGCAGCCTTGGTTCTTGGCAAAGTATGTGAGCCTATTCGTGGTGTCCTGCATGGTACTGCTGTACATTGTACTGGTGCTCTGTGTGCTCTTACTCTCTTGGGAGCAATTTTGAACAGTTTTGGATCTGAAATCTCCATCATATCTCCTACCATTGTGAATGAGTTCAAGCCATCTTATTTCCAGTGCTGCAGTTCTCCCCACCAGACAGCGCTTTAGTACTTTAGAAATGACATCATTTAACCTTCTGTCAGCTCATCTTTGTTAGAGAGCTGTAAATCCTGGGCTCTCCTTGGGGTTCTCTTGATTAGATTTCATATTCACTTGCTTAAAGCCAAATGATGCTCTGTTCTTCCAGCAAAACATCAAAACATCACTGAAGTCAATAGTGTTATGCTTGCTTTCCTTTTTTATGCATATCTGAAATTCCCTACAGACAAAGAGAATAGGAGATGTTGTGCCCTGTGGTCCACAGCTGAACAAAAGCTGCTGCTTTGGAACTGCAATGGCTCATTGCCAAAACACAGTAAAATAGAAGGACAGAAAAAAAATCAGCAGATAATACATGTTTTAAGTATCCCTTACATAATTTCTCTCTTTGTCTTCAAATGTTTTCCCTGTTAACCTCAGGTCAACATTCTTCTGTTTCTTAACTGGACAGGGTAAAAAGTGTTTCTTGAACATGGATTATGAACACAGCACAGCTTTTACTTTAAAAAAAATTACTGAATCAAGGCCATCTGAAGTTATTTATGAAGCATGACCATTTCAACACCTTCAATGGAACTCCTCCTCCAGACATTGTAGGTGCTGTAGTAGAGAGCTGCCGTGCAGCACTGAGAAACTTGGTGGATATTTCTATGTTTATTAGAAATGAACTGAAAATTTAGGGGCACAATTCCAGCTGATCTGAGGAGGGGAGTCTCTTTACTACTCTACACTATGAAGTAGTACTATTCTAACACTATAGAAACTCCCAGAATCTCACTAGACCTCGCAAACTAAAACAAATTATGAGGTAATGGCCCAGTCTTTAGAAAAGGTTCTAGTGCAGCACTACTTTCAGCAAAGTGCATAAGACCTTCTTGGAGATGCTGATGGTTGTTTAATCATTCCCAGACAGCAATGATGGAGCTGTTTCTGCTGAACTGCTCTAAGTGTGACAGGACAACTGCAGCTATTGAGAACAAAGAAACCTTAAATATATTCTAGTATCTCTGTGATGTTCCAACAATCTATTTCCTTTTAGTTCATAGATAGCTGCCTACTTGAAAAAAAAACCCAAAACAAAACAAACAACCAAAAAACCCTCTGAAAAAATCCTAAAATGTCAAAGTGTCACCACTGAGAGCAGTGTTTGGAAAAATTAAATTCTTCACAATGTAGAAAAGAATGTTAAGATAATTCATGCATATACACACACACAATTTATGGTTTTTTGTGGGTTTGTTTAAATTTTTTTTTGGATCTTGACTATCTGAGATGAAAGTATTTCCAATACTAAGCCATTATTTTATGTGATATAGGATGAGGTTTGAAGCTGTAAACTACTGATGCTGAATCCAAAATCTTTCTCAGCTCAAGCAACAAAGAAAGATGCCTGAATACTACTTATAACAATTCTTCTCTCATGTCAAGTGTATGTGAAAGATGAGTAAAGACCTGTGTGGCACTAGCACTGGTGTCACTGGGGAAAATGAGCCTGTCATACTAATGAGCCAGAAGGAATTGCTCTGAACGCAAATCCGGCTCAGCCCCTGGGCAGGCAAGCTGCTAGTAGTGGGAAAGATTTTAAAAAACAAGCAAACAAACAATAGCCCTAAGGCT
This sequence comes from Dryoscopus gambensis, assembly GCA_013389985.1. Lineage (NCBI taxonomy): Eukaryota > Metazoa > Chordata > Aves > Passeriformes > Malaconotidae > Dryoscopus > Dryoscopus gambensis. The sequence continues at coordinate 1,450 of WEIT01023907.1, read as the reverse complement.
GTTATGTGTAGGTTTTCCTCGCTGTCCTGACAGGTCACGGTGAATCTGCTGGACCTGTCACCTGGAAAGCCCAAATGCTTTGTCATCCAGTGGAGTACCACTGCTCTGAAATGAATAAGAAAGTTGAATTTTTTTAACCTTTTTTCCCTCCATTTTATTCCAGATCAGTTTTATTAATCTATATATTTTTATAGTCTGGTTGAAATGAGGAATTTTGGATAGTATGTTTTAGAAGGGTCAATTGTTTTATCACCTTCCTTTTCCCAAAGGGATCTCTTTGAGGTGTTATTTATCCTTTATAATAGATGAGGTTCTGTTGTTTCATTTCATATTTGGTATTACAAGGGCAAATTGATGTTAACTAAATAATAGACAGAATAATGCATCTTGAAGAAACAAATAACAGGTGGAGTACACACCATGAGCAGGTAGCCAGAGAAGCCACCAACTCTCCTTGGCTGGTATAACTGAATGCAAGTTTAATCATATCTTTGATCTCCCTGAACAATAGCAGTGAATAACTGTTGTCCCTTTTTCCAACGGACTCCACATTTGACAGAGTTTTAGTATTACAGCCTTCATACTGAAGGGAAATCAATATCTGAAGAGCAAATGTTGAGAATGTTCTGTTGAGGCTGTCCCTAGGTTTGATCAAAGAAGATCCCCAATTATTGGAAAAGCCTGTTATTAAAAATAAGGCTTATTCTCTATAATTAAGGTTTTCCTTTTCTTAATGGGAAAAAGGGTTTTTTTCCTTTTTGCCCTTCAACATGGGACTCCGAATTTCTGTAATTATTTAACAGTGGGAATTGGTCTCCAGCAATAGATCAGGAAATATCCTGGGACATCTAGTTAGTCCCACAGCAATGGGTAGTTTGTGAGGAGGAAATAACATGCTGATTTGCAGTTATAATTGAGGAAAATTGCTCGAGAGGATTCTGACAGTACAGAAAATAGGCCAATTAGTTACTCAGCTCTGATCCTCCCATGATTCATGATTGCTTCAATTTAATTTTGCTGTCACTTAGGAAGCAAGGTTAAGAATAGATTAGCTTCTTTTAGACACTTCTTGGCTTATCCTGGCCTGGATTTTGGGGAGGTAGGTGGATAGAAGAGTGTGAGATTATTTCTTTTTTCCTCTGTGACTGTATTACTTGAGTCTAAAAATCAGAATTTCTCAATGTTACCCCTAACACTTATTCATCATGGAGCTATGCATGAACATTAAAACCTTCGCACACAAACATTTCTTTTTTTTTTTTCAAAGATAAAAGGTACCCTACCAGTAAGTTAATAACACTTTCATGCTGTTACCTTACAGCACTCTACAATAATCAATATTAAATAAAAAGAACTTCAAGAAAAAAAAATTGCAGCCCAGTAAATCAGCCAAGGGGAAGATTGTACAGCTCACCCTTGAGCAGTACCTGTGAGGAATCTGACAGGCAAG